>BMAU01008148.1:475000-955000 GCA_019973935.1 Trichonephila clavipes | reverse complement strand
TTAAACAGGAAGATATCTTTTAACTAAATTAAATTAAATTAAATCAGTATAATTTTTTTTAAAAAAATTAAATAAAAGCAGAAAATAATAAATATATTAAATTAATACGGTAGTTTTATTTATAAATTGATAAGACATCCGTACACGAGTTTCTTAAGAAATAATACCATTAATTATATCAATTTGGCACTGGCATTATTTCTGAATACATAAGATAAACGCAAATATTCTTTAAAAATAAAACCAAATAAAGAAATGAAATGATACATATGATTACTCATTTTTTTTATGAGAAATGCATTTGACACCAAACATAAGAAGGGCAAAATCACTTGCATTAAATGAAAACTAGTCGCTGAAAATGTTGTCACATTACTTAATAGCCCAAGCTGGAATTCTGCCTAAATTTCATTTTCTCCCATGTTTTTTTTCCGTATAATGGAAAATACCAGTATGAAGTTGAATAAATTAAGAATTCAACGAGAAAAAGGATAAAATATTTCTAGATCAAGCAACTGTGTAAAAATATCTTTAGTTGGAGTTATTGGAATCATTTTCGTATAAGTGGATGACTTAAAAATAACAAGCATATACATATTATTTTTAGATTCAGCCTTCTAATGAAAACTTTGCACCACTGCATAGATAATTTTTCTCCGAAATGTACTTGTGAAGCACTAAAGGATAATTTTTAAACATCATGATATATAAATACTATAATCGAGTTAGGATACTCATTAATTTATTTTACTACTGATATATTCGTATGTAAAGAGAAAATAAAAAGTAGATACAATTATATAATATGTATTACTAAAATATTTTTATAATATAAATTTGCTGACAGGTACATTGTTTTTATTTTGTTAATAATATAATTCTTGTATGGTTAAATGATTTTTGTGGTGCATTAATTAGGTTGTGGAACACTTCTTGAAATTTAAAGGGGAAAAAATGAATGCTATTTGAATACTTTGTGAAGTATTATTTTCGTTGTATAATTCTGTCATGCGCTATATATATATATATATATATATATATATATATATTCAACTCATGTAAAATGAAAAACTAATCAAAAACACATAACATTAGAAAAATATTCTAAACAGTTTATTGTTTATATTTTTCTTAAAAATTAATTTATTACAGCTATTTTTTGGATTATTGAAAATAACCAATATTTTTCATACGTAATCACTGCAAAAACGAGACAATTTTATATCCTTAAATTAAACTGTAGACTATATAATTGATTTTTACCATTGAAATATATAACTAAAAAAATTAGGAAAAGTACAAAACATAGTGTAACATTTAAAATTAACTAAAATGATTATTCCTTGCTTAATATCTTTATCAATAAGTTTCTCGTAAATTAAATGTCCAATTTTATTTCGAATTACCAAATAAATTATTTATAACCTTTTAAAAACCGTTTTCTTTTTAAATTTTATTTTCTAGTATAGTATAATATTATTTGTTTTGTAAATACTTAACGCCAGTACTCAATAAGATATACAATTCTAGTTTTAAAGAAGTGATTAATACAGAATATGCTTACTTTTCTTCCTTCCCTTTTAAAATAAAGCTTATAATATAATATAAAACGTTGCATTAAAATATGTATAATTTCAGTCTTTAATTTTTTTCTGTTTGCTTCTATAATTAATCAGTCTTCAAATAAAAAATCAAACTGATCTTTTCTACGTATATAAAATTTTTAACTATCAAAAAGTTACTTTGATATAAATGTTCTTAGATTTAATACAGACAATATTTATATTTTAAAAACTATATTCTTAGAAAATCTTTATTACTTAAAAGTTTAAGCATTTGTGTTATAATTTGTTTCATTATTTCAGTAAAACTTTAATATATCTTATTTTAATCGAATCAAAGAATTGTTATACATTCCATTATTCATCCCTATTTTTTCGAATAAATATAAAACAATATAAAAATATAAAACAAAAGTGTGGTTTTTATCTAATGAGTCACTTTAACAATTTACTTCAAGGAATAATTTTTAAATTTTTTTTTTATATTTTCGTTTTAAAGTTAGTATTTTTTAATGTCATTCCAATTTTACTTAAATATTTTCTAAAATTTAACACAAAACTATGAGCCATTAAAGCAAAATTTACACTAAAAAATCCGTTTAAAATACTATGATATTAATTTTGACTTTTTTTTTTAGTCATTTAGTCAAAAATCCCGAAACAGTTTTATATATTTCAAGAACTCTTCCCAAACGATTCCCAGATGGATTACTCTCCCCGAAGTTGTCTTTTCCTCAAACTTCCCAATTATTGCGCACCCTAGATTCCCACTGCTCTAGAAGAAGAAGAAGAAATAAAGATCAAAGAAGCACGGCATAAGTTTCCCTATTGGCTCGCTTTTTCGTTGCCAGATGCCACGAACCGAACTTCAAAAGATACGACGACATCCAATCGCCAACGAGCCCAGAAAACCATTTTCTGTAATGCAGAGAGTAATAATACTAGTTAGGGTATGATACTTGAAGAAGATGCAACAATCCATGCGAGGTCGGTACGGCCTGTTCCAACTAATAAGCATCTTAGGAGAAGAATCTGGAATCCTTCAGGAGAAGGGGACCCTTTTCCCCTACTCAAATCATTAAGGAAAGAAGAAGGCAAAAAAGAAGTCGAAGCAAGAAGATAGAGATAAAAAAAAGAAAAGAAAAGAACACACAGTGGGTATTTTATTACAATCATGGTAAAATCTGTGGGTATCTTGGAAGCGTATTCGTTGCTATTAATGAGTCACTAGTTTGTTTTAGATTAAGCCTGAATCAATGTCGCTAGGATAGCTGCGGCTTAGGAGAGGATACTGGGGCGCTTAAAAGGGTTGAAGCGGTGCTCTGTAGATATTGGAGAGCATTTGTTACAATAAGGGCTTACTCTCCGACACTGATAGAGATATCTTTGTAGTCTTGGTATTGATTGAAAAATGCTCAAAAGCAATTTAGGTTCAAAGGGATAAAATTAAAACTCAGTTTTAAGTTATATTAAATCAGTGCTTCTCAAACTTTTTTTGCGATTCAATTTTCAATCATTATTTCATCACGCCTCCCCCCCCTTCCCTCAAACAATAACAATATTTTGAATACAATAATAATGTACTTTGACGATGAAGCTATAATGTGACCTTAATTATAAACCATGCACAATATCAAAGTAAGTATTAAGCCTTGTATATGTTACCACTTTATGATTTATTCCTTTTTTCATGCAGTATATATTTTTTTGAATCCCTACATTGAAAATTTTAAGGGGTATGCATAAACAAAATATTCAACTTTGGGAAATTTAATTCGTTAGAGCTAATTAATTAAATAACGATATTCAACTGTAAAATTAATTATATAGGCTGTTCACATTTAATAAATAGTCAAATTGTTTTCTAAGATCCTCATTAACATACACACTTACCTTTTGACATTAACTATTTTTTCAAAACATAAATGACAAGCCTCGCAATCCACTGAAAACACCATCAACGGAAAACGCAATTTCTACTGTAAAACTATTCGCCTTCCCCGCTAAAATGTTCATTATAGAGCCCGCGCTATCTTATATCTTAGAAGAAAGGACTTACAAGAATATTCCTGCTAAGTGTTGTCAGAGTATTTTAAAAATGTTTATTCTATTTAATTTTAAAGTGAGTAGTACTTATAAATGCCGTCGATAGAGATTGGATAATTAAGTTACATTTAAGTAATATATATTTTACGTAAGTTAAATCATAAAGTAACATTTTAAATATTATTTTACTTTTCCTTTCTGATTTTTAAACTTTAGCAGATTGCGAAATAATGTTTAAATAAACTAAACATTTATTTCCTGAATTATTTATTTCTAATATCTAATCATCCATTTCCAACATCCTACTTTTATGAAACCAGATTTTTTACCGGGGTTACTTTGAAGATAAAATAAAGATCTCAACTGAATATAGAAAAGATTCCTTAGAGTATTAATATCTAATATTAAATGTTCTTTTGAAAAAAAAAGCTTTGAAAGACAAGGCCCTGAGAGCCACTAGTTAATATTAAACTTTATCTTAATTTAGCATTTATAAATTATTTACCAAATACATTGGGCAATATATATTTATAAGTATATTATATCAGTGTAAATGTGTATATTGTTTATTATAATCTCAGTATTTATTCTGTTTTGCTACCTTTTAGTAAATTAATATATATTTTTTTAAAATAATCTTGGTTTTTCGATTTTCAGTATGCTTGCATCCCTCTGTAGGCTTATCATGCTCTTCTTGAGTATTGCGCTCCACAGTTTGAGAACCGCTGTATTCAATAAATATTACAAGTTTCATGAGATTTATGTTCAGCACGAACAGAATAGGTTAATTTGGATTATTTTTAAATAATTAAATGAAATGTTAAATTAATTTTTAAAAGAAATGAGATGAATTTTATTTTTATTCCTTCCTCTAGAAATTTCTTCATATCAAGTATTATTCTTTTAACGTGGTTATTATTTCTTGATTGACAAGTCTCCAGTTCTCTCAAACTGAAAATAAGTGGTGAGACATTTTAAAATTGCAAAACATACATTTATATAAAAATAAATCTTAGAAAGATTGAGGTTTAATTTCAATTTTTGGCCCATAGGAATCTGGTGGCCAGTTTGGTCAAAATAATTTGAGTTTAGTTTGCAAACTTTTGTAAAACTCGGTACAATTTATAATTTCGTATAATTAAAACCGTTATAGAACATAAGATTTTAGGTAGACTGTAAGAAAAGCAACGTGGTACTCATTTTTGTTTCGAGAAATATTTCATTAGAGTGGGGAAATTCGTGCTATTGGTAAAAGTATTTCTTCACATTACAGTTATATTTCACATTTGAGTATTATTCATCAATTTTTTTAGGAATTGAAATAACTTCTAACGCTAAATGTTACTCAAAGAATAAAATTTGTGTTTTATCATTAAATAATATTTTTCAAATTGTTTTCTATATGTCGATGTAAAATTTGCAAGATTAAAAATCAAAGCTTTTCTTGAACAAATAAAGAAATAATGAATATTTGTCGCATTAATTTAAAATTATATTCTCTTGTTGGGGTTTAACAAGTGAAGATTTTTTTTCATACTTTGTTTTTGTTCAATTTGTTTTGCTATATATATTATTTAAACTTCCATAAATAAGTAATTATATTTTTCCTTAATAAATAAAACTATTCATCCTAATTTACTTTCTTTTTATGAAAAACCAATTTACAGAATTTAATGTTGTTTAAAATATGACGAATACTTATATATATATATATATATATATATATATATATATATATATATATATATAATTTAGGTTGCGTAGCACCAATTATTGTTAGAATATTTAGATATTACACGTATGTATGTTATTTTCTGGCTAAAGGCTTATAACTATTGTTGTAATAATTGTCGTTACAACATATGGTTATTTTTTCAATACTTTCTCCACATTGAGTGAAGTTTTAGTTTTTCTTATTGTTATTTATCTTTATTAGTATATTATACTATAATGTGTGTATGGCTTAGTAATAACTCCAATTTAATTTCTTTATTCTTTGGCATTGTAGATTATCCAACTTTTTCATTTGGTACTTAATTTTATTTTATTGTACTATATATATATATATATATATATATATATATATATATATATATATATATATATATATATATATATATATATATACTTGTAGGATTCAAATGTTCTCGGACTGAGCTTATAACATGGGAAATTTTTGCACTAGTTCTTAATATGGTAATAATCGTTAAAAAGTGTCAAGCTTAATCTTAATATGAACATTCAAAAGTTCTCAGACAGAGCCTATAACGTAGGAAATGTTGGCACTAGAGCGACTACAGTAACAATTCTGTGTTACTTCATTCTTCCTCTTTTCTGAAAAAAGTTTGTTCCAAAACACGTGATCGGTGGGTCACCACGACGTTGTGTTTTGTAAGGGGATGTATTTAGTCTTCGGCTACTAAAAGAAAAAGCTACGTAGTCATACGAAATTTTGAAGCAGGTGATACATTATTGCGAACGCCAGCTTTTGAGTGGCATCGACGTTTCAGAGAAGGCAGGGAAAGTTTTGAAGATGGCAAAATCTCTGGATGTCCACAGACTTCCCACACTATTGAAAACATCGAAAATGTTTCTGAGGTGGTATGTAAGAGAGCAGGCCTCAATCAAGAGGAGAAAGAGTTATAGTATCCTCGGTCACATGTCAATGGATACTGACTAAGAAGCTCCATAGGGTGTCAATATAAATATTTTCGGCATGTTAAACGAAAACTAATCTGCAGTTGAAGTTAAAAGTGCTGAATTAAAGAATATGGCTAAAAATGGATTCCAGAAATATTTTGATGACATTTACAAGCCATGGCATCTGTGCGTTGTTACTCAAGGGTCTTATTTCAATGGAGCATGTGTTTCAGAGTAATTTAATTGGTAATTTCTTTTAAGCTATAGACTCAGTCCGGAAACTTTTGAATATATATATATATATATACTCATGTCCATAAATTAAGGATACGGAAGTTCAGGCAAAGAAAGAGACAGAAGCAAAACAAATTTGACTTATTTGTTAAGTCTATTTATTAAACAAAAGGTAAAGAGCAAAAAAGATGCTATACGTTTGACATAATAAAATAAAATTCCAATTTTTACTTCCTGGAGCAAATTTCGAAAAAGAATGTATTTACAAAAAGATTATAACATCTTTAGTATGATGGTTAATACGGAGTATGTCTCTCGGACGATGCAATGCAGGCCTTACAACGCCTAAGCATGCTGAGTATCAAATTATCAAGCTGATCTTGGGGAATATTATACCAATCATCAAGCAGTGCCCTCCGAAGTTCCGGTAGACCAATGGGAGGGGGTTGACGGGCTGCATTTCGTCGGCCAAGCGTATCCCACACATGCTCTATTAAATTCAAGTCCGGTGAGTATGCTGGTCAATCCATACAGATGATATCCTCCGATTGAAGGCATTCGTCTACAATGTTTGCACGGTGAGGACGGGTGTTGTCTTCCATAAACAGAAATTCAGCCCCCATGGCACCCCGAAACACACGTACATGTTGTTCCTGAATGACATCTCGATAGATGTGGCCTGTCATCGTTACACTCTGAATATGCAGGTCAGTTCTGGAACCAAGAATAATTCCTCCCCAAACAAGCCATTCTGCACCAACGTAACGATGTCTTTCAATGGTGTTCTCTTGATGGTAACGGGTACCTGGCGCTCTCCATATTAAAGTCCGGGGAGAATCAGAATGCAAACTAAACCTGGACTCGTCAGAAAACATCACACGAGACCACTGTTGTGGTGTCCACAATGCATGCTCTGTACTCCAGGTTAATCGCAGGCTACAGTGAGTTGTGGTAAGTGGAACACATCTGACAGGCCTACGAGCATATAGACCAATGCGACCTAAGCGTCTGTACATGGTTTGCCTTGAAACTGTTGTACCGGTAGCTGAAGAGAGCTGAAAAGACAGGTCTGATGCTGTGCTCCGTCCGTTTCTTTTGGCAGTAACTGCCAAATACCGGTTCTCATTTGGCGTTGTAACTCGGGGGCGACCTGTGCAGTAACATCTACTCACATTACCATCATATTGGAATCGTTGCCAAAGCCTGGAGATGACATATTGAGCGATTCAAAGTTCCTCGGATACTTCTAGCTGAGTACGTACACATTCCAGTCGTACAATAATTCTACCACGTAATTAATCATCCAAATGCTTCCTTTGTGCAATAACTATGCGGTTATTGCACTGAAAGTCTTTTAAAGCGCTTGAGAACAATTTTACTTTTTTGCCAACATTCCTTGTATACCCCTCTCTTACACTCTCGTCATTGTGACACACCATCCGCGCCATCTGGTGGTTTCCTGTAATTTGCATATTCTTCTTCAAGATGTGTGTGATAATTCTACTGGTAAAATTTTTATTTTAGAGTTCAATTTCTGTGTGATTCTGAATTAGCCTTAATTTATGTACATGAGTGTATATATATGTACACACACATATATATTTACACACACATATATATATATATATATATATATATATATATATATATATATATATATATATATATATATATATATATATATATATATATATATATATATATATATATATATTCTTCAATATTGACTGTGTATTTAAATACACATCAGAGTTGAAAATATTGTACTCCAATTAAATGTTCAAGGAGCACTCCTGCACAAATTCTACAATTCAACTGTGTTATTCCATAGACGTATTTTCAAATACGGCTCCTAAACAGTATGGAAGACAATGATATTTTTCAAATCTTTTCATTCTTTTGCTACAAAATTTGTAAATAAGGACGCGTATTCTTTAAGAATTTAAGAATCAAATGAGTTAAAATAATTAAAGAGGTAGATCCATTTCGGGAAATTGATTGTAATTTCAGTGATAGAACATAGAAGTAAACTGTATCAAAAGCAAATCTGAACAATGCGTACTTGATGGGGTTCTGGAAAAGTTACTTGGAAATAGAAATTTGTCTGTATGAGAGTATAACAGCCAAGAGTGAAGTACACCTTAACTTATAAGGATTTGAAAAATAAAAAAAAAAAATGTGAAAATTGTAAGATTGCAAACCTTTTCCAAAAATGAAGACATTTACAAAATAAATAAATAAATAAATCGTAGAATATAAATTTGGATTGCTTTTGAAAACACAACTCCTTTATACACATTTTAATATACACAAACCAACATACAGATCAAAACACTGCACTATATATGATCCTCAAATCAAATTATGCATGCAATTTATATACATATATATATATATATATATATATATATATATATATATATATATATATATATATATATATATATATATATATATGTATATATATGTATATATATATGTATATAGATAGATAGATAGATAGATAGATAGATATATTTATTTATATATATATATACATATATATATACATATATATATACATATATACATATATATATATATATATATATATATATATATATATATATATATATAGATAGATAGATAGATAGATAGATAGATTTATATATATATATATATGTGTGTGTGTGTATACATATATATTTACTAACAATACTATATTAATCTTCACTGCAAATATGCAAAATGGTTTTTTAACTTGCCTATTATTATTAAAATTAAGAAGTTTGTACTTGTAGAAAAGCGGAATCTAGAAAAGGTCTAGAAAAACACTGGAAATTCTGTAGTAAGCAATTGACATACACTTACTGTAAGAAAAGTTTTTAAATTGCCCGCTGTAAAATTTATATTCACAATGCTGGCCAATTCATTTCTTATAGAAAATTCATTTTGATGTTATTTTGAAAAAATGTTTAATGAAAATTGCACAATTCATTAAAAAAAAATTAATCGAAAAAAAGTACATATGTGATTATGCACTGCAGAATGTAATGTTTTTAATTGCAATTTTAAAACTCCTGGAACTTCAATATATGATTTTTGACTGTTTACGATTAACTTTCTTATATTCATAATGGAATTTATTGACTTTCCAAACACAGTAAAGGGGGTTAATTGATTATTTAATTGAGTGGAACAAATTTTATTACAGAGAACAAAATAGCTTCCGAATTGAACTGCCTCAAGTTAGAATTAATTGTTCCCAAAAGAGGTTGGAAGGAAGGGTTAAGCGGTACTCAAGGGACGGATAAAAGAAATAAGATGGCGAAATGGAAGCAGCTTCTTCTGGGAAATATTGTATCAATGAGATTTTAGGTTTATAAATTCTAGCAAAGTATAAAGAGCTTTAAGTTATTGAATTCCTTTGATCAAGTATATTTAACAAAAAAGAACCATTGCTATACAATTTACTTAATACAAAGATTTAATAATTTTAAACTTAAAATTACTTTAAAATCTGTACAATTAAAATGAAACATTATTTAAAAAATAACCATGCTTCAACTGCTTATTAAATAATTTAATTTAAAATAATTTAAATCAGAAAAAAACCTATGTGGTTATATTTTTTTAAAAATAACTGGTTGAATTTATATCTTAAATATATTAGGGGCATTATAAAAGAATGGAAAATTTCAATGTGCAATGAAAAATAAATTTAATACAAATACAACAATATCAACAATAATCATAGTACTCAAGAAAACTCGAGAGGGGAATGAACTGAACTTAAGAAAAATGAATGACGACTTTAGATAATTTACTTTAAAATATGAGAGCATTTAAACTTTTTTTTAAAAAAAAATTATTGTCCTTTTAAACATTTAAATACTGCTACAACTAGCTAACAAAAAATTTAAAAGCTTGCATTTCTGAAATGTACTATGTGGTCGCGGAAGTCCAGTGGTCAACCGACTCGTGGCTAGCATATCATGAGTTCGATCCTAGTACCGTTGAAATGTAGGGGAGCGATACACGTTAAAACTGTTGAGTGTCAAACGTCCTTCCATTAGTGTAGTAGTTAGTAGAGAGGATGCCAGATCAGGTATTATTCTCGTCACTTGATCATGGTTCAAAATTACGAATCAAAAGCCATCATGTAGACAAACAGTGTTAAATTAATATTCACTCGCTGAAATATATTATTAACGAATTTCTCTGAGTCATAAAATGTGATTTTTTTTCTAAATTAAATAATTTTAATAAGTACCACAATACTAGTTTTTCTATATATATAAGCACCAAATTTATACAAATTAAATTAACGTAATTTCAAAAATTTGAAAATAAAGTAATATATTTTGAAAATAAATGATAATTGTTGTAATTATAAATATTTTAAGTACAATATTGTTTAGGAAATGAGCAACCTTGAAATTAGTTTTAAACGATTTTTAATTATTTTAAGAATAATTTTCTTGTAAATGCATCTTTCTTTTCACCCTTAAAGTAATATATTTTAATTAAAATCATATTAGCTCATCATTTGTATGAAGAAATATATCGCGATTAAGTTGTGCTGCGAATAAAGTGGAAATCAATATTTTCATTTTTATTAAAGTGAAAACAACTTTTAATATATCTAACGCAGGGGTGGGCATTAAGTCAATCACAATCGGCCAGTGGACTGCCAAGGTATTTTGGGGTGACCGCCTTCACTAAGACCTAATAATCATATGAAGGTCTAGAACATTTTAAAAATACGGAGAAAAAATAAATCGAATCACAAGAGAAGAAGTTCATTACATAGAAAATGTACTTCCCTATTTGGAGGTTATTTTACGAAGAAAATCGTAAAATTTTCTTACTTCCAAGAAAAAGTTCGCTAAATAGAGAAATTTGCAAAATAGAGGTTAGTAAAATGGAGGTCCAACTGTATTGTAGACTTTATGTTAGCTCATTATACCTACGCCACTGGGTGGAACCAGTGGCAATTTAAGCTCCTTTCGGGCCCTGGGCATAGAAGATCTACAAGTTCCCTCTGCACTGGAGGATCGAAATTTATAACTAGAAAATCTGGTTAAGTCTAGCATATGTGGGCCCTTGGGTACCCGCCCCAAGCACCCAATGGATAAACTGGCACTGGGTGGACTGCAACATCTTGAAAAAACTAGAAGTAGCGCGTACTCTGGAAAAGTCTGTCCACCCCTGATCTAACGTAATAGAGCTCAAAATTGCTGGAAATAAAGTAGATAAATGACATGGGATGATACTTTCCTATTTTTTTACGTAAAATACTGATTTAAAATTCATTCCAAGTACACACGCCATGAAAACTGTTCATTTAAATTTATTCTCTATATAAAATAAAAGGTATTTTCTTCAGTAACTTACATTCCCTTTTTAAGGAAGTGAAGAACTGAAAACATTTTAAATGAACTGTAAAAAACAGTGATTCCACGAACATACTGAATATCTTACAATATTGAACGAAAGATGAAGTTGAAATTTCAATAAATTTCTTCTTTGTATGCGCATAAAAATATCATTTATGTCCCACAATGCACTTAGGTAAATGCACTTCCATTTCTCCACCCAGCAAATAAAGATTCCCAAAGCCGTTCAGTAGTATGTGCTGGAAAACTAAATGTAAATCATGTAATGAATTTTTTTCTATACATATAACAAGTAGTGAAAAGAAAAAGAAACCCTTTCAAATAGAAAAAGTAACAAAAACATGCTAAAATTATGCTTTTGCGTTTATCGTCCGCATATAAACTAGTTATTTCTAATATAAAAATCTATTTCGATTAAATATAAATGTTTAAAACTATTAAAAAGACAACAACAGAAACGTTGTTGACTGCTTTATAAACAACATTCACTGTTATCGAAGAAAAGCGAATATATTTTTTTCTTTTCAATCTTATCGTTCTATGGTTCGAAATGTGATATTTCCGCATTGATTGAAAGATGGCCGAAATCAAAATAAAAAATAGAATTATAAAAGAAAAACTGTTTTATATAATATAAAATAAATGGAAGTTGTTTGTGTTCTGCTCTATACAAGCAAAATGTTGTTAGGAGACGTTTGACAAGTGATAAATTCTCAAGAATAAAAAAGGAAGATAAAATTTAAAAGAATAGTGGGAAATAGAGAGACAAATAGGGATTTGAAAAAGAAACTGCTGGTGATTGCTTTTATAATTTTTTTTTGTATAACAGAGTTAAATAGCGCATTTCTAAATTTAAAAATGTTTCCTGAGAGATATTCCCTATTTACATGTTCTTTTTAACCCGCTGTCACTCGCGCCTGTTTTTGTACCGTCTTTACTCGCGGGGTATACAGAACACCCCAAACTTTTAACACGTGTATTTAATTATGAAAATAAAATTAAGTCATTATGATACATATTTATAAAGTACAAGGTGTTTTTTGTATTATATAAATAAAATTATTAAATTTATTGCATACAAATGTGACTGACATTATAATTTAAACTAAACATACAAAATTTCCATTTTAAAACACATAATTTTCTATTTTTTTAGAAACCAGTAAAACGTATATACTAGTAATACATATACTTTATAATTAATGAGATAATGATTGTAGAAAGTAGAAAAATAATATTTTAATCATTTTCCAAGCATTCAGAGCAGACTGTATACATATTCTCATCTTCTCGCGGGATTTCTCAGTCCTCCAGATAAAATTTTAACGGTTATTACATTCCAATCGTTCAAGAAAGAGGGATTGCATCAGTCCTGAAGGTTCAATGACCTAAAATGGGCAGCTACAGAAAAAATCGTGGTTCTCTGCATTCTTTTTAGAATTCTGAGAGGATTTTCTTGTTGCTGGGGTTTGCAAAACACCCCGCGAGAGTGATCGCGGGTTAAGAAGAAATTATTATAAAAATATACAATTTAAGGCTTGGTTTTCTTATATTCGAAGCTACTAATCCATACCCTTTTATCCAATTACAGTGATATATATATTTCAATATGTTGTATCACATTGGATTATATTTTTAATGGCTACTTACTATTTTTGTTGTATTCAAAAAAATATTTTTCCGAAAAACTAGCTTACGTAGAGCAGGATATCTCTTTGACATGAATAAAAATAAATAATCTTAATTTTATGAAAAGAATGCGTGGAATACGAATTCAAGTAATTAATATTTCAGGGGGAGATAAAAATATTCTATATCTATATTCGATAAAATCTCTGATCCAGTAAGAAGGAAAGAAAAAATAATGTGCTGAAAAAAATTCACATTCCAGTCGAGGTTAAACAAATCTCAGTATTCCTGATTATGCATTTTCTCACTCAATTCTTATCGATTTAACAACAATTTTTCTCTGTTTATTCTTACTATTTTAAACTCTCTCTCTCTCTCTGTTACTGAAATTCTTGCAAAACAATCAACTAAAGAATTTCTCACAATTTATTTAAACATGGAATTGGAATCCTCGTATAATTTTCGCTTTAAGTTTTTTTTCAAACTTTTCACTCTTCGACTTTTTTTTTTTGTAGTTACATCTGTGAAATGATGAATTCATTCCCCATTTTCAGTAATTGTAACTATTAAATGTATATAATGCTATTGAACTTTTATACTTTTTCCATGCTTTTTTTAACTACATCCTTAAATATGTAAATATAGTCCTTTATTTTAAGAATTAGCTATAACGATCAAATGTATGTATTTCCATTTTGCATTTTATTCATAGTTATAATTAAAGTTTTATTTATTAGTATTAAAAAAATTTGAATTTTTATATATATTATTAAATAATAATAAAATTTTTTATGTTTTATATGTTTTATCTTACATTTTAAATACTTTTCTACTATCTACTTGTGAATGAATTTTTAAATAAATCTAAATATGAAAATAATAATAATTGAGCCTATTACACAACATAAAATAAATATTTTACTTTGCCCAGATATATGACAATCTTTCCCTATTACAAATTCATACACTAGAACTTAATGTATTACTATGACAGAAAAACAATAGGATATCTCTAATAAATATTCTCATTTATTCTTTTTTTACAAAATAAAATAAACAAGCCATCCACATTATTTTTTACAAAAAACTCTGAAACCTCAACAAGTTTGACCTTATTTTAGAACTACTTTCGAGACAAGGAGGTTGGAACGTTGAGAATTTGTAACTTTTAAGTGCATCATTCAGTTAAGATATCCCACAAGACCACTATCCCCGTTCTTTTAACATAAATACTGCATCCGATTCTCTCTATAAGTGCCATTAAACAAAAACGGGCGTTGAGAGATTCAACACCCACTGCTTTATGTATTCAAGAAAGTAAACAACTAAAAGATCAGAAGTTTATGTCAGAAGGCAACAAGCAGAAAAGAATGAATAATAATAAAAAGAAGAGAAAGAGAGTAAAGTCAAACCCTCAACTAAATTGTTTCCCTCACGTGTGTATCCAGCGAAGACAAGTGGATGATAAGTTTTTACGAGCAAGCGGAGACTAATGTCGGACTGTAGTCCCTAGAGGCATTCTGACTCTTATGCTCTTTTATTTTAATGGGACATCGGAGACCGCCTGCCGCTCATAACGGTTAGCAAATAGAAAGGGAAGATGAAAAAAATACACACAAAAATAAGCATAGAAGAAAGCCACGCATGTATCCGGCAATAAAATGATCCTGTAATCGTAAGCCACATTTTGGTGCAATTGTACGTTAGCGATATGGGCCCATGGCTCTTTTGTCCATGATGTGACTCTGCCACTAAAATATACGACATTTTTTTACTGGAGATATATGCATAGGAAAGAAGGATGGTCTGCATTTGGATGAAAATCCTCATGTTCCGACCGGCATTCATAAATCTGAAGCTCTATGAAATGTTTCAGAATATGTTTTTTTTCTTTTGTTGTTTGCAAAATGAGATCTGTGTGCTTATGTTGGGACTTTATGCCTTCCGATGGCTGAAAAGATAAAAGGATTGTTGCTCGTAGAGAACTTTGCAATCTCCACTTTTTCTGATGACAATCTTTCTTACACTGTAATATGCGGGCAGAGATTTCTCTTCATCGTATTGTTTCTTTTCACCTCTTCTTTTTTTCAAAAACTCAATGATCATTTGCATGTATGAGGTAAAATAAATAAGCTACTTTATGACTAAAATAAAGTTTATGGTGTTAGTAATTGCGTAAGGCTCAAAATGATATCAGTGTGTAAACAGAGCCAGTTTTTCTTAAATTTTATGGTGTCTTTATTTGTGCATGTTTTCATTTATAAAAAAAAATGAACAGTGCATTAAATTTATTTTGATAATTTTTATCCATGAGAAGAATACGCGAGAATTAGTTCTGAGATATTCATTGCTTGCAATTTATTTATATTTGATATGCATATTTATCAATCATTTAAAATTTTTAAAGGACACACTTTTAGATACATATATATATATATATATATTATGCATTGTTTCTTCTTTTCTTTATCATATATTTTACATGTATAAAAGAAGAAGAGAAGACTTTTTTATATTATAAAAAAATAACCGATTATGATTGTAATTACTACAGCAAAATGAAATGTAAATTTGGATGGCACAAATGCTTGATAAGTCTTTCTTGTTGTGCTTAACGTTTATAAATTAGTTAAATAGGATTAATTTTAAACAATTAAAATAATTCTGTTTTTGGTGTGGGTCAATCTTGCAATATATATTTAAAAATTTGCATATTTTTAAAAATACAACACAACTCAATATTCAAGGAGCATTTACTAATCATGCCAAAATGAAATGTAAATTTCATGGATCTTGCCTTAACAGGCAAGATCTATCAAATCTCGTTTTCGGAAAAATTACCAAATTATCTAAAGCGGTCATTTAATTTTGCATGGTTTGTTGTGAGTATTTGTTAACGTCGAGTTATGAAGCAACACGAGGGATATTGATTTGGACCTTATAATTTTGAGCGACGATAGTGACGAGGGCGACGCTTCAGACGGCACTAATCTCTCTAATCTACCACACCATTTCAACAAAAGGAACTTAAGGGATAACATATTTAACGGGCGTCAAGCACTCTATATGGCGGGTCTTCATTGACACTAAAGATCAACTCATATGAAGCGGTGGCCTCCAAATCTTGATCGTGACTACTTCGTCCACAAATTTTAAAACAGTGATTAAAAGAAGTATATACACACGGATATTTTTTTTAATATTTAGTGTTGCTTGGATTATAATACACTCATAAAATCGTTTTAAGAATATTATTACAATGAATAATTATTTAAATGCAATATTTTGGCAATAAAAAAAGGAACTTAGAATTACCTATTTTCAAAATATTCCCCTTTTATGAAAAATACTTCTATAATAAGAATGTTTTCTTATATATAGATAAGACATCTAAAAAAACACGAAATAAGGTTTTTGAAAAATTCGTATTATTTTCAGAGTTACTGACAATTTTTTTGTTAAAATCTTTCTCTCTGATGTATTAAAATATAGATAAAACCACATATATTTCAAACATATATTTCAAAAATCGTCTTTCGTGCTCCGTACAGCGGTCTGAGCTATATATATGCAGAATATTATTATTATAGAAGCATTTTCAATAAAAAAGGAATGCTTTAAAAATAGCCAACAGTATGGTAATTGTTTTCCAAAATATTGCATTTAAATAATTTTTTATTGTAAACATATTCTTAAATCAATTTTATGCGTGTAATCAAGGTGACACTAAATATTAAAAAAATATATATATTCGTTTGTACTCTTTCAGAAAATCACTGCTCCGAACCTCGTTGGATATCTTAAGAAAACCTAATTTGTCATTTTAATGTCATGAATGCTTCAAAATTTTTCAAGTCTTATAAAACTAATAATCCACCGAATTTATGTTTAGCTCATTTTATCCTACTGTCCTATTTAGAAGATAGTTGTTACATATCATGGGGAAATCATTATTTGTATGTTACGAATTTCTTGCCTATTGGAACATGTAGGGATATATATTAGCTTCTTCCAGCATAAATCATGTGTTTCACCCCCTTCTCTTTCCCCTGGAAATCTTGCTTATTCATCGCATTTGTGGGTGCATTTTGTATCATCTCTTTGGGGTTGCAGAATTCGTTTTCATTTTACTTTGGACACGTGACTGTGCAATTTTTGATATGATAGTACTCTTTCGTTATGATCCGGAAGGTTAATTAGAACGATGTTGTCCTTAGGTAAGTTTTAGTAAATTTTTTGAACTGTCCTCTAAATAGGACAGTGGGACGATCCGCATGCAATAGACGCACTCTTTACCTATTTATAACGAAGAGTTTAAATAAAAATTATCTTCTAATGTTTCCCCAATGCTTAGTTATGCCAGTGCAAATGTTTTTGAAGTAAGAAGAAGCATTATAATTTTTAAATAGTATAATTTCAGATGAGAGCAATGATGAAATTGTGCTGTGGATGTGCCCCAGATGCCAGTGAACTAACTGAAGAAAATGAAAGGGATTAGAATGTAGTAAATAATGCTGAGAGATTATTGCAAACGATGTTCCTGGGTGGTTGAAGGTAAGAACTGTATATAGTTTCCAGTCTGAACCATCCACAAGGCTTTGTTGTTCAACAAAGAAGAGCAGAAAAAAAGCTAGGACACATCAGTCATTTTAGATAAAGAATAAAACACCGCATTATACGAAATGGGAAACACAGGATGAATCAACTCTAAGTGACACTTGCTGAAGTAGATGAACACTGCACTGAAAGATAAAACTCCAACAAAGCTTTTTGAGTAGTTTTATTTTGGTGAAGTTTGAGATCTCATTGTAAAATAAACTATGCAATATGCAGCAGATGTGAAAAATGAACAATATTTCTTGACCACTGCAATCAAAATACATGTTTTTATAGGAATTTTGCTTCTCACTCGTTACCATTCTCATACCTGTGAATGTGATTACTGGTCAGATGCTGAAGAACTTGGCATTACCCTGGTGAAAAATGACCTCACGAAATCGCTACCAAAAGTTGAAATCCTATCTTCACTTTGTGGACAATGGAACTATAAGATAGAATGCCCAGGATCGATCCTTCTAAGAAAAGCCTTTGTTTGCCATACTTAAGGTATCCGACAACGTTCGGAACTGTGATTTTGCAAAAGTGTATAAATGGATAATATTTATGATATTTAGTGTCATTTAGATTAGAAAATGTATATAAAATTGTTTTAAGAATAGTATTACAATAAAAAATTATTTAAGTACGATATTTTGACAAAAAAATAACATAGAATGATCAATTTTCAAAATATTCTTCTTTTATAAAAAATGCTTCTATTATAATAATATTTTGCCTGTATGTAGATCAGACCTCTGCACAGAGGCTCAACTAGAATTTTTGAAACATATAACTTAGAAGTGGGTTTATTCATATTTTAGGACAACAGAGGGGAGAAATTTTAAGAAAAAAACGCCGATAATTATTTCAATGGGTTGTAACTCTGAAAACAATGTTAATTTTTTTAAAAAGAATAGTCCAGACTATCTGGAGAAGTCTTTACACTTTATATGAGCAAAATATTATTATTTTAGAATCATTTTTCATAAAAGGAGAACATTTTGACTAAAGGTTATACTAATTTAATGTTTTGCCAAAATATTGTATTTAAATAACTTTTTTTTGTCAAAATGTCTTAACATACGTTTATACATGTATTCTAATCTAAGTGACACTAAATATCTTGAAAATTATCCATTTATGTGCTTTTTTAAAATCACGGCTCCGAACGTAATTGGATACCTTAATAGTCATTTCAAGGTAAGTATGGGGAGGACATAAATATAAATTTAGCTTTAAGATGCCGAATTTGATAAATTCTTACAACAAACGTATGGGTGGTGGGGATCACCACGACTGGTTGGATGGACCTTATTTCATTAATCCTCTAGCTGCGTAGTGCTACGTCTGCTGCGTTTACTTTGCCCTTGGAAATCACGGAATACGCAGTGAGAAGGTTAAAATTCGTAGAAAGACAATGGTACTAGCCACATTTTATACGTTCACTGGATATGTCTATAGTAAACGCCTGAATAATTCATAAAACTCTCAACAAAGATGAAGCCTTAAACTTGAAAAAGTTCCGAAGAGCTGTAACAACAGTCTAGCCAAAAAAAAAACCACTGTGATAAGAACGAGAGGAAGACCAATGATCTCACACCTATACTTTCCTATGCAAAAGAAGGCATCCGTAAAGATAGTATTGGTCATTTTTTAATAAAGCAAGAAAAACAAAATCTTTGTCAAAGAGAGGGCTACAAAGGAAAACCAAAAACAAACAAAATGCTTTGTCAGGCTTGCTTTGGACCTTTCCACCAAAATTAAAGCAAAATTTAACTCAAAAATGAAATATTTTGTAAACAAAAAAGTATTATTCAAATAAAGTAAAATTTTGTACACGGAAATAGCTTTTCATCATTGAAGTGAACACTAAAACACACAAGTGCAAATTTTATCCCCTTTATCCCAGTGTCCTATTTAGAGGACGGGTCAGATTTCTTATATAATATGTATGATTTTTTAAATTTTGTTTTATTTAGTTTGTTTATGTTTAACTTAGTTTAGAAAATATAATTCTACTGAAATTTGAGCAAAATAAATAAATTGGGATAAAACGGGTTAAGCAATGAAATAGCTTTTCAATAGTAAGCATTTTAGAGTTGATATTATTAAAGAAAAAATCATTGCTGTTCATATAGTTTAGCGTTTAGAATGCAAGAATAACATTAAATTAATACATGTATTTTAAAAATTTGGAGATAAGTTTTTTTATTAGTATATATGTTCATCATAATATTTTTATTAGAATATGATTATTTCCCCCTCATTGAATTAGTTTTTACAGTAGTAAAAATAATTTTGATAACTATTAATAAAAAAAAATAATTCCATCAAATTTTTATGACTGTTTTACTTAAGATTTTAAAAATATAATCGAATACAAATTTCTATCCATTCTTAAATGAAAAAAATTATGTGAAATTGATATTTCTCACTGGATTCGCTTGAAATTTCCAGATAATCATTGCATTAAAACCAGTTGGACAATTTCTTTCCCAGAACTTCCCACCTGCCAAGTATATGGAAAAATAATTAAGGAATAACTTACATTTGAAATTCGAATTACTTTTTTTAGTAATTCGAGTTAAAATAAGTTTAAATTGGATTGTAAAGTTACTCATTTAACATTTTTTTAAAAAAATTGTTTAGGTTTTTTTAACCTTTGACTGCAGTTTTTTTTTCATTTTATAATACTAAATTTTATTAACTCAGATCAATACTTGATAGCGCATAATAAGTATAGCATTTAAAAATATTTTCATCAAAAAGAAAAACATTACAATTTTGTAAAGAAACAAGTAGTATAAAAAAAATTAAGACAATTTCTATTTAGATCAACAAAGAAAAAATTTATTTCAGCTACTTTTATTTAAATAGTTACAATTTTTATAAATATATGACAGAATCACAGCATTAAGATGAAATTCGTTTTTATTAATGATCATTAATATCGCATTGTCATCCAAAACAATCGTGTATACAAAACTTCAGTTCAACTGAATGCTTTTAAACGTGAGAAAAACAATATTTTTAAGTTTCGACCCAAGACTTTAAATTGAAACCAACGTGGTTGTATCTGTAATTCTTTAAATAATTAGCTTATAAGTCAATTATTTTTAATTCATTACAATTAAATTATCGTATTTTTACCCAAAACAATAATGTATAAAAAATTTCAGCTCAAGTGAATGCTTCAAAATGTGAGAAAAGAAAGACCTTTTAAAGTTTTGACACAAGTCGTCAAAATGATCGCTAAGTCACCAAAAATGATGTCAACGTGGCTGTACTTGTAATTCTTGAAATAATTAGTTTTAATCAGTTAATTTTTATTAATTATAATTAAATGACTGCATTGTCATCCAAAATAATCATGTACATAAAATTTCAGTTCAATTTAGCACTTTAAAATGTATTTTATTAACGATTGAAAAGAGCACGAAGATAAATAAATAAATAAATATAGAGATAGTATGAGCTAATAGTAGAAATTGAAAAAATGAAAGAACAAAACAATTATTTATTTATATATTATGTCGGCAACTTTTCTTTTTTCACCTACCTCTTTATTTTAAAAACAATTTTTACATACATACACACGTAGAACATATATATATATATATATATGGCATGTTTTGAATCAGAATCAGACTTAATTTTTAAAAGGAACTTTATTGAGCAGAGGAAAATGTACGCCACGGTGTGTTTTAAGTGGATTAACACTTGAAACACAGATGCGGTAAGTATCGCGGATTTTATGGTTGTACTTGAATGTTAATGCTGACATATAGGGCTATCAAATCTAACGATCTAGAATTAGACATATTTATTGTCTAGGTCATATGTTCGGAAAAAATAAATGGGTTATTAATTTGATACTTGAAGATGAAATGAAAAGTGTGAGTTAAGTGCTAGATAGGGAATTTAATTTTTAATCTAATTTAATTATTCTTATATATATATTGTAAAACAAAAGAAAAATGAAAAGCTTTTTATTGCCTGGTTAGAACTGCATAATTGGTGTTTATATTGGTTTTATTTTTAAGTAGTTTCCTTCTAAAATATAGGTCTCAAATATTTCTCTATACTCGTTCACAACAGCTTTCTCGGCAAATTGAGACCTTGATTCATTCCAGGATGAAGCTAGTTATAAAAAAAGTACTTGGTGCACTACTTCTCATACAATTACCCTAACATTAAAATTCCAGCTAAGCCAGAAAAGAAAACACGTCTCCAAGTTTTCTAAAAAGAAGCAACTAAATAAGCATCTTTATCGAAAATTCTTCACTCACAAAGACTTCGTTGGCAGCTAAGCCTTTTTCTTGAAACACACTCCTGAGTTTTAGGGGTGATTCCCAAAGACATCTAAATCCGCTTTTCCCGTTTAGAAAAGGAAAGTAATTCGATTTTGGAACGTGCAACTCTCCCCCTCCTATTCAATGTCAAACGCATACATCGTAACTCGTCCTTACCTTTTTTTCCCCCCATCTCGGCCATTGTGAGCTGTTGTCTCGCGCGAATCTGTTTGTCCCTCGTATTTAAAGCAGCTTGTCCAGTACTCGCAAAGTTTCTCACAAGCTTCTTGTAGCTTCAATTCTGTATAGAAAAAAAAATAGGTAAAAGGGTTTTGGAAGTGGAAGCCTTTCCATGTGAAGCGTGAATACTACTTAAGTTCAGTTTTATAGGAAACTAGGGTGAAAATATTTTTCCTGAAAGGGCAAGTGTAGCTCTATAACAACTATTGTGTTTTTTATAGTTCTTCAAGAAAGCGAAAGCTAGGCCCTTATCCTTTAAGTGTTTTAGTAAATATCTAAAGGAATCGCTGTATATTATAGACGTTATATATATATATATATATTTTGTTGCACTAGCATAATTTTAATGTTTTTTTATTTGATACTTCTCGAGATATTTAACCAAAGTAAAAACTCTTTAAAATTTTAACATCATCGTATATTGTTAGTAATTTATTTCTTCTTCATTTTTTTTAAAATTTGTGACTGAATGAATGTTTCTGTTCTTTAAAGAATCACTTTTTTTATTCAATGACATAATAATATTTACATTTATTAAACGAACATTTATTCTTTAGAGTTAATTCTCTGGATATTGTTAGAATGGAAATTTAAAGAACAATATGGAAAAATGTCATATGACAAACTGTCGGTAGAAATAAAAATGTATGTAAAATCTAAAAGTATGTGAAAATTATAATTCTTGAATATAAATATATATATATATATATATATATATATATATATATATATATATATATATATATATATATATATATATATATATATATATATATATATATATATATATATATATATATATATATATATCGACAGATACAAGAACCATGAAATGAGCAACCATTAGTAATGTGTAACGTTTATATACTCAAGAACGTTTTTTAGAAATTATATAAATATATTTATTATAACGAAATTTTATTTATTTGACATTTTCAGAAAAAAAATTAAATACACGAATAGAAAATGAAACTTTTCCCTCTTAGATTTAATAAATATATTTTAATTTGAAACGAAGTGCAAACATATATATTTTGAATAAATAATTCGTGGTATAATTTAAAATTCTTAAATAAGTAGTACTTACTAAATAGATTCTTAAAAAACTGCAGTATAAAGTTTGAAGATGTATGCGTTAAAATCAATTAAACGTATAGCAAATTCCTAAGTTTATTAAATTCATTTGTTGGTTACTTTTAGTAAAGAAAGTTTTTATATTTATGTTTTTTGTGTTGAACATATACGTATTTAGATTTAACACATACAGCGCACACTCATATAATACAGCACGCACAACATGCGCTCACAAAACAGGATATACACAAAGCCGATTCAAACATAGAACTTACACAATGCACACTCACGCAATACAAGACACTCATATAACGCATCACGCAAAACTCACGGTCACAAAACAAAACATACACATAGAACTTGCACAACGCACACTCACGTAATACAAGACAATCATAGTAGACTCACATATAACACAGCACGTACAACACGCGCTCACAAAAAATAACTTACACTGAACACACACAAACATAGAACTTAAACAATGCACACTCATGCAATACAAGACACTCATCCTACACTCATATAACACACCACGCACAACGCGCGGTCACAAAACAAAACATTTACATAGAACTTGCACAACGCACACTCACGTAATACCAGACACAAATCATAGACTCATATAACACAGCACGTACAACACGCGCTCACAAAAGACAACATACACAAAACACACACAAACATAGAGCTTAAACAATGCACACTCACGCAATGCAAGACACTCATCGTACACTCGTATAAAACATCACGTAAAACAACACGCGCTCTCAAAAGAGAACATGCACAAAACACACACAAAAATAGAACCTAAGCAATGCACACACATCGTACACTCATATAACACGTCCCGAACAACGCGCGGTCACAAAACAGAACATACACAAAACACGCACAGACATAGAGCTTGCACAACGCACACTCAGACATAGAACTTACATCTTATATAACGCACACTCACGTAATAGAAGACACTCATTGCACCCTCAAATAACACAGCATGAACCGCGCGGGCTCACAAAACAGAACATACACAAACGTAGAACTTACACCCTGCCCACGCAAAAATAGTACTTACACAACGCACACTCACCCAGTACAAAACACTCATAGTAACTCACAACGCACACATCTATATTTGAAATATAACTACCTTATGGTGCGTTAAATCGTAAAATTTATTGTAGAATGGGAAAGATTTTAAGTAAATAAATAAAATACGATGTAGGATTATATGCAGGTATAAAATGATCAAAACAATAAAATAACTAAAACTGACCATGATTAGCTTCGATTAATGCAGATGTGTTTTAGTTGTTAGTGAGAATATTTTTCATTCTACTTAAAAAATAATATTAAGTAACTTAACTTTGTTTTTCTAAAACGGACACTTCGGCATCTGTTCATTTTTTGAAGGAGGTTCTTGTACTATCTAAATAGAGAAAAATGCACTACTTGCGTGTTATTTTAAAGAAAAATTTAATAATTTTCTGTGTGAAAAAGAATGTAACACTTATTTTTTATCTTGCACAAAGTTACCAGATTTTGGAACTACGCCAAATATTTCGGTTTGTAAAAAGTAAATCTCTCTCTCTCTCTCTCTCAGATGCTATCGTTCTTTTTCAAGCCTGAAAGAGTTTACTAAAAATTACAGGATACATTTTATTTTCCATATCTTGCACACATGTGTAACTCCAATTTTCTTTTAAATTTTTAAAGGAATGTCCTTTTGACTAAATGAATGAAGAGTTTGTATAAACCAAAGTAAATATGTAAAAAAAGGAATCTTACAACGAGAATTTCAGTTTCAAATTTAAGAATACTCTTTTCGACGCATAACAAGTATTAAAGTATACTTTTGTTGCTTTTCAAACTTTTTATTGAAACTCTGAAATGAAAAGAAAATGAAAATAATGTTTAAAAGAAGGTAATAAGTCAATGTTGCTTAATTTAAGACAGTCATTTTGAAATAATGAGTAGGTGGTTCTCAAGAATTTTATGCCTCATTTATTTGTGAAATATTTATAAAGAAGAGCAATTTTAAAAGGAAAAATTTTCTCAAACTATTTAAATAACACACATTATTTTTATTCATGTAAAAAAATTATCCCAGCAGAGTACTCGCGCAGGGCATGTCACACCCACCGTCTAACTTTTTTTAACGCTATTTCTAAACCCTTTGAGGAAATTTCATAGATTCTCGTGTATCGGTCTTGGGCCTTAGCTTGTAGGTAAATTCTAAATATATATTTTTGGATACCACGTCTTCGGGTAGGCCATACCCTGCTGTTACAGTTCTGAATGCATGTTGGCACGTTTAAAATTCTCCTTATGCTATAGCGTATTTTTATAGTTATGATGAAGGAATGTGAGATTTAAGTAATTTAATAGAAACAGTATTTAATAGATATAATACAACAGTATTTTTAGTTGAAGAAATCCTCATCGAGGTTATGAGAAGGAAAAATCAAATTATGAAGAATATAACAGCAAGCATGAGTCCTTCACTAAAATCGAATCAGATATATTAGAGGGAGACATTGTTGTGAAAATAAATGATTATATGTAGATACACAAAAACATTTGGGAAGAAAGTATATTAACCCTCTAAGCCAGTGCTTCTCAAACTTTCAATACTGGCGCCCCCCTTTTCAATCACAATTTTTATCGCGCCCCCCTTATACATTAATAATGTACTGAATGCAATAATAATGCACTTTTACGATAAAAATACAACAATATTTATTATAAACCGTACAAATTCATGACATAAGTATTAAATTTTGTATATGTTACTTTTAAGCAAAAAAAAGTTAAGTAATAAGATAATTACTAAGTTATTTTTCCTTTCTCTGATTTTTAAATTGGAACATATTACAAAATGCGGTGGTTGCTTAGAAGACAAAATATAGATATCAGCTAAATATAGAAAATGAACTCAGAGGGTCAATTTCTTATCTTAAAACTCCTTTCAAAAACTTTGCTTTGTAAGACAAGCCCATGGAAGTAGCTAATAATTATTAAACTTGTTCTTAATTTAGTATTAATTAATTAGTCATAAAATACTCTGTGCACCACATTCATACATTAAAAGCAATGTTTCTCAAACTTTCAATACTGGCGACCCAATTTTCAATCATAATTTTTGTCGTCGTCCCCCCTGTACAACAATAATGTATTTACTGCAATAAAAATGCACTTTGAGAGAGAGACGCTAAAGTTATAATACGATCTTAATTATAAACCGTACAAATTAATACGATAAGTATATTAAATTTTGTGTATATGTAACTTTTAAGTAATATATATATTTTAAGAAAATTACTTAAAATATATATTACTTAGAATTATGTTATTTTTCTTTCTCTAATTTTTAAATTGGAACAGATCACAAAATGATGTATTTAATTAAAGATTTATTTCCTTCAGCATTCATTTCTCAAAGTACAAATGTCATTAGAAAAATAGTCTAGTCAATGTCGTTCTCTATCATATCCATCACATCTGGCATTATAGGGTACGTTTGCATGAGTCTGGGCAACCTATCGGACGTCTGCGCAAAACATGTAAAAATGCTTTTCCTCGTACAATTCCAGTAAGTTTTGGTCGACTCGATACTCCTATAGTTACCGAATCTAGCTTGAATGTACATTTTTTAAATTTCCACGTTAATTGTAATTCACGGTAATTAAGTATTTACGGCAGTAGTTTAAAACAATATCATACATACATTTTTAAGTCGTAAGCAAACATTCGACCATAATAAAGAATCAACAAGTACACAGGCAAACGAGCATGGTTCCGAAAATTAAATCAAGGCGATCTTCTCAAAAATACTTGAATTTTGGATTTACCACTACTGAAGTAAATGATGGAAAAAAAGCCCCAGCTCGATATGTGTTAAAACTTACAAATCTGTAGAACAACATGTGAAAGTTGTTTTTAAAACATGTAAAATCATTTAGCTATGTTGGCAATGAATTTTAAAAAGTATTTTCTGGATGAGGACAGCTTGGTAGCAAGTTACGATTGGATTAGGGATCTATTTCAAGATACTCCAGAAGGGCTCTCAACTTCCGAAGAAGAAATCTTCATAGATTTTACATCCAGTGAAAAATTAAAAGGCAATTTTGTAATAAATCGCTCTTTGAATTTGGGGTAGAGGTGGATGAGGAATTATTTGTACTGAAAACAAAAGCACTTCGTATACTATTACCATTTTCATCATCCTACCTTTTTCAAACCGGATTTTCTGCAGTGGATGCCTTGAAGACAAAATATAGATCTCCGCTAAATATAGAAAAATAACTCTTTAAGTGTCAATTTCTGATATTAAACCTTCCTTTGAAAAACTTTCCTCTACAAGACAAGCCCGTGGAAGTCCCTAATAATTATTAAACTTGTTCTTAATTTAGTAATAAGATTGATTGATTGAATATTAACGTCGCACTGTTCAGCTGCACGAGGGCTTTTGACGACGGACCACGTAATTTTGAACCATGGTCAAGTGACGTGGATGACACCTGAGCTGGTACCCCTCTCTCCTAACTACCACACCACACCAACGGGAAAACGTTTCAACTCTCAACAGATTTAACGTGCATCGCTGTCCTACACGGCGAGTCTTTAGTGGTACTGGGCTCGAACTCGTGACAAGACAAGCCATGATCCGATACTACTCGGCTACCGCAGCCATATTAAGCAATAAGAAATTATTTATAAAATACCTTCTTCAGTACTGATACATCAAACGTATACTGGCTGAAACACCGACTCTTCGCACGAGTTCATTTTTTTTAAAAAAAATAAAACATTATTCTTGATATAATAGCTGAACTTTAAGGAGAGTAAAACTGTGTGCACGACATTGTATACAAAAATGTAAAATGATTTTTTTTAGATAAATGCTATAATTGTAAATAACTGTTTAAAAGAACTGTAATTTTAAACCTCACACAATTAGCATTTAGAATTAATGTTAAATTATGAAAAAGAATATAAAATTCCGATGAAGAATAATTGTGTTACTTTTTAACATTTAAAGCGAGGAGACTTCAAAATGTTTTAACCCTGGAGCAGGCGCGTACTCGATACTAACATTAATGGTAGTGCGGGGGGACTCAGTCACCCCAATCATTTGTTTAGAATTATTTTTACTGTACACGATACAAATCGGAATTCTAGTGAATATTTTAATTTATAGAAAGTATACTTACCTTCTTTCAAGGACAACTCAATTCTTTGATGATTTGAGAAAAAATCCAATAAAACTGAACTAAAATGATTCAAAAGTACAAGATCATAATAAAGGACGCAAATCAGACACTTTTCAGTTATCCTACAGAAATGTTAAACCTATGAATTCTTTTCCAAATATCGCAAAACTCAATTATTTACAATTTCCCTAAGCGAAAAGCAAACGCATAAAAGATGGGAGGGAACTAATATTGATAATAACCATACCATAAGATTGAATGTCAATCCAATGATTAGCAAACGTACTATGCAGACTGGCTGAAAAGTGAATCATGACTTCTTTTTCTTTTTCTACAACTAATGTACAGTATTTCAATAATAATTACAGTGGTGAATTGTTTATCTTCTTAGAATTTTTCTCAGGGTCTGGGTTTCGTTTATTCTTTTAACGAGTAATATTTTATGTTAAAACGTAATAAAAAAATCTCTCATTGAGGAAATACAGCAAATAAAACAAAATGTTTTTTTTTTTCTCTTTAATTTGGTTTTGGGATCAAAGATAGCTATTTGATGACGGAAAAAAGCCAGATAATAAACATAAATTATGCCAGTGTTGTTGTGTGTATTTTTTTATTATGGAAGAAAGCATTTTGTTTTACTTCTCTTTCCGGTTATTTTTTTTTAAAAAAATCTTTAAATTTTCGATACGCTCGCGCCCCCCTTGTAGGGTCATCGTGCCCCCCCCAGGGGGGCGCGCCCCACACTTTGAGAAACACTGCTTTAAGCGGTATGTCCGTATTTTTATGCCCGACTAGAGATGCTTCAAAAATGGACCTCACGTAATTTTCTGTAAGACTGGGGACTCACCAAAAATGTACCAAACGTATTTTGTTTTCCTCGAGTAACATTTTCGAAAGGGGTAGAGCCGTGTTTTACAAAATCCCCCCCTTAAAGGTTAAACATCTTAAAAGATCATTAGGGATTGCCCGGGATAATCAATGGACATCGATAAGTTTTATGGCTCGCTGGGAGGCCGGTTCTTCCTCTGCAGCAATCGTAAAAAACAGGGAAGAATTTATTTAAAGGAGACAACTGGTACTCATCTTATCTACTTTTAGAAGAATTCTTTAAAAAAAGTATTTTGCAGGAACAATAAGAGAAAATAAAAGGAGAAATTCAAAAATTTTTGAATTTAAAGAATAGAGTTTTAATTTAGTTTTAAAAATTACAGATTTAAAAGAAAAGAAATAATATCCATTGGAAACATTGCACTCACTCTCGACGAGATCAAAGAGTGAATAAACAATGTACTGAATGTCCTTATAAAAATACAGGAAAACTAAATTTACGAATGAAGAATGTAATAAACATATTGTGTGTGCATTTCCTACATTTCTTCCTTTGTAACTTTTGTGTACAAATTTTAGGATGAAAACATAATGCACCCTTAGGTATGTGTTACCCTGTGACTGAAATTCCAGTAATTTTTTTTTCACGAGAATGATGACAGTTTATATATATAGGTAAACGTATTTTAATTATTTACATCTTGTAAGCCACCCAGCACAGTGCTTGGTGATATTGACTGCTGTAGCGAGGGGTCTGGTTCGAAACCCAGGAAAGCATGGATGTATGCAATTGTATTGTATCAGCGAGGAAAAATGGAAATTCTGAATGATCGGCAAGCGAAAATCTCTCTCAAGGGTTAGAATATGGGTAAAAACTGCGATGAAACAAGCCAAAACCTGCTGTCATCTGTATGGAGCTCAAAGCTGCGACCCATACGTCAGACGTAATTTAGCCCCTTATTGCAATGAAATTTGGGAGTCTCAGACCAACATCTTCGATCAAGTGTCACTAGTAACAATAACAACATACCTGATATTTTTCGAACAAGCTTTTATTAAAATGTAATACAGATGCACTGCTGTTCTTTTTCTACCGGATGTTTCAAAAGTTACGCACATCAACCTTTGTGGTAGAGTTTTAAAGACAGATGAATTGTGTTAACAACCAAAATAAAGGACAAACAAAGGTTGAACGGTTATCTTTATTGTTAGGTATCAGACATGGTAAAATAACAGTAAATGTTCAAAATGATGTCCATTTTCTTGGACTCACAGTCGAACTCTTTTTACCAGATTAAATGATACTTTGCGAAGAGCGTGAGATTTAATGTCCGATATTACATTTACTATGTTACTCTTTAAGTTTATGAAGCATATGGTGATTATTCCTGAAGGCGACATTTTTCAGATATCCCCAAAGGAAAAATCCCGAATTGACAAGTCCGTTGAATGTGGTGGCCAAAGTCCTTTGGAAATGACACGATCATCAAAAAATTCAGTTAAAACTTCCATACTGCCCCGTGATAAGTGACACATTGCGCCGCCTTGCTGTAACCAGTATACCGCGCATCACTGTTGAGCAAGGGTATGAATTCTGTAATGATGTTAAAGTAGATGGACGGTCTTTTCATTGGACTTCTTTGTAAAGCGGTTTCCACATATGCCTTTTCATTTTCTCTAGGGACGCTCTAACCAATCGCTTCCTTTCCGCAACCGATCATGTGTCACGGAACCGTTCTACTAAACGTTTTATCGTTGATGCATTTGGTGCTGTTTTTTCACCTGGATATTTCTGCTGAAATACATTTATCACACGGCAAAGATATTTTGCAGCTAAATAAAATTCCAAGATGGATATTCTTTGTTCTTGGAAAATATCATACACCTCCCGTACCATACTGACAAGTATTTTGAAACTGATTTCTACTACGTTCAAAACTTTTTTTGATGGAGCTTCCTGCTGCCCTCTAGTGACAGAAATCTCAACAAACTCTTTGGGTTATTAAGCAGCAAGGATTGACATGTGGATGTGTGCGACTTTTGAAACACCCGGTATAATCGAGTTATGTCTCTATCTTTCTCCCCTTTTAATTGCCCTTCACACAAGAAATATACATTCTGTATTTGGATTCTATTCTTCAATGACGAATGAAAATTGAACGAATTAAATAAATATTCCACTTTTGATCTTAATTGTAAGATCCTTCGGGAGGATAAAGAAAGAATACTAACTCTTATATTGATCATAATCTAATATATTTGCAGTGCAAAATATCAAATCAGAAGCGCAGAAGTTAAAAGAAAATATACTCTTATCTTTTCATTTAATTAAATAACCTATTTAAAAACAAAGCACCGTGTCTTAAACCAAAATCCAAAGAAGCTAATACATGAAATATATCAAGAAATAACTACATGCATGCTTCTACTACCTCCAAAATTAAGTTCTTTTTAACATACTTTGAGAATAGAACATATTTTTTGATATCTATATTTTCTTTATTTTTGTACATACATTGCCCAAGTTCCACTGTCTTTGCTGTGTTTATGTTATAGCAAATCAAATAACGAGTTCCTTCGTATGTATTTTTATCCATTATTTTATTTGGAAGCAGAAATTCAATTGAGCGTTGCATTGGAATGGAAGAAAGAATAAGAAAAGCAACCAACAATAAGTAAGGATGCAACAGAATGTCCTGATCAGAAGGGAAGGATAGATTACCCTCAGTGAATACATTTCCATCGCATTTTAAAGCTGTGGACGCGATCAATAAAGAACCAGCTTCCTTCATCGTCTATTGTCCTCGGCCGACAAAAAAATTCATGTTGGACCTGATCCCTTTCCAAAGAAGCTCGATTCTGTCTTGTAAATGGGACAATGCAGATAATTTCAGTTGTGCTCAAAGAGAAAAGGCTTTTACGGATTAAGAGGGTTTATTTGTTCCAAGCTTTGGAAGTTTGGTATGTAAAGTTTGTTTTCGTGATAATATGTTCATAAAGAAGTAACTATGATATGCTTTTAAAGGTTCGTAACTTAGAAGTGTACAACTAGCTGGATGGAACACCTGCTAATACCTTTTATAATAAAGCGAACGCGGAAAATGAAAATTCCTTTGTATTGGAAGTGAATGGATGGAACAAAGATATCTATTCGAGAATAAATTTAAATATGTATTTTTAAAGTTGAATTTTTACATTTAATTTAACAAATAGGGAAACTGAAATTTATTTAATTTAATGTGTTCATTTTGAAGATAAATCATTTTCTGGATATAAAAACTATTTGACAACAAAGGGAACTTTAGCAAAATTCTATCAACAACGCAATTACTATTTATTTGCCGATAATAATGCATACAGAGACTCATTTCTGTAAACGTAGATGCTAGAAGATTTCATTTGAAAGTAATATGTTTTATTGAACATAGAAATAAAAACTAAAAGAGCCCTTTCTATATACTCAAATGTATTGGCTTCATATACTTTGCAAATTTCTTTTACAGAGGCTAGGTGTTTTAGTTTTAACGTGCCCACCTTATTAACATAATATTTCAGGTTCAATCTCGGCTGGATTCGATAAATTTTCTGGATGCGAAAAGCAAAGACATGCTTGTTACAATGGTTATGTGGCATATTGAAGATCCCCTGAGCATCAATTTGTCTCTTGTACTCTCGGCAGAACTAAATCATTACAATATTTAGCACCCAACCAGAGTTTGAATCTCAACTAATTCAAGCGTCCAAATAGATGGACGCTTGAATGATACTGCCGATAGATGGTGCTACCACATATGTGATTCTAACATTTTAGGGACTTGCCGCATTGGAAAATGTAGGACATTCGGAAAACAATATAAGGACAGAAAACAGTTCATACATAGCGTGCAATGGCAAAATGCGTATTCCATGAAAATACATGGATTTACGTTTATAAAACTACATGTTTTTACACTTAATGTTATTCATCAGAGTTTTCAAATACGTGTAAGTAAACAGGAGGATATACAACATAGATGATAAATTCAATGTACTTTTTCTTAAAAATGTTCAATACAAAAAGAAGCATTAGAAAAATAATAAACTAATAAAGAGATCTGACAGATATATTCACATTATCCGAATGAAAATAATATTTTCAATAAAGAAAAATGTTCAAAATGTCAAAGACAAACGTATCACAAATAATTCTTTTTTTAAAAAATAAAATAAAACTTATTTACATTATTTTAAATTAGGAAATATAATACTATTTTTACATACGGATGTCTTTATTCTTTTTCTTTTAAATAAATCTTCCAAAACATTAGTAAAATAATCTGAACACAGCAGAGCAGTTTCTTTAGTTTACAATAAATCTACAGTGAGTTTTGTATAAATTATTAAGCCAAAAGTAAAAGGAAGAAAATAATCTAGTTTAATGATTACAAAAGAATAAAAATAGATCCAGGTATTTACATTTTTTGTAAGTATCATGCGATCAATTTTCATAAAACGCCTTAACATGATAAAATGAAACTGATAAAACTAACAATAACAGTTACTTTGAAATTTACGGATTTGTTCGTCTATTTGATATTTTTTATTCGGAATTTCATTTCTTCTTTCTCAGAAATGAGGATAAATAATTATAATTTTTTTCTCATTCGCAATTAATATTTGCACTTATTTTTTCCTTCTTCTTTTAAAGATTTATACATATTTGTTTATCAATGCGAGTGCATGTAAATGAAATAAAATAATCTGATGATTAGTTTGATATTTTCTATGATTTTCTTTGAATTTTTATGTTATTAAAAATTATACTTCCGGATTTTTGTAAAGAAAAAAAAAGAGAGAGTATAATTTGTTTGCCTGTAAAATGGACTGAAATACCTACAGTTGAATTTGATCCGTTTCTAAATACGATAAACAACAAAATAAGAATATTTTGCATGAAACAATATATATTTCTTCTTCGCATAAGTATTATTTCATATACTTTCTGTGAAAAAAGGAACTGGAAACAGCTGTAACTCACAGCCTAGAAATGGATTTTTTAGCGTCGCCTGGAGTTTGCTTCATATAACATCAAGATATTAGACAGAGATATATAAATACATCCTCTGACAATAAATTCACTGAATAGTCCAGTAACAAAAGCATAGAGAAAATATTAACGGAAGTAACCTTACTGTCCAAAATAGTCACCTCCCATAACTATGCCCCACTGAGATCTGCTATTCATGTCCTGGAAACTTTTTAATAAGTCTTTTTTGGAGATGTTCAAAAGCCTCGCCATGTTTAATTGGATGTCAAAAATATAATCAAATCTGTTTCCTTTCAAAGCGAATTTGAGTCGTTGGAATAGGAAGAAGTCCAGAGAATTGAGATTTGGGGAGTATGGTGGATGCTCAATTTGAACCACCTCCTTTTATTGTCGGTAACTGTTTGACGATAATGTATGTGTGAGAGTGAGCATTATCGTAAAAAAAAAAAAAAAAAAAAAAAAAAACCGTTCTGGGGTCGTATCCTGCGTGGACTAGTGTTTCTCAAACTGTGGTACGCACCCCCTTAGGGGGCGTGGGCGTGATAACCCTACAAGGGGGGAGGCGAGTATATTCAAAAGTCGAATACAAAAAAATATTTTAAAAATTTATTAATTTACAGAAATGAAGCAAAACAAAATACGTTCCGTTATAATAAAAAAATAAAATACACATTTATACTTATATAATACACTTATAAATGTATCATTACTGCACTCAATGTGTTTCATAATTAATTTAACAGTACTGAGTTAATAGCAAGTATAATGATTATTTTTGACTCTCTGGGAATGTCATAAAATTATATACAAATTTTAATACTTATCTTCACAATTTGCATGGCTTATAATTTTAAGTCATATTGTAGATTTACGTCAAAGCATATTATTATTGAATTCAATACATTGTTATTATATGGTGGGGGCACGATACAAATTATGATTGAAAATTGGGTCGCAAGTTTAGAAAGTTTGAGAAGCACTGGCTTTAGACTTTTCATGAAACAAAATGTCAGTGTATGTATCAGGCAGCATTCATTGTCATTCCCTCAAGTAGAAATTTCTTGTGGACAATGCCATGACTATCAAAAACAAGTAATATAAAAACAAATTTTTTTATGTCAATTCCTACTTCGATTAACAACTAAAAATTCTATTTTAGCTACTTTTTTATTAAATAGTTACAATTAATATAACTATGTATATACATAGGACATAATCACAACATTAAGTGGTGATTCATTTTTATTAATTATCATTAAAGTATCTAGTTTTAATCAATTAATTTTCATTAATTATAATTAAGTTATTGTATTGTCATCCAAAATTTAATCATGTACATAAAATTCCAGCACTATAATTATATATGTTATAAAATTGAGTACTTTAAAATGTATTTTATTAACGCGATTGAAAATTCCACCAAGATAAATAAATAAATAAATAGAGAGTGATAGTTAACGGTAGAGGAATTGAAACAGGTGATGATCATATCGTTTTGATGAGGAATTTTTCAGCTCTGATTTTTTTTCTGACGAGGTGATGCAAGACAACGGAGTTTTATGCTTTGCCGTTTCGTTTCAGGCTCGTACATGAGACCCCAAGACTCATTCTCAGTGATAAAACAGTTCAAGAAATTTGGTGCCGCATCCACACCGTTTCGACAAAATACTGTGAAGCCTCTAAGTGCGCCTGCTTCTGATCGTCAGTCAAGTGATGTGGCACAAGATGACAGCAATTTTCTCATCCTTAAATTCTGGTTAACGATTTGTAACACATATTTACGGTTAATCTGCAGTTCATCAGCTATCATGCGCATAGTTAATCGATGATTTGGCGTGATTAAATTCCTCACTTTCTCAATGTTTTCGTCACTGACGGAGGTTGCCGGTCTTCTGCTACGGGGTTGTAGAAACACTTTCCCGGCCTTCTCAAAAACGGGCGATCCACTCGTACAAATACTTCATGGACAGTGCTTGATCTTCATGAAAACGTATCAGCATTGCAAAAGTTTTTTCGGTGTCTTGCCAAGCTTAAGACAAAACATTAAATTGATTTTTATGTTTATTAAATGTCCTGTCTTCAGTTAAGAACCAACGCAGTAAACAATCATTTTTTTTTAAAACAAGTCTTACACGGAACACGATCGACGCTCAACTGATCAACGGTGGGAACAGATGGTCAACGCTACGCATGTGTAGCATTTTATTACCCGAGTGTTGTCAGATCGGCCATTCTGATTTCAACCATCTAACTTAATTGTGTGTCAGAGATTATATATATATATATATATATATATATATAATCCAATATAAGAATTTTTTAATATATAATCATATACATATACATACACATATATATAAAATTATACACACATATACATATACATATAAACAAAAATATAAAAATAGTCATATAGTTATAAACCTAAGATAACTAAAAGTAGGAAGTAGGCACACAGTATAAAGACAAATTCCTGGCCTTAGGAACCAGGATTGCATATATATATATATATATATATATAATCATCTATATTTACAAATAATTTATTTTGTAAATTTTTGGCGTTTTCTGATAGTACTGAAGTGCATTTAGCAATGTTCTGCAAGTCAGTACTCTGATAAAGGTGAAAATATTACTAATTTATCTTTTTTGTTTTGGTAGTTCAGTGTTAGAAATATGGTGCAAGTAATCAATTCGAAATTGAATAGTTTTTTTTAATTAAAAATAGGACGTGACAAACAAGAACACATATTTACACATAAGAATATTCAATAAAATATTTGCTAATACACATACTTACATTAAAAAAATAGAGTAAAATCTGTTCAATTATAATCTAAATCAAATCCGAAAAAAGCTTTTTTTATGACTTGTCGAAAAATAGATAAATTCTAATTCTAACAGTCAACTCCCAATTCTTTACATCGAGATTCATTACAAAAGAGAAACTAATTTTTACAATATAAAACCTATAATACCAAATGATTAATTTTCAGTAAATAAAATAAATAATAAAGAAAATTAGACATAAAATAAATTATTAAACTAAAGCAACCGTTAACAGCATGATTTAATAATTTCTGACATTATTAATTATATTAAAAAAATATTCAAAGAGAATATTTCTCATTTACATATTATGTTCGTGCATATACATTGATTCGTATTTTTTTACGTATTGTAACTTGTTTTGTAACTTGTTCCATAAACCATTCAATTTCGAAAATTAAATAAGCATTTTTGTTAGAAAAAACAGCAATGCGGAAAATAAGGAATAACCTTGAACTTAGGAAGGTGGGAATATTCTGCATTCTCTCGATTGAGTCTTATTTGAAAGTCTTTATGAAATATGACATAGTCATATTTCTTGAGTCCTTATGGAATATGACAATATTTTATTAAACAAAATATTTCATTTCTACGCGAGCCTTTAAAAGAATGCACAACCTAATTTATTTTTAGCATAGACTTTAAAACAATAAGTTGCAAATATTTGTTGAAAAGTGATACAGTTAAGGTACAAAAAAATAATATTCTATATTGAATAAAATTAATTTCATTTCCGTATAATTTATTTTAAATGTACCACAAATAACAGGAGTAAAGCAAGAATTTAATAATATTGCCATTATATTTAATTAGGATGTTCTATAAAATTTCGGTTTAAAACTTTTTTTATTATTTTTTTATGACTTTTGAATTCGACTTTACAAATTTAATAGAATGTTGAACGTATTTCAATTGAATTTTATACATAGTTTCAATATATGTCAGGTTTTAATTTGGTTTAATTTTTGAATGCATTAGTTTGTTCAACAATGAATTCAAAACTCTAGCTGATTAATTCAGCATAAATTCGAGTAAAAAATATTGAATACATTTGAAAAGAAGATATATAAACATTTAAGAGAAATGCATATCAAATAAACTAAGTAATTAAATTTTATTTTTCAGGGTTTTTGTTTCCGATTTGTTATTCATTGTTCATTTTTATATGTAGGAAAGGTACTTCAAGATAAACGTTTTGAGATAAATTTGAAACAAAATGCTACACAACATTTTATTTACTAGAATAAATTTATTTCAAATATATTCCCGATGCGCACAAAAATTGAAGCCTCAAATAAATAACACCTAAACTATATTGACTTTTTTTATTATTATTCCACATCATGTATTCTTATTTCTTCTAATAACTCTACATTAGTTTGAAATTGCTTCATTTCCCTTAATATGTTTAAAATTTGGGATGTTATTAAAAGTAATGTTAAGAATTTTTGAATTCCTCTTTCAACACGGATTTAAATTTTTCAATAGTACTTTGTCCTTTTCGCTTAAGAAAATGATTCGATACCGTTAATTTGGGCTAGAAGCAGTGCAATGATTATATCAGAGGTTCTTAAACTTTTGAACTACGAGAGCCTTCTTTATATATCAACCTGACGTAACGAATACCCAAGAGTTTGAACACCTCTCTCTGACTCTCAATACACGATTGAGTGACTTAAAGATTCCTCAATAATAAAAAGCTACATCTGCTTCTTATACAGAATTTTTTTAACACATGTTCTTTTCCCTTTAAGAAAACAATATATATACATGTATATATATAATGGTGTAATGATAAAAGTGAAAAAGTTCTAGAAACTACAATGCTAAAGAAGGAAGAAATTGGAGTTCAAAAGACGCAACAAATGTAGGTACAAAAAGATATATATATATATATATATATATATATATAAATAACTAAAAACAATTATACCATAATAATGGCTCTGTAGTTGCAAACAATAACAAACTGAATTAATATCCTTGATAATAATACATGTTCTAGTTGAATTTATTATTGGGGGCGATTAAGTGATCTAGTCTAGAACGACACATTTCAATTTTTCCACGAAGTCTTTCAGAGTCTGTAAAATAAAGAAATCTTAACATTAAATGACTCCCCTTCGCAGACCTCCTAGAGAGACACTAGGGATTCCTGGGGGTCTGCCGAACCGCGCTGGGTTACAACATTTAAGTGATACAAAATTCATAGCCACGGTCCGTTGTAATTTTTGTATTAGATGGAAAATCTATTGTTTTGAACACACAAGGACAGCAATCCTTGTGACTTAGCTGCTTCCTTTGGTTCTCAAGGTAAAAAAAGTATTACAGTTTATACATATATATATATATATATATATATATATATATATATATATATATATATAAACTGCAAAACCTTTGACAAAAAATAAAGAAACAAACAAACAAGAAAAAACATGATTTACTGCGCATTTAATCTTTCTTAGACAAATTCTTTCGAAACAAGAAAATCGATGCATAATTTTTATTCCTTACCAGAAATAGTTTTTAACTTCTCGGAGACGTCAAAGTCTACATAGGCACCTGAAATGGAGGAAGACAAAAGGGTAAACGAAAGCAAATATTTTTTTTAAAATTTTTCTTCGATGATGGCTTAAAAAAATTTGGTCAATGATTTAACTATTTTTTTTTCAAATTTTATACAGTTATTACATTTTTATTAAAAGTAGGAATGTTACAAAACTTTACCTATCACAAATTAAATTTTAATTAAATATAATATATATATATAATATTAAGATAAATGACTCATTTTATTTGTTTTCTTCATTTTCCATATAAATAGCATATTAACACGTATTATATTATTACATACCACAAACTGAAGCATTCAAACCAAATACATATACAATTTTTTAAATGTTTTTTTTATATATGATTTTTATAGCATCATTTGAAGTAGCTAGCTTAGTAACAAACTTTAATAATCGATATCAAGCAATATAAAATAAATAATGATACTGAAAACTATTTGGAAAAAGATAAATATTGATGCTTGAGTTGCCTCGTAGCATTCCTACATTTGATTCTAACGAAGATCATTTTGAATTAAAATGAACACTATTGTCGTGATTTCATATTGCGAATTGCATAGCAAAGCCTGTGGTTTATTAGGCAGGATGTTTGAAATTAGATGTAATGTATAGATTACCATCTTCATCATTGTGTGTGTTAAGGTAGTTAATCTTTAATACCTGCAGCTCGTATTTGCGAGTCACGCTTGGGTAACCGATATGGAAATCCGTAGATTGGCATTAATACCTTTGTACTGGGTATAGTATAGGAAATGAGTTATAGTTCTCATAGACCTGCAGTCACAATAACATATTTGAGACTCTGGGCAAGTTAGTTAACCTATAAATCTGTCCTCGTGGCACATCTCGAAGCCACTTATAACGATTTGCGTTGATAGCTGAGATCGCGTTACCATATTTAGTATGATAGATATCGTTCTTGGTATCATAATTCAACTGTCTTCGCGGTGACATCGGGCTTTAGATACATATAGAGATGAGAAATGCTTTTGCGTGTAGGGTTCAAACAATCTAGTTAAATACTCATGTAGATTGAAACAAAGTTTCCATTAATAAAGATGTGCTTGAAACTGTTTTATTAAAATGAATTCAAACTTTTTAAACAAATAAAATAACGAAATTTTCATTAGTTGGGTTTTGTTACAGATGTACAGCAAAATAATTTCAGTAACGACTAGTGCAATTTCTACTTCCATATTCTTCTGTTTTATTTATTTTTGTTTTATATTTATTAGCTATTTTATTTCCTAAAGAAATATTTTCCATGATATCATATTCAATTGAATTCCTAATTATAGATATAAATAGATATGGGAAAGTTCTATATAACACAAATATATACGTAGAATATTCTACTTGATGCATTCAAACACGTTGTAATGATCAATTTCAATCAAAACCTATACATTTTTTTATTTCATTAAGTACAACAATTATTTGGCTTTACAAAACATATAGTATTTTGTTTCTGTGCTCTTTTGAGCGACCAAGTTACAATACATTTCATAAAATTAGAAAAACTGGAAGTGAGTCTTTAATCAACCAGAATTCGCCATTTAAATTATTCAAAATCTATCATACTGAGTCTGATAAAATGTTGTTAATGTATTTCTATGAAACTTTTTGAACCCGATATTTATATTATTTTCTAAGAAATGTACTATAAAATAATTATTACTGTATAAATAATTTTTTTCAATTATGGCGTGTTATTTCAATCACCGCATGAATATGTCTAATTTCTCATAACATTTAGTCGATTAGCTCCAAAATATTTTATATTTTAATAAACAATTAAAATTTTAGTATATTCCCTAGATAAATGTGTGCAGATTATTTTATATTTTCTTAATAGAAGACTTTTTTTTTCGTCTTACTCTCTGTTAAGTATTTTTAATATTCAACAAACATTCACTTGCAGTTTTGATTTTCTAAAAGTTTAGATAATTTATTTTAAATATTGATGGTTATTTTTCAATACTTATTACAATTGATACCTAAAAAGTATTTTAAATAGTTTTGAATGTTGTTTTTAAAAAAAGTACCTTAAATGCGCTAAGCTGCATGCCCAAGTTGTAAATTTCTGTTAACTCTACACAGAAATACTTGTACGACAAATAGTAACTCGATAACAAGTATAGCCTTTCAAATATATATATTTTTCTTTTTTTAAAACTTTTTTTTATTCCGTATGATAAATTAAATAATTAAGTTGAATAGATGCATTATATTTAATATATTATTTTAACTGACTAAATTATGCATAATGATATTAATTCCTCAATTGACCTATTTAATGGCTCTAAAGACTCTCTAAGCAACTAAAAGCCTTTATTTAAAAATTGAACAGAAATATGTAAATAGTTCGCTCAATTATTCCTGCGAATATCATGTCCTACAATTCGTTATACAATTTAACATTTTTTTTTAATTTTTGAATTCGCTTTGCCATTTTTATGTTTTTAAATTTGTTTACTTGTTTCACATTATTTTTTCAGTACATAATACCCTTATCAGTAAGAAAATGAACTCATATTTATCTCAATCCAATACTAAAAGGAATCATTAAACGAGTTTGTTAATGATTCTGTGGATATCTACATCAATTTTGCATTCACTTTTGAAAACCACTTTAAATTTTACGCAAAGAACCAGAATTACAATGAAGAAAAGAATACACGGTTAAACCTCAAAGACAAAGAATTTGAGAACCTTACCTAGTTCTCTTATGGAAAAACAATCACAGCATAAATAGCTCGAATCTAATTCTGATAGTTGTCACCATTACCCTCTCCCATCTTTTCTTTTATTATCTTCGAGCTGAGTCACTTAAATCGATTATATAAATAGCCTTCGATAATCGAAATGTGTGAATTGTCTTCTTTAAATGAAGTTACAACAACTTGAAAGGAAACGCAATGTTCTTTATCAGTTCTCAAAGTAATTAACGTGAAGGTTCTCCAGTTAATTTAAAATGTTAATGTCTGAATGGAATTTGAGTTCATTGTTGCCCGCGTAAGGAACTAACAAAGACATAGAACTCGCAAGAAAAGAGAATTTTCTGCATAAACGAGTTCTCCCTTTTTTATATATGTAGTTTTTATTTTAATCTTAAAACTTATTTGCATACAACAATTAAAATTTGACCGAAAAAAAGTTTCGAAGAAGAAGCGGAAATCACATCGGATTATCAAATGAGATAAATATTGATTTTTACTGTAAAATAAAAGTAGAGATTTCTTCGCTGGGAATGTAAAAATTAAGAAAAAGTGCAGAGACTCCTTTTTTTGAAAAAAAAAAGAATAATCTTTCCTTTAAGATGGTTAAATAATGAAAACAAAAATTTTACTGCTGAAAATAAGATAAAAGGAAGATTAAATTGAATTATTTGAGAAATTAAAATACGGTATTTAGAGAAGAGTATCACAGTGATAAAAAACGGTGAGCAAAAATTTAGTAATAAGGAATTATTCCATTTCAGTAAAAATATCAGAAGATTTTGTAAATTATTTCTTGTGCGCTTGTATTTAACAAATTTTAAAACTTCTCTTTTATTTTTTCAGAAGTTATTACTTTAAATGTCTTACAGTAAGGAAATAATGCACAGATAAGTACTATAACAAAAATAAATTCCAAATGCCTTTAATAAAAGAAAGTAAAAAGAATAAACATATGCATAAGTTCGAGCGTCTATAAAAATAAATATGAAACATTTGCATAATTTTATTTTGTTAATCCTCGTGGCTGTAAAAATATTTGTAGGAGTTTACTTAGGATTTAAAAATGAAGAGTGTATTTTGATTTGGCTCTTGTAAAAGTATTTGCATAAAATTATGACTTATAACAAAATATTTTAAGACATTTTGATTTTACAGCCCAATTATATTTTTCTTATTCAGTATTAAGAAAAATGTTGTTGGAAATCTGATGATTTCGTAGATTGAACCTAAAAACTGTTGTTACAAGTAGTGAATTACTTTTAACCTGTAAAAGTTGATTTATTTTAATATTATTTTGCAAAATGTTCGCTTTTCATGATTTCAATTTTCAGAACCATATGCAAATATTTTATTTTCCTTAACACATTTTCTATACATTTCTTAGTAAAATAACTCATAGTTTTTAGCATATAAATTGAGATCATTATATATTTATATCTCCAACATGTTAAATAATTACGGCTACATATCAATTAACTATAGTGACCAAAAGAAAAAAATAACAAAATCTTACTAACTGTACAAATTATTCCTAGTAAAAAATAAACTCAATGCAGAATTACAAGCATTGCATACTCCAAGTCCTCCGTTGAAAAATTCCTCTTTAAAAAATATATGTGTTCTTCAATCAAAACCATTTGAAAATTATCAGAAAACATAAATGTGTGTATAGCCCTGGTTATTAAAAAATAAATTTATAGTCATCATGGAGACTATTTGGAAAATATTTCTAGTCCATCTTCAACTTTATCCATCATTGTTTTCTGAAATATGAACATGGATGTATAAAGCTTTTTACTAAAATCAGCCTTACCCACAGGTTTTATTTTTTCATATTTTATAGCAAAAGTAAATAAATAAATATTCAAAAAACTCTTTCTGTATAAGATAATAGTTTAGAGAGAATATGTATTTTTCACTTCAAATGAATAATTTAAAACGGTAATTATTTTGGAAATACACTTTTTTAGCAAATATCTAACCATGGAGCTATGCAATGTATGCAAAAACTACACTATACTTGAGCTTAACCAATTTTTGTAATTAATGACAAACAAATTTAAATCGCAAATATAGTTAATAATGAACAATTTTGAGGTAAAAAAATAAATTATCCATACATAAAAAGTTGATTCATTTTTCACAAAACGAGATATTTTACTCCATTGTTAAAAAGAAAAAAACACAGAAAAAGTTACCTACGTGCAATAAAAGATACTTCTACTGGTAGAGTCTATAATAATGAATAATATACCCTTTCTGATACACAGCCTTTTTTTAAAGGGAAAATAATAACCTCGTTCTTCAACTTAATTTATTTTTAGCATATTTTTAATATATTCAGAGGTTAGCGATTTCCTTCAGAGAACATGATAAGCGTTGTAAGATACTGCTTTTTAATTTTTTTTATGTATCATTATCTCATAATATTTTGTTTTCATCATGTTATAAGTCAATAATATTTTAGCAGTTCCTGAAAATGAATTATTTAATGCTATTGTTTTCTGAAGACCGATCTATGAAAAATAATTAAACCTGTTATATACATATAAAAAAGTTTATGAGTCCAATTGAATTCCTGTCAATTGTACACACACACACACACACACACAGTAAATCTAATCTAATATAATCGTATTCAATTTAACATACTGTTACTTTGTCCATATATTTAAGTTTTTCGGTGTCTTGGAGTGTTTCACACTTATTTATATAATAAATTAAAAGGCAGATCTTAATGCACATTTGTAGTACAACACATATAATTTTAAACTAATACTTTATACGAGTACTTTAAATGCCATTCAATTGTACTAGTAATTTAAACTAATTATTATATAGTCGAATATATATTGTTACGTAGATCCGGGGCTCAAGGATTTTATGCAAATAAATCACAAAGAACAAGACAGTTCTTAAAGAGCGATGAGAATTTATTGTCGAAAATCCAATCCCTGAAATATAGAATTCAGCAGCAATATTCGAAGAATATAAATCTCAGAAGACCTTCCCACCTTCAACAACACTCAGGCACAATTATTGGTGTCCAAAACATACGTATACAAAAGACTATTCACAAGCAATCAGTCGTTCCACAGCCGAAGTAATCACTAAAGTAATACTAACTGATCACTATTTAAAAACCAGACTGACTGACTTTCGGCTAGCATTTCTCTTTTTATATCCCCCACGGATAATTCGAGAAAAACCCGCTTGCGTCATAGATCTGGAAATTAGCGTATTTCCCTACTAATTTCTAGAAAAATCCAGAGGGTACCGAACTCGCCAACATGGTCACCAAAGTCGCAACAAATGACACCAACTTTGCTCCATTGCCAAGATTTCAGAAAGTTTCCATTGAATTATTACCATTAAATTACCATTACAACGTAAGGGGTGACGTTTCTTGGGAATATTACAATTTTAACTTAAATTAAATCTAATTTAGACTAAGATAAAGGCATTGCACATCCAAATACAACTTACCTACACTATTTGACACAAAATTCGTAACAATATTTTCTATATAAGTACATAATCGATCATTACTATCACCCATAAACTCTTAAGACAAATCTTTAAGCAGAACAACGTCATTCAAACGTGTTAAACTTTAATGTATAATTAATGTTTGAAGTGTATAACAAACATAATATGTCAAACCATCTGAGACAGGGCATGATTAGCATATGCAAACTGTGCAGGAATGCTTTCTTGAAAGATATCATTGTGTTCGCAAATATTTAAACTTGTAACTCGTCTTAAATTCGCAACTAAAACGTTAAGTTTTATACTGTAAAGACCATGGAAAGAAATATTAGCGTTCTGTAAGAAAGTATTGACTGAAATGGGAAAAATAATTTATCATTACAAGATTAAAACATCTCACTTTAAAGAAAAAGCTGCATTTTTAATTTCCACTAGTCATTTTGCTTTGAGGAGAAAAAAATGTAGAAAAGGTTTTTAACATAGTTCTGTTCCGGACCTATATTTGTCTTTTAAAGAAAAATAGAATATTGCTTTACTGTATAATAAATTAGGACTAAGTACCATCTCATAATTTATTCGCGAAGGATATTAAGTTCTAGGGATTTAGTGTTCTTATTTGTGCTTCTTGTGATGTAAATATTCAAGTTTGAGACAATTTGTTTAACGTGACTATTTTTTTCCTCATTTAATTTATAGGTTTCGATCCAAAAATTCCAGGATATCCGAGGTATTACATGGATGTAAATGAAGAAGAAGGGATTTATAACCTACATATTAAGAACGTCAATTTTCAAGACGAAGGAGAGTTTCAGTGTCAGGTAAGAAGCATTATTAATTATTTACGGTATTCGATTATAACTAATGATTTCTAAGAAGATATAATATTTAAAACTTTTTACCTTTAAATTACATCAGAATTTCGTAAATTTTGATAAAAACTGTTAATGAAAATGATAGAATATTCTCTATACATGTGATTTGTTTTTCATAATTATTTGACGTGGTAATGATAAATTCGTCGGTTAGAATATTTATGAAATAAAATTATTCTGTTACACTTAAATATGTGTTGTTACAATATGATACTAATACAATATAATTAAATGAAATTCATAATACCACTTGTTTGTAAATAGATATTTTTTCCTAACTTGAGTAAAACAACAACGGGACAAGAAGAAAAAATATAACACGAATAAATTGTTTATTGCTCAAATGTTTCTATAAAACTAATATTCAAGTAATAAACGAATTTATAATATTGAAGATGAAAGTCAGTAATATAAGAAACAGTACTTAAATGTTTACGTTTATATCTTGCGTTTTTTTACGTATTCCTAAAATTTTATAAAATGAGCTAAAAAAAAAAGGTTAATAAAATACTATAGTAGAGAGTCAAAAACAAACATGTAGAAATTTACCTAATCAAAAATTAAATAATAGTTTTTAATGGTATAAATATTTCTGATTGGTTTATATTCCAAACTGTAATTGTAATTTACACTTTATTTTGAAAATATAAATTAATGAAGATTTAGTCACTTTTTTTTTCTTGCATTTTCAATTTGTATCCCTTTTTATATCATATGCGTGTATGTAATTTAAATTTTGTGTGCATAAATGTTAGATTGCAAGGTAATTAAATTTATTAATATGAAATATATAACAATTTCCTTTATAGTCATTCCAAAATACTTACACATGAAGGAAGTTAAAGCAATAGTTATGCATATACATAACTTGTGCCGTGTTAAAATTAATCACAACGATAAGGGAAGAATTATAATAATAATAAGAATAATCATGTTTTAGGAACCAAAATGATGCTGCACAATAAAACTAATGAACGACTTGATTACAAATTGAATTTGAGAGTGAAAATGATGGTGAGAGTGTGAGCTATATTAATGCAGCACTATAAAGCACCTCAAGGTCATTGACAACGATCCTCGTTATTTTATGTCTCAGTCAGTAAAAGTGGTTGGAGCGTAACCCACTATTTCAATCGCGTTGATATTTTCTCCATTTTACCCTCTGAACTTATATTGGAAATGGTAAGAATATTGGAAATGGAAGAATCAGTCGAATTCTTCGGTTGTTTTTGTAATAAAGAGTGTTTTTTCCAGGTATAGAAGTTTAAGTTGGCATTACTTTCCAAGATGGTGACCGATTTAACAGCTGTCAAGTGATTTATTCTCAGTTTGGTTTGGCAATTCATCATGAATAGACTCACGCCTGAACAACGCTTTTAGATTCGTCGAATGAGCCCAAAACTAGATTGCCGTTGTTCCCGATTTTCATAAGCGAATTTTATTTAGCAATGAAGCGCATTTCTGGTTGAATGGCTACGTCAACAAACAGAACTGCCACATTTGGAGTGAAGCTAATCCACAAGTGTATGTCGAAACACCGTAGCATCCAGAAAACCTGACTGTTTAGTGCGCTTTATGGGCTGGTGGAATCATTGGTCCGTACTTCAAAAACGATTAAGGCCCCAACGTCACAGTCAATTAGGATCGGTATAGAGCCATGATTACTAACTTTTTCATTCCTGAATTGAACAATCTTGATGTCCAGGAGCTGTGGTTCCAACAAGACGGCGCAACATGTCACACAGCTCGTGCCACAATCGATTTATTGAAAGACACGTTTGGTGACCGCCTAATTTCACGTTTTGGACCTGTGAATTGGCCTCCAAGATCTTGTGATTTAACATTGCTAGACTATTTTCTGTGGAGCTATGTAAAGTCATTGGTCTATGCGGATAAGCCACAAACGCTTGACCATTTGGTAGACAACATTCGCCGTTTTGTTGCCGATATACGGCCACAAATGTTGGAAAATGTCATCGAAAATTGGACGTCCAGATTGGACTACATCCGAGCCAGCCGTGGCAGTGATATGCCAGAAATCATATTTAAAATGTAATGCCACAAGATTATCTTTCGAATAAAAAAAAAGTCAATCGAATAATACATCGTTGTTTTATTGCAATTTAAAGTTCTATACCTCTAAAAAAACACCCTGTATATGATACAACTGTCGGCTAATATTTCAGCAGCAGTTAAAATTTGGTGAACTTATCAAAGTCAACAACCCTAGCCGTCTTAACATTCGTCATTAATTCTACAACCAAGCCTTAAGGAAACACTGAGACAGAAACTAACAATTCTAAAAATAGCATATAATCGTGCTTCGAAATGTATTTCGTCGTCATTGATTCAGAATAGTGAATACATACAATTTCCTTGTAATTTATATTCCAATGTATATGAATAAATAAACTTTTACAAGATTTTTTATTATATCTTTACACTCCATCAATAAAAATATACCTAAAAAATTCTAATAAGATATTTAATAGAATGAGTAATTTTATAATAGAAAACAACATGAATATGTGCAGGTGCATTTTTGTGTATGTATGTGTAAACATTTATAGAATGTGTGGGATTGTTCTTAAAAAAGCACCTGTCCCCTAATGTACTTAAGATTGTAGTCTAGGCGTCAAATGATTTGTGTTGTAGATAGTTTAATGTTTTTAATTATATGTTTCTATGTTTTTATAAACGTAAAAAAAGGATCATTCAAATATACAACATTGCACTTTTAATTTTACTGTCAAATATTATTCTTATTTATCATACAAAATGATTAAAAACTTAAGAAATTTTTAATAGTTTAAACTGTGTATTTATTTCATAGTTAGGCCAATTAAAATGAAACAAGTTAAAAAAAAACTAAAACAAATTTTTTGTATTAAATGTAAAAGTCATAATATTTGTATTTAATAACAAGTGAATATGCTAATTGTTGACTCAACCTTTCAGCCCTTCAATAGGTCGATATAATGAGTGCAAAGCTTGCTTGAAAACCTAACACTGGGGGTTTTCGAGTTAGACTGACCACCTGATCGGGACATCTGCTCATGCACCACAGGGATCAATGACGCGTATACTGAGTTGGGCACAGTAGTTCTTGTCTCTCATGGGATGTCGCGTCACTGAAAAAAATATGCTTATAAATTAGATACTGTGTTTTTCATGCATTTAAACTTTTAAATTACATTAATCTCATTATAAAAAACAATCTGACTTAAAATGCTCTGAAATATTTTGAAAAAGAGTTTTTAAATGAACTTATTTTTCTATTTTTAAATTAATCACAGGTATGTTTCTTCGGTTTATAATGCACATTAATTGTTTTTCTTTTAAGGCTGGCTTAAGAATAAAAGTTTAAACATCTTTTTTTAGAATAAAAATAATTCATTACTTATGTGACATTATCCAATAAACAATTACAAATTTAGATATTAATTTGATACCCAATACATAGTATATACTTTTCGATGTTATTCTTTCTAATCGATGATTCATGTTCTTTTTTTCAATTCCTATTATTAGTTCTCTCTTTTTCTCTCTCTATATATTTATTTATATATCTTGTTCAAATTTTCAATCGTTAATAAAAATACATTTTATTCATCCTCTGAAGTTTAAATACATTTTTTAAACTTGTAGTAGAGAACACCTGATGTTAATACAGTTTGTTTTAAATATTAATTCATTAATAAAATTTTATTTCTTAATTTTAATTTTATTCTGCGTTATTTCTGATGAAGTTAAAATTAGCACTAACAAACGGCGTCAGTAAGTTTTTCCAATGAATTTTTTCTTGGCTTCAAATATATCTTTTTAAACAAGTAGTGGATGACATTTGATGTTGATACAGTTTTTTCAAATTAATTAATCAAATTAAATTCACAAAAATAAAACCTTTCTTTGTTGACCTACATAAGAATTTACTTTAAAAAAAATTTTATTTTATATTACTTGTTTCTGTTATTGTACCCTATAAATAAACGATGGATACTACTTTTACTTACGAATGACTGAAATAAGTCAAATCAATTTCCACAGCAAATAAATTTCTCCAGAAAAACAATGCTTATATGTAATTTGAAATTTCATTTCAAATAAACAAAACAACAATTTATTTGTTTCGCTTGACTTCTCTTATGTAAATAAGCAAGACGTTGCCATTTGTTTAATTTCATTGAAAGAAAAGAATGCTTATGTTTGCAGAAAAGCCTAATTGAATAGTTCCAAAAGAAAGTAAAAGCATTTTACATTGCATAATACTACATAAAGTTTTTGAAAACACTAAAATGCGCAGAAGTGCGGTGTTTTTATAGCTTTCCGCTGCACCGTTTCGTTGTTTGGAAAAACTTAAATGTCGTAAAGACAAAGTAATAATGCTCTGAACTTGTTTCACTAATCAGTGAAGCAGAGTTCGCATTTCAGTGCAGAATCAAACTTTCTCTCGTTTGAGAAGAATTTTCCAGGATTTTTTTTTGCTTCTTTTTCCCCACAGTTTTACCGTAGTATCTCTCGACGTCTAAGGTTTGAGTCCTTCTAACAAGAACTGACGTACCTAAGGGAGCCATACCTAGGATTTGAAAAAAGAAATTTTAGTTTTCGTTACTTTTATATATATCAATGGAAAGAAAACAGAACTTTTTTCCCAATTTGGACGCATGCAACAGACTTTTTCTTCCTATTTTCAGACATCTAGATATGTTCAAGATTTTCAAGCGTTGTAAAAATTACTATCATTTTTATTTCAATGTATAACATGGCAGTTAAGCTAATTTTCGATTTTTTTTTCAATTATCAAGTTCCTTTTCATTTCAAATACTATGTAATGTTTTTCGAGTACAACGTATGTTATATATTCCTTTGAACTTATTCTTGAGTTTAGCGTTTTACTCATTGTTAAGGATTAACTCCAATGATGAATTCTTAAATTAAAGTACTGATTAAATTAGCGACACGCAACATATTTGTCCAAAAAATAAATAAATAAAAGAACTGAAGGAATCAGCCATTTTTATTTAACTTATCCAGTTAAAAATGTAATTTCATTCTTCGTGGAATGTTTCCGCTTAATTTTTGTTTTATTTTAATTAGGAAAAAGTATGTTTAAAAGCATCTATCATATGAACCCACTCTTAACAGTCTATTTAATGGATAGAAACCTAATTTAAATTAGTGTTATCAGGTGACGTAGCATTTCATACTTAAAATTTTTCACTTTTTTTTCTTTCTTAAAAATGAAATAAAAGCTCTGAGAACATACGTTACTTTAAGTTTATCGGGTGGATGTAGGTAAATTAGAGTTAGAAAATTTTTTGAATAATTTGCATTTTTTTTTCAATTTTTATAATTATTGGATTTAGTTGTTTTGCGAATATTTATCACAAGCAATTAGGATTTTTTTTTCAAAAAATATTGTAGTTACCATCTAATATATTTCTGTACCGGTTTTATGCTTCATAAAGTAGCATATGATATAATCGGATACTAAATATATAACATGAATGAAACATTTTATTTTTATTTTTCTTGCGAGTTCTTTAGAGGAAAATTAATATTTGAGTGGAAATAAGAAGCTTAAAATGAGTACCAGCAAATTAAAAGCTAATTCTTAAGGTATGGAATAGAAATCATAGACAAATAAAAAGTATAAAGAACTCCCAAGTAAACAGGCAAAGGAAGAAACTAACTGATATAGCTCTATAAAGCAAAACACACACACATACAAATACAAGAAGGAATGATTAGTGAAGGTCTGTAGATTGCTGATCACAGAAGGATATCGAATAAAAATTAATTAACGGGAAAAACTACACAAATTGAAAAAGTCAGGGGTTTCAATGGGAGCTACATTTTGTATTTCACAAGCCCGTCAGCGCAAGCTCGAATTTATAATCAAATCATATTTTTCCAGATCGCCCAGGAGGACGTAATATCTCAATATTTTCACTGATACAAATATCACTATGAAGAGTTTCAAGTCTAATATTGTGTTAGGATTCTGAATCTTTTCAGAGAATATAAACCTGTTGCGTGAAGTATTAATAATTGCTATTAACATTAACCCATAGGAGTCAAATAAAGTTTAGGCAGTCGAACAGATATTTGCGGTGTACGAGGTTTCAAATATTAAAAAAAAACATCATTTAAGAGAAAATAAAACCAAACATTGTATAACTAGCCAAGAGTCACACACACACATACGTATGTTATGTTATGTTATGTATGTATGTACGTATAGATACATATATAAATAATTTTAAAAAAATGCTAATTTATAAATTTGTACAGTATTATAAGAATATCAAAGTTTTGCATAAATATAATGTTTTGATAAACGTGAGAAAACAATGAATTTAAAAGAGTTAGTTGTCCCCTCTGCAGTTTTTAGCAGACATTGAATTTTTATTTTTAATCACTGCAGACATCCCAGTTTCTAGTGCTTTAAACACAGTAAAGTATGCTACAAACAATTTCTTTTTTTCGTTTTTTGTGCATTAAATCAGTGTGATGAATTTCCTACTGGATTTTATAGTATACGCGCGCGAACTCTACACTCTAACTACTATTCTTGAGGTAGTAGGAGCTTTTGTAAACGCCTATATATGTGTTTCTTACATTAGTTTAAAAGCCAATAATTTCACATATAACTTTCTTCATTTATCTATTTTTTATTAAGCTAATGTAGTAATTTTTACTGAGATACCTAAAATACTGGTAGGAAGTGCTAAAGACCCTCTAGGCGTGCTACTGTTTAAGGAGTGCTTTGAATAGTTTTTTCGTCAGTGTCTGTGGAAACTCGATTATACATTATCCAAATGAGTATTATAACATTGCTTTTCTTTCCGACATGCTCATTTGTAGCGTCCCTCACATGTGAATGCTTCTCTAAAAGAAAATATAAACGATTTTCAAATAGATATAATTCTTGGAAATTACAGTCAAATAACTCTCAAAGCTTTTACACATTATTTTTAAAGGAATGAGGCTTCGAAAAAGTGTAAAATGCTTAACAAATAATCATAATTTTAAGAATTATAAACATATCAATATATTGGAAATATTTCTGTAAAAAATGTTAATTAAATTTACGTTGCACATGACATTTTCAGAAGTAGTAACTATATTTATTAGAAATAAATTGATTTATAAAGCAAAACGTATCCCTATCCCACTGTAAATATTTTTATATAAATTGATTAATAATATATATATATATATATATATATATATATATATATATATATATATATATATATATATTTAAAATAAGAAACAATGCATTTTGAAATTTGTTTCTTAAAATTTCAATATTTTTCAAATATTTTGAAATACAGAAGATATAAAATACTAAAAATAGGTAGGATTTAAAAAGTATGATACAGTATTTAACTCTGTAATGTTTTGTACATCAAATGCTACTGGTTTAGAAAAATAGCGCGTGCAAAATAAAATTATTTAAGATTTATTACATAAATGTTTCTTATTTTTTAAATATTGGAGTTTTCAAAAAAATAATAGCTATTTTTGAGATGCATTTTGAATGCAAAATGAATCATCTTGAGAAATTCCCTTGCATCTGAAACTATGAGCTATTGAAAAATATTTAATTTCTTAAAATCCAAAAGGCCTGAGATGACTAATAAAGTAATCCGATTTGATGAATTTTTATTGGTATCGAAAAATAATTATTTACAATGTTTTTTTATTGAAGTTTATGTTTTGTAAATGTGGCTTTATCATTTTTCTTAAAAGCATTCTCATAACACAGGAACTCTTAACACCTTGCCCGAGCACCAATATACCTTCAAACCTAATCCTGTGCACCTGCGATTGTCTCCGCTTTATATTATATCAAAATCAACAATGGCAAACCCACGGCCCACCACGATCTTTTGTGCGGTCATGATATTAATATACTCTTAAAAATAAAATATAAGCAGCTAAATTATTGTACTGTGGCAGCACTGTATTGTTACCACTAAAACTGGTAACTCTTCTACGAAGGAAAAAAAAAAGTCCTCGGTGAACATTTGTTTGACCCAAACTTATTTATGGCGGTCACCTTTAGAAGCATTTGGAACGTTTCGAAAATAAATTCCAGATGTTTTCAATTATTAAGGTAGTAGTTTCATTTTTGTAAGCCCTTTCAGCCCTCAAACTAAAATCTCGTAAGTTACAAAATTCTATGAGGAAAACTCTTACAGGAAGAAGTACCTTTAACTGAAGATAAGATTTTGAATATTAAGATTGATACTCTGTATTAAAATCGTGCAGACTTAGTGAAAATAGAGTCCAGCCGAAGAAAAAAAAATATCCTTTTTTGAAAAAAGAAGCTTACAGATTAAAATTATGTTTCGATTCCACATTTCATTAAACAATGTGAACACAATTAACACTAGAATGACTAAAACTTAGTAAATACGTATACTGCCCAAAAACAGTCAAAATGACTGCCCTGGGAAAAAAAGGAGTAAAAAAATTGTTTAAAATTAATTTTTTATATTTTTTATATGATTTACAGTCCTATAATAAGTTATTAGTAAATATTAACAATGAAAAATATTTACTTCACTTGGAAAAAAATATATTCTAAAAAAATCTAAGAAATGATATCATTATATACGTAATTGTTTTTCTAATTGGAATTAAAAAGCAGTCAAAATGACTTCCTTGGACAATTTAGTGTTAAATAAACAATCAGATCTCAACTCAATTATAGCAATCTCGAATAAACTATCAGATTGGGAATATCATTTTATGTCTCTGTTTATGAAAAGTTAGTGATTAATATACAATGAAAAACATTGCATTTAATGTAACTATTTTGAATTTTTTGTTACCTTTTTTGAAGTAGAATATTGTTTATAATGTGTATGATTGCAATAAAATTAAAAAAAAATATATTAAAAATAATTATACTTTTTTTTAACTGCGTACGCCAGCAATTTCCTGTTTATCAGATACGTCCAGACAGGGAATGTGGTTAAGAACCCGTAACATCACTTATTCATAACGCAAGATTTTTTTTCAGGGAAACACACTTTTTTGTTTGGTTTGGGCATTTAAATAGAAGAAATATTGAAACATTCCTTTTCAATATAATTCCTATCAAGTCAGTGTTTCTCAAAGTGGAGTGTACCCTTTAGGGGACCTGATAACTCTACAAGGTCTCTATCTCCAGCATATCAAAAAGTCGAAAACAAAAGATTATTTAAAAAAATTTATTAATTTACTGAAAGGAAGCAAAAACAATACATTTTGACATAATAAAAAATAAAATACACCTTTATATTAATAGAAAACACTTATAAATGGGTCAGTATACTGTATAATGTCTTTCATAATTAATTTAAAAGTACTAAATTAAAAACAAGTTTAATAGTTACTAGTGACCTTTAGAGTATAACCATAAAATTATACCCAAAATTTAATACTTATCTTGATAATTTATATGGTTTATAATAAGGTATCCGAACACGTTGAAAATGACCAAATTCGGACAAGACCAATATTTTTGTTTTCTATTTTATTTAATACATCATCTATATTTTGACTTTACAAAACATAATTTGTTTTGATTCTACGCTTCTTAGAGAACAAGTTACAATAAATTTTATTAAGTTAGAAAAACCGGAAGTGGGTCTTTGATCTACCAGAGGTGGGCATTTAAATTGTTCGAAATCTATCATGGCGAGTCTGATCACACAAAATATTACAAATGTATTTCTATAAAACTTTTTGCACCTGATATTTATACTATTTTCTAGAGAATGTACTAAAATATTTCTTATAGTATGAATATATTATTTGAGTTAGGGCATGTTATTTAAATAATAGTCTCATAAAGGCGTTATTTTTCTTATAATGTTTACTCAATCATCTCTAAAAGTTTCAAATTTTAATAAAACATTAAAATTTTATAGTACATTCTCTAGATAAATACCTCTAAATTGTTTTGGTAATTCTTTTACTAATATAAGTTTATTACTTTTTTTTTCTCTAAATGCTTTGAAGCTTTACAAACATATTGCTAAAATTTCACATATAATTGTGATTTTTATGAAATTCCGGCACTTTATTTTAAATGTTGTTGATTAAATATTAGTATTTATTGGTATTGAATCCTAAAAAAGTCTTTATATGTTTAAATATGTTATTTTGCCAAAAATTACTTTGAACGTCTTCGGATAACTTAAAGACGAATTGTAGCTTTACATCAAAGTATAATATCATTGAATTAAATCCATTGTGTTATTGTATGGAGGGGGCGATGAATATTACGATTGAAAATTGGGTCGCAAGTATAGAAAGTTTGAGAAGCACTATATCAAGTAATAAAGCTGGCATTCATTGGTATTTTGTTCAAATAGTTTCCATAACATGCTGCTTAAAGATTATGAGATCTAGTAGATCGTAACATACAACATCAACGTGGAAAATCATTTGGAAATAGATTATCAATATTTTTTGGATTTTCTATAACCATATATTAATTTCTAATTTTGGAAAATTGATCAATTATCTATAATACTCTAATAATTATTCACAACCTCTTAAGTGACTCAAAACATTGGTACATTATGGACGGAATTTCCTCTTTTAGCTTATATTTTTTTTCAGTAAGACAAGGAAATCCAATAAAGATGAGAATAAACAAAGCAGCATTTGGTGGAAGTAAATTGGAAAATGGAAGTATGACAGCAACATATCATTAGTATCTAATGCAGGATGTATTTGGAAGTCGGTTTACTGAATCGGTCATCTGTCAAATTACCATCCAAATTGAAACTCAAACATCGTTTTTATTAAACAGACTGAGTAGTAGTTTCGATTTTTCAGGTTATCCGCTAGAAGTGGATCATAAGTCAAATGTGATAGTTTAGGTTTGCTTTTTTCACTGAAGAATGAATGTCTGTATGATTTCTCTTCGCTTAATTGGATTGTTTTGGGTTCTATAAATCACAAAATATCCCATTAGAAAAGAAATAAATTGTCTCTATTCTGATGGTATTTTCTTCTTTTTTTTGAAATTTACATTCAAATAATAGATTTCGACATGACTAATTCACACAAATCATTATTTTTTGGTATAATAAAATAACAGGTACTTATTTGACACATAAAAGAATGAATATAAAAATCAATTAACTTTGGTTTATTGTAATTTGGAAAGGATACTAAATCAAAATTCGCAACTAAGAAGGGAAAACTTAAATAACTTTATATGTTTCAGGCCGATTCAACTGCTACTATCTTTCCTGTTTCGGAAGAAATTGTCAAATTTTATTATATATTAATGTGTGCCAATATACTGGCCAGCCCACAAAAATGTTCCTTGTGGGCTGCACGCGGTTCGTGAGCCACGAGTTTGACACCCCTGATGCAATGTATTATATTGACTTTTTATATACATATCTATTTAATAATATATGAAAAATGTGTATAAAACATTTATAAAATATATATTGAAACATATAAAACACAAAACTGATGAAAGAAAGCTATTGATAAAAATAGGTATAAATTAGCACAATTCCACGTTATATATTTAGAGTAATTATGCTCAATTATTCTTTGAAAACTGCGAGTAAATTTATAGGTACATAATACAGTTAAAAATAAAAATAGTTGATTTTTTCGTATTACTGAAGGCCTACAATTAAATGAAAAACAATTTAATTACTTTTAATTATAATTTCTTTACTTAGTATATGTGTTATAAGAATTAAATACGAGTAACTAATATTTTTTTATTACTAAATATTTTATATATTTTTCTGTTACAAAATACATTATATATGTACACATAATAATTTTATATATAAACTTTTAATTTTTTTATAGGTGGGTCCATCTATGAACCATACCCCCATAAGAGCAGGTGCTCAACTGAGAATACTAAGTAAGTGTCATATGTGTACAATGTCCTATAAGAGGTAGATTATTATAATAAAATAAATACAATCAGATCTAAAATCATATTCAGAATTTTTTTAATAAAGATTAATACATATTTTTTTATACTGTGAGGTATAACAGTATTTTTATAATTTTAAATTGCTTTCTTGATTATGTTTTGATTTTAAATCAAAACTTTAAAAAAATTCTGATTATAAGTGGATCAGATTTCTTCCTTTCTGTTTTTTGAAAGAAATTTTTCTAGCTTTCCGTGCAAAAGAATAATTAATATTTTGTAAAATATTCCGTATATTTTTAGGGTATTCATTCTTATTAGAGAAATCGCTGTGAAGAGTGGTAATATTTATAAAAGTCATTACCTTTATGATTACACACTGAAGGTAAAACCTAAAAATGAATCTTCTTTTCATAGATGGCAGTTATTAATTCAAGAACATTGATTTTGTTATAAATTATATAATTGCGCAATGACATGTAAAAAAACACCATATATATATTAATGTTTATTGAGTGCAAAAACTTCTCAGGTAAAAAAGTTGTAATAAGGCTGATCATCATTAACAAAATCAGTTAGCCCCTGTTGTTTAGAAAATCTGGAAATGAAAGAATAATTTGACAATTATAGGAAATTTTGAATTTGTTCAGGAGACAACATTTAGATGAGTTTGCACTTAAAATAATTATCAGAACATTCGTTGCAGACAAGGAACTATAATTATTATTGGGAAACTGAAAATTGTCCACAACATTGTTTCCCTAACTAGGGCATAAAGTAAAATTTTACTTTTATTTATCAAATACCAGGCCATTCACTATCAGGTCATTAGGCACAACGAGCTCTTTAATATTTCTTCACAATACAGTCCAAACTCTTGAGTGCAGAGTGCACGTCAAGGTGAGAAGCGTCCATCACTTGTCCAGAAGCACACAAAAGGGGGAGTCAGTCAAATTAAAACGATACAAATGAGCACAAAGGCAGTCATGTCCAATCAATAATCTAAACTAAGCCATAGTAGCATAATCTAAACTGAGCCATAGCAGCAGCACGAGGAGTGTCCGAGTCCTAGTCAGGTTTTATTAGACCTCCATGATTTATTTTTGGTATCACTGGTATCGGCATCTCGAAAGCATTTTTTAAAAGTCCTATTGATCTCAAGATTTACTGAGTGAAGAGGTTGGTCTCTAGTAGATCTTTGTATGATATACATGCCTCTTTTTGCTTAAAGGTCCGTCATTCCCTTTCCCCAAAAGCCACAATGGAAGACAACTTTTGTTGAAATTCTGCTTAGCAGCTCCCAGCAATCTTGGACTTGGGAACTTTAGTCTTGGTTACTTGCCATGGCCTGAATGGCAGAACTTGAATTCATGAAGTATAATGGTAGTAGAATGAAGTTGGGACGTACTGGTATTGTTTTTACTAGTTCGTATTTGCTCTGGTATTTGTTTTTAAGAGTGAAGCGGAGCAGTCATTTCAACAATACTTATAAAAAGAGAATTCTTACACTTTCAAACACTGAGATATTGCAGAGTATAGTTCCCGATACGCGTTTTTCTCGTTTGTATGGAGTTGAATTTATCTACATTAAATGAGAGTAAATGGAAAGATGTATTCTTCTCAGATGATAGCCAAATTTAATATTTATTCTATAGTCATTAACTAATATGGTATGATAATGATGATACGAATCCTCTTTAAACTGTCTAAGAAAGGCACTCGAATGGTTTACAGAATATAAACAGTCTGTTAACTGAGAATCTCTGTGAAAGCTATTTAATACATTACTTAAGTTCCCCTGCAACATATTCATCCTTTACGTTTTAGTTTTGTTGATAAATTTCGTTATATACAGATGACATCATGACATGTTATACATACAGATGGCTATTAAGATCCATCTAGACAAAGGCTATATTGAATGACGTCTTTGATCATCACGTTCTCCAGGTTCCCAAATGGAAATGTTTCAGTTTCCTTATTTCTACGTTCAGATACGCGAAACCGGCTTCCAATAAACAATGACATAATGAGAAAGAATTAGACAAATTTTCCTGAACAAATCCTGGAGAGTGTTTTTAACAATATACTTCGAAGTACTGATAGTTGCATGGGAATTGCATAGTTTCAGTGGGCAAATCTCATGCGTAGCAATAAATGTCTTAGGAGTGTATGTGATGCGATGCTTGGATGATTTGTGCAACTATGGATTTGAGTCACTAACAACGCACCTGTATAGAATTTCAAAATAAAACTGAAGTAGTGTTCGATGGTCAAGCAATCCAACATTCGTGTCCATCAATTTAATAATTCACGACTATAAGTATTTTTGAATATTTGTTTCCCAACTTTAGATTTTGTCTATGGGTGTACTGATAAGATATTTCTTCTTAATAACATTCATACGATATTTTGTTATCTAGGATTTTGTGTTTTGATAGTAAATATTTATAGTTATATATATATATACAGTACGTAAAAAGTAACTACTAATGTAGGTTACATAAATTTTAGGTTGCTAAATTATTAGTTATAAATTCATACATTTTACTTATAAATCAAGAAGATTGTTTGATAATCATTGTTTTTGTTTTCTAGTTCCACCTGATTATCTTACTGTAAATGGATTAGGTCAAGCTTCCACGATGGAAGTGAGTGAGAATGTTTCAGTTCGCTTGTCCTGTCAAGCGGTGGGAAGCAAACCAGCTGCTCAACTCAAATGGTACAAAAACAGTATTGAAGTACCCAAAGGTATTATGCTCCTTTACTTTTATGTAATATGAGTTATCTTTATGTACTATATTATAATTAAAATATAAATTAAACATAGAGCCCTTTTTCAGATATATAAGTGTTCTAAAATTAATATCCTATCCGGCCTGTTATATTGTATATAAAGAAATATACTTAAACGTTTCTCAATATAAGAATCCTGCCCAAGATAAACCTCCTTCATCTCTTCCATTCTTCAATACGAAAGTATTTCTTATCATTTTGATTCGAAACGAAAAGTTGGACATTTATTGACTATCCTCTTCTCATTCTTTGAAAGGCATAAACGATTCCTAAGTTTACAATGGTTGTTATACAAAAAAAGTTATGTTGAAAGAACTTTTTGTTTGAAAATCTATCCTAAAATTTATTTATGTTCTTCGAAAATAAATTAAAATAATCTTGAGTTCTAAATAAATATGTTTTCTTATATTTGGTTTCTTTTGAGTATAAAATATACCAAACGCGATTAATGTATTAAAACTATTATAATACTATTCCTAATATTATTCCAAAAATTTGTGTCTAGCATGCTATTTCAAAGAAAAGAATTATATTCTAAAACATTATTGTAAAAACACAAAATAAACTACTTTTGTTACTAATGACACCTGATCGGCAAAGGCCAGAACAAGGCCGAAGAAATTCATCATGGCAAAGTGCTAAGTGATCCTTGTCTAGACTAGATACTAAAAATAAAATTTCAGACGCTAATATTTCGCTTGTATACATCAATATAAAAATAATATTTATGCATTGCATTTTAAATTATGCCATTTTTTATTTTTTAATATTATATACCTCACAATTACGCGTATTTTAAAAATTAAGGTTTTGTGCACCCGTGTCGAGAATTAATTTAACATATAATACACACACACACACGCACACACACACACACACACACACACACACACACACACACACACATATATATATATATATATATATATATATATATATATATATATATATATTTTAATATATAACATCAATCACAATTATCAATTGAAAAATTGAAATATGTGAATCTTATAATACTAAATCCCATTTCAAAATATAAATGGCGAATATAAAAGATAAAATTCCATCGTTTTCAAACAAAATTAAAAAATTATCAAAAAAAAATAAAAATTTATAAAATATCCAAGTGCAATCTCGGACTTAGGACCGATAAGTGCGGTTAAACTAGTTTGATGGCGTCAACCTTCCCCCTATTGCAACTTGGTAAGTTAATTGGAAATTATCCAATTTATCCATTTTCAACCACGAAAAAAATATCTTAAAATATGCATATATATATATATATATATATATATATATATATATATATATACATATTTTAAGATATTTTTTCGTGGTTGAAAATGCCTTTGGTAATCGAGTTATCGCAATATCAGTAATAAGTTGGCTAAATATTAAATTTTAATGACGTCTCAAAACAGGTTGAAATTCACTAGAAATTTCAAAAAACATAGGCAAAATTAATTCAGAATTTTAAAATTCCAAGTTTTCGAAAGTATGATGTGAAAGTTAAAAGCAGAAATTATCTTTATTTTTGAACTTGGTTAACTATACCGAGTAAAATTGAGTTAAGTAATCTTTCATGAAAAATTCTGAACTTTCAGAAAATCCATATGGATAAAGTACAAACTGTGCAGTAAAAAATCCTGTTTTATTTTTATTTCCATAAGACTCTGAAACATTACATTAATTTTACTATTAAATTTAAAACAAATGGTTTTTATTTTAATTTTAACTTTTCTTCTTTTAATGAATGTGATTTTGGTACATATTTTTATAAATATGTTCCTAGATAGAGGAAGTAAAGCTTAAATAAAAATAAGAATACGAATACCTTGAAGTAAAAATATTGAATGAAATGTAAAATTTAGTATTATTACCTATAAAGTTTTGGTCTGAAAATGATTTATTGCTACATAATGTGACATGCATAAATCAACGTTGCTCTTTAGTAAGAAAATTAAATCGGAGAAGAATACTTTATTTTATGTCGTGGTAAAAAAGATGAAAACATTAACTAGGACTGTCTGTTGTTTACATTTATTTTTACTTTTACAACACGCAGTGAACTTTTCAACTCTATATACAACAGTCAGAATTCCCATAGAAAACTTGAATGAGAACAAGCTTTACGCACGCGATTCTTTTATATGCTTCAACTATTTGTTCGGCGGCCTTTACTACTTTATGTAAGAAATTCTGAGAAATTGGTAGGTTTTAGAATATTTCTCATTATATATATATATTCAAATATGTTTTAATGGCTTATGTTTTAAAAGCCTTAAATTTATAGCATTATATCTGAACAATTAGACGATGTTGAATATTTATATTTGATTCATAAAAATGTATTGCATTATTAAAACAAATTGTAAAATATACACTTGCTAAATATAGTATAGAATTTTTTCTCTATGACAAAGAAAAATCAAATGTGTGCAATCACTTTGCTTAACAGTGCATATAAGGATTGCAATACCGGGATACCGAATACCAGTATTTTAAGCCATTTGTACAACTTTGTAATGTCGGTATTCATAAGTTTAAGTACTAGTTTTTCGGTACTTACTAGAAATTTTTAAAATTGTTTCCACTATATGTTCAAAGGTCGCCAACATAGCGAAATGGTATGCCTTTCAATTTTATGTCCCCTAACATGCTAAATTAATCAGCTTGGGAACATAAAGTTGCATCGCACAATGAAAAGAAGTGATAAAATATCTGAATCATCCTAGGAGACGGGCCAAAAGTATGATGTGACAGCTCAGAGTGATACTGCACACACGCAGAATTCGTAGTCTAATATTAGTATCTGTGAAAACAAGTTTGTAGTTGTGAAGAAAATGAGTAACATTTCAATAGATTTTTTAATGGTTGAGTCAGTTATTCACATCGCATTTACTCTTGGGCTTAAAATAATTTTCAGATTTTTATATACATATACATAAATAATAACTCATAATAGCGAATAAGAATAACTAATCACACAGAAGAATGAAAACGAAGAAAAGAGACTAACCAATTCAAATTTGATCAAGTTTATAATAAATTTTCTGAATTTTTTTACCCACAAACCTATTCACAATCAGAAGCATCTGCTTCAGTTATTGAAGATGATGAAGGCACTAATGTCGATAGTGAAAAGGTATTGTCTCTTGAACAAAAATTAGAATTAGCGATAACTAAAAAAATTTCGATGAACTAAAAAACAATACAGAAATCAGCAATATCCAAAACAATCCGACGTGAAGTCGACTTATTTGAAGAAGAGAAATTTGGAGGTAAATTCTTGGATACTTACACATTTTGAGATTTAAGTAAACAATACGTTCCTTTACTTTTTTGTGGTTCTTTATATACTGTTATGATTTATAAGTTACAAATTATTGTTTGAGATATTTACACACTAGAATAAAACTGTCAGATGAAACAAAGAAACATCTGTGCTTTCTTTCTTTTTCTAAAATCTCTTCTACCGGTATTAAAACCAGTATCCCGGTTTTAAGATCTAAAAAATACCGAACACCTATATTGTCCTTTTGATATTGCAAATCCTAAATACATATACAGGGTGTATCTAAACTCTGCAGCAAGATTTAAGGGATGATAGTACACATCAAGACAAACAATAGTAAATGGAAAACTTAAGAGTCTCAAACGTGTTCCGAAGGAGATAGGTGCCTTTAAAGTTTAGGGTCCGAAATTTCAAATGATTATAACAAACAGAAAAATGGGTCGATTTCTTAGCGGGTTTGGGCTTAAATTATTCTTTTTGTCAGTATTTTCCAGAAAAGTAAATTTTAAAGATAAAGCTAAAAAATGTCGATAGAAGGGGCTTTAGACTTTGGACTAACGGACAGGTAAAACTTGTACGAACGAGTAGGTGAAATTTGAAATTTTCTTCCATCTGAACAGAGTTCAGTTATTCCCGATCTTGGTGTCGTAGACCAGGCAGCAAATACTACATCCTACACGTAAAGTAAATAAGAGAGGGATGACAAAAAAATTTTAAAAAAAACTTATTCTTAATGTTACACTTAATGGTAAACTAAGTTAAATTTTGCAAAGCTAGCAGTGAAATTTATTTGTCGAGGAGGCATGAAGACGAAAAACAGTTTCTTAAAATTGGCCTTTAATAATCAATCATAAAGTCACTTTGCTCGTTACTGGAGCGATAAAATAAACAATAAGTTCAAAAAGCAACATTACCAGAGACATCCGATTCGAACCGTCTTCTAATATTGTAAAATGAATTTCTAATCTGAAAATGGTGATGCAACCTGCAGTTGCATTGCCAATCAGCCGTTCTCTCCCTCTAAGAGTTAAACCACTCACACACTTCTTATATTTCTGTTTCTCCTTCCCTCTTCTGAAAAACTAACATGAGCCGAGTTTAAATACTCGCTCGATTTGCATTGCAGTTGCTGCCAACCACAAATCACGAAACTCAAAAAGATCGGGTTCAAATCGGTGTGCTTACTTTCATTGAGATCATGGAACGGGATTGGAAAAACAACACAAGGAGATCATAAAAATTTGGATCCGACTTTTTAAATGTCTAACACTTAATAGACATGAGCAACTTCTCTGCTCAAAATAAAAAGAAACAATTTAGTGCGTATAAATGAAGGTTGAAAGAATGCTGACACGTAGAAAATGGTACATGCATGATTTTCTTGCGGAATCACAAAACTGCTTGAAAAAGCGCCCACCAGCAAAGATGTAGGCCTCACACCGCTTTTGGAGGGAATGTCGATTATTAACAAATACCCTGGGTACCTCACGAATTTCGCCTGCTACGATGACAATCCTCGCAACCAGGGCCTCGTCGGAGTCGACGGGGCTTGCGTAAACAAGATTCTTTATATGTCCCCAGAGGAAGAAGTGTAGGCAGGAGTGGTCAAGCAAGCATGTCAGACAATTTACCGGACAACCCAGCCCGATTCATCGCCCTGGATATTCTGTATCCAATGCACTTCACACATCTGCGCTGAAATGTGCTGACGCTCCGTCAATGTTGGAACCACATACGAGAATTTATGTTGGCTGGAACACTTTGCAGTAGAACTTAACATCCTTACATACAGTTAGTACCATACAGTTAAATCCATTTTGCATGCAAATCGGATGATTTGCATAACCGGGTATTTTGCGGGAAGAAATTACTCATGTCTGTTATGAATAACTTTTTTATTTAATTTTGTCTCCCCTCTCTCGTTTATTTTACATTTAGTGGGTAGTAGTTGCTGCCTAGTCAACGACTGAGCATCAAAGATCATGAATAACTTAACTGTGTCCAGGGAAGGAGGTGAGTTCAAATCTAACCATCTGAACACAGTTGAGTTTGCGCTACTTAACCACCCCCAACGATTCAAATTTTGAGCTCAAAATTTCAGTTTAAGTCTAAGCTTTTGAAAGCATTTAGCGTGATACAAAAAATAACAATAGAAATTAGTTGTCCGTTACACCAAAGTCTAAAGCATCCTCTATCGACATTTTTTTAGCTTTATCTTTAAAATTTATTTTTCAAGAAAATACATAAGGACAAAAGAATAATTTTAGCCAAAAACGCTAATGAATCGACCCTTTTTTCTGTTTTTTATAATCATTTGAAATTTCGCACCCTTTACTTTAATGGCACATCTCTCCTTTGGAAGACGTTTGTGACCCCAAGTTTCCTATTTACTATTGTTTATCTTGATGTGTACTATTACCCCTTAAGGTGTTGCCGCAGAGTTTAGATACACCATGTATTAAAGTATGTAATACTTAATGATATATGCATATAAATATTTTGAAGTCAATGCAATTAAAATAATTATTATTTTTTTATTCAAAATATTTATAAATACCCGTGTTTACCAAAGTATTACACATGGTTTACAGAAGTTAGTATGCAACACACATTACAAAGGGGGGAAAATTCCTGAAGAATTACAAATATGTTTACAATAAATATACAGAACTTTTCAAAAGCACTTTTGGTGGAAATAAGTGGGTTACAAGTCGGGGGCCAACTTATGTTAATACCCTTTAGAGCCAGTCTTAGGATCTTTCTTTCTCTGACAATCATGGAACCCAGAAGAAGCACATGTTCTGCGTTTTCCTCGCCATCAATATTATAATCACAGGAAGATGACGGTACCAAATTAAAATTATTCAAATAGCTTTTAAAGTTACCGTGAACAGTGAGAAATTAGATTATTTGGAATTAGTATAAACACATGATGATATGACAGTACATCATTAATAGTTCAAATCAAACTCTTTGTTAAGCTCATTTAATTTGAAATGACATTCTTGATTCCCTTCTTTCACCTTTCTTTTTTTTCCTTATGTTCTTGTAAAATGGTTTAAGAATATTAACGACAATGTCAATTTCACGCTTGGTGACAGTCTTTGAAAGCCAATTGGCCTGCTAGTTTCCAAAAACGCCCGTGTATCCACTAACAAATGCAGAAATTATCGAGATGTTTTTATCTTTCAGGCTTTTAATTTACTTTTGGATCTCGATGATTATGTTGTTAGGCGAAGAAATACACTTCAGAGAGCCCCAGGATGATAGAGAATTGTTACAATTGAAACAGTTTGAGATATAACACTATTTTGTTTAGGGATCCATTTAATGGAGAAGTTTAAAAATAAAAGTTCAGCTGCAAAAATTATTCATTCATCATGCATTCTAAATGCATTTCATTTAAAACTCAAAAGTGCTGCCAGTTATTTACAAATATATTGAATAATACATGTCTAACATTTATAGAGTACGAAAATTTTAATAAATGTTTTTTTTTTTATAAATTAACAAGTTTATTCAATAAGAGAATGAATCAATCAATAATTTATTTTCCCAGGAAGTTTGATAATATGTGAAATATCAGTACACCTAAAATAATAAATTAAAAATAAAATTAATATTGAATAATATATATCAGCGTTTCTAGAACTGTGGGGCCCATTCCCTAGGGGGCGCGAACATATTGAAAAGTCGGAAACAAAAGATTTGAAAAAAAATATTAATTTTCTGTAAGTAAACAAACGCAAGATACATTCTTACGTAATAAAAAATAAAACACACATTTACACTGATATAATACGCTTATAAATATATCAGTAGTGCACGATGCATTTAATAATTAATTTAAAAATACTAAATTAAGAACCAGCTTAATAATTATCAGTGACCCCATGGACTTAACATAAATAAAATTCTATACAAAAATTAACACTTATCTTAATAATGTGTACTGTTTATTATTAATCCCTTATCTGCTGCTAAAAAAGTTACGCAATTCCCTCCCCAATGCCACCTTTTTACGTCAGTACGCATTTGTGATGTATTGGAAGTGAAGAGAAGAGAAGAAAAGGAATAAATAAGATAAACCTCTTAAATAAATAAATACTTCTCAAACACTGTCATATATTTTTATTGCATTCCAAAACCTTCGAAATAATTTTATGGATAGTAGTGGACAGAAAAGAAAGACGTATATATAAGTCCGGAGCAATTAATGTTTTTGGCAAAGCGATATGTTTATATACGGCAGTGGCACTCAAAAAGTTGAAGTCGTATTGTAGCTTTAGCGTCAAAGTACAGTACTGAATTCAATACATTGTTATTGTATGGAGTGGTGCTGGAGGAAAATTAAGATGGAATATTGGGTGGCAAGTATTGACAGTTTGAGAAGCACTGATATATATTGATGACTGCTAATTTTAAACCAAATGTAATGAAAATAAACCATTGTTTGGCAAATATTACATTACAAATCTTTACTTAATCTTTTGTGATAACATACTTTTTGTAATGAGATAAAAGCTCATACAATCGATTTGTGTTCCAGTACGGGACATTCTAAAAGATCTAGTTAATTCACATGATAGTTTTTGAGGCCGTGAATGGATGTTTGTAAATATTCCATTATTAATAATATTTATAAAATTTCGTGAGTGACATTGTCTTAATAATAAAAAAATAATAATAAATCTTGAATTCTAGGAAAGAAAAAAAAACTCAAAATCATCGAATGCTATTTAAATGCGTATAATAATTAAGTTTTCTAAAAATTCAGGTTATTGCAATTGGATGATAATTTTGAAAAATAAAGGAAACATGTCTAATTCTTGGAAATAATTTCCCTTGGAATTGGATCTATTCTGCTCACTTTGATTGTATTGATATTTCCAATAAATGTCCGTTAACAACATGAGAGTATGCCACAAGTTAATAATGGGCATGCAATTGTATTACCGGAAGTAGTTCACCAAATTGAAGGAATATTCAACATTTGAACTGACGTGATGTTGACAAAAACTGTTGATGGCAGCAGCATCGAAGGTAAAAGTTATTTTAAAACAAAAGTTTACAAAAAATGAATGCTTATGTGTCCTTTGAAACATCAGCAAAGTTCCTTAAAAATTTGCAGTTATGTGATCAGCGGTATATATCCGCGCTTATAAGTTACAAACAAACAAACATTCAAATTTATATATAATTTGCAGCTGATATTCTAAGTTCATTAACAAGTGCAGTAATTATAATTCATGTGTAAACTTAAGGTAATCATATATTCCTATGAATTTATGTTTTACCTAAATAACAAATAAAATAATATTATAATTTCTCTAACATGTTAACAAAATAATGTACTAAAACAAGAAATATCGTTTTAAATGCAAGATTGGAAATAAAATGCTTATCACATTTTTGCTTAGTTTGCTCTTTACCCTGCTTCGAATAAGACTTGCTATTTTATTTCGAATACTCCTTTTTTACTAAATAAATTGGAAAGAAAAACGGAAATTAAATTTTTCCCATCTTTGTCTTCGCAACATAAAGCAGACTAAAAACACGATAAAAAAGTTGTGATTAAAATGAATTTTTAATTTATGCTTCGCATCTTCCATTGTCTTGAAATCATCTTTTGTGTCAGACAAGTGTACCTTGTAGTAAAAAAAATATATCATTTCCTGTTTCGGGTAAAAAGCAATAAGGGTTTAGCTTACTTACTTGTTTGTTTATTTTTTGAATACATTTTTATCGCGATACTTTTTATAGCCCTGATTTTCCATTTATCTTTTTTATAGAAATGTATTAAATATTTTATTTTTAGAAACTCAGAAAGCAAATCCTTTGTTAAGAAAAACGAACCACATTTTAGATGAAAAACAAAATCAAAGATGAATTGTGATTATTTTCCTATTTTTAACTGCAAAAGAATTATTTATTTATTTTAAATTATGTTTTTCTCCTAAATGTTAAAAGAGTAAGTAAGAAATTTCTTATGCTTTTCATTCTATAGTTTTATTAAACAAAGATAAGTATAAAGCGATTACATAACATTCTATATAGTCTCTATATTGAGCAATGCACTTGGTCCAGTGAGCGATAAATTTCCTTAAGGCTTCCTGGTAAGAAGTTTTCGATTTGTCGTGAAACCACTTTTGCACTACATCACAAATGTTTATATCTTAGTTAAACTAATGACATCTAAAAGATTCTTTGAGTCATCCAAAGAAATAAAAGTAGGAGGGAGTGAGATATGGCCTGTAGGGAAGGTGTTTCAGGGCCTTAAAGACTAAACTGCTTAAGAGGAGTCGGAAACATCTATATCAACAATGTTAAATTGGCTGTTTTCGATGTAACTTTTCTCAACATATGTTACATGTACAGGCTTGAAATTTTTCATACAATTAAAGTACACATTTTTCATTATACTGGAATGAGTTTTTAGCTATTTTTGAATTTTTTAATAACTTGTAAATTATTTTATCAAACATCGTGAAATTTGACCTATTTTTCGCATAAAAAAATTGTAAAAATAAATCGTTGAGTGTTTTACAAGATGCTCATGTTGTTATGTTACCGACCAATATAACTTATTAACATGTGAAAATTATTTTCCTAGAAAAGATACATCGAACTTCAAAAATTTACATTTTGCGATAAATGAACTTCAAATAATAATTACTTTTTAATTAAAACAGTCCTCCCAATACTTCAAATGATTTACCTTTTTTTTTAAAATCTCATCATCATCTCTCCTCATTTTGTCTTTTTTATTTATTAACTTCCTTTTTTTTGTAAACATGAGTATTTAGCCTTTAACTGCATCTGTTTGTCCAAGCGCTCCATTGCCTGTGCCATGTAATCACCAGGCTCAATATTAAATTTCTTAGAATTTCTGGTTCTGATACATTTCCCATATTAAATGATGAAATTTCATCATATGTACCCAATGATAATATTTCTATTTGTACAAATATTTTCTTCGGTACACGAGATCACATTACGTTGTTTACATATTCATTCGGATTTTGTGAACCTCCATGTAAACATATTCTTAGCAATTCTGGATTAAATGTTTTGATTTCCATCACTCATTCAATTTTTAAGCAGAAACAAAATACTTTATATTTTTCGCCACTTAAACCAGCATGGCGCAATTACAATGATTATTTAAAAATATGTTTTAAGGGCTTCTAATTACCCTAGAGGTTAAAGTAAGATAGTTTTAGAAAGGAAAAAATCAATGCACTTTGAAAATGTTAACTATCTTAAAATTGTCATATTAAGAAGATTTAGATTTCCAACAATTCTTAATGTTTCGATTGTGTTATTGTCTGGGTGTTATCTTACAAAAACTAAATTTTCTTTGAGAGTAAACGACGGCGTTTGCTTCGAAATTCTGCTTTCAATTTATCGATCAACAAGTCCCAGTATTTTTCACTATTTACAGCAACTTTGTTCAAGTTGTTTAGTATAGGCCTATTTTATCCCAAAACAGTGTTAACACAGGGTTTCCTACCGTTAGTGCGGTTTGGAAATTTTTCGTTCAAGATAATCCTGCTTGTTTCCACACCAAACTTTGACATTTTAATTCGAACTCGCACAGATGAACTGACTTTTCATCAAAGTTCACTGCTCTGTTTAAAGGTGTGTCACCTTCCATTTTGAAATAATCCAATAAACGTTGACAGATGTCCAAAGGTTTGATTTTGTTTCCTGCGGTAAGCATTCAAGGTACTCATTGCGCACATACTACACGGAATTTGAGTTCATCCTAGGTTATTTGATAGGAAAAATGGTGAATGATGCTTAAAAAAGACGTGACAAATTTATTGCAACTCGCCTGGAAATAATGAATGTTTTTGAACTTGACAGTCTTCTAATTTTCCCTTTTTGTGTTGCACTCTTTCAGCCACAGTAAAATATTTCGATCCACATAAGGTTGTTTGTATGTGATAAAACACATTTCCCGTATTGTGACAAAATTCTCTGGTGAAATTCAAAAGCTTTCACATTATCTGACAATAAAATTCCGAACACTCTTCATCTTCTTTTCTGGCATGCTTATGCTGTTGTACCTAAGCAACAACTGAAATGATAGTCATTAAATTCCACGCACATGACCACAGACGCTCTAACTCAACGTATGTGCATGCTGCCCACTGTCTTTGTTTAATAAAATTGTGGAATAAGAAGTATAAGTAATATTTGACTTGCCTTTGTAAAAAGCATTGAAATAACATCAAAACATATAAATTCCAACTTCTTTAAACTAAAAATTACACTTTAATATTTAAAATTTTAAATCATTAAAATAGCAATAAATATGGCATAGCTTTGAATTATATCTCCCACCATCATTTTGCTTATGATATGGAGTGTAAAAATAGAATGCTCAAGGTATTGGGAACTATTTAGAGAACACTTCGTTTTTTTAACAAAATATCATCTTAAAAAATCTAGTTGTATTTAACTTTCAATACATTATATTAAAATGGAAAGGTAGTTTAATAAAATTTAGATAGTTTAAATTCATGCTGTATATTCTGAGAAACATCGATCTTTATTAAATTCAAGATGCTTACTTTATGAAAACTGTAATGTGTCGCGTTGTACTATTGTTGGTAATTATAGTTGGTTTATAGTTTTGAAATCAATGTTAAAAGAAATTTTTGTTATATATATATTGTTTTACAGTAGTATTCTTAACCTTTTTTGATCAAATTAAAGAAATAATAGTTGCGACGAATGTGTAAAACAAAAGCTGAAAACTTTGATAAAATACCTAAAATGTTTATTTGACATTGAATTATTCTACGGAAAGTGTGCTAAGTGGCATCGTTCATTCTTTACTAGACATTTATTGAAAAAATTAGGATAATTATCTTTAAGAGTAACTTAAATTGAGATGATAACTAATGTCAAAGTAAAATAAAATATATCTAATATTGCGCTCATTGCATTATATACAATACATTACAAAAATGATACTATATGCAATTTTAAATTTTGCTTGAAACTATTTAAAAAAAGAGTGATTTAACTATTTTCATCGAATTATTACAGTTGTTATTCTCTTTTTTCCCTTTTACCTTTGACTTAAATAATTACACATTATCTAGGCTAATCCTGGTAAATGTAAATAATTTTTAAATCTTTGAAATCTGCATTTTGTTTTAGTATAAACATAGAAACCTCTATTAAAAACTGATCACAACTAAAATAAAATAATGATGTAATCACTAAAAGCTTAATTTTTGTCAAAATTGAAATTTAATTTAAAATTGTGTTTTTAAAAGCTTTTCATCAAATTCTATAGTTCATTAAAATGTCTATCTTATTACAAAAACATCATGAAATCCTTAAAATTAATAATTCATAACACCTCTTAAAACTCTTTGTCACAGAAATGTAACTGATTAAAGTGCTTTGGGATGATAATAAGAGGATTTCATCTTTGAAAGGAAAGAAGATTGATATTCAAGATTTGATGCCGTAGGGCCTTAAGAGTTTCCAAGTTTCTGATATCAATTTAATCACGGATAATTGATTCCTTTGTGTAGTTATTATTGTCTTTCTTTGTGACAATAAACTGTAAATTAATTGGTTTCCGAGATTTATTTCAGCAAAAAAGTTTCCTTGGGAAATTTTCAACTAATCTAAAGTGAAAACTTCCTTTGAAACTTATTTAGGGCACCAATAATGACTCCACTGAATTGAAACATCTTGGTAAATTATTCAATTTACTTTATTATTATTATTCCGTTTTTTCATAAAAATATAAAAAAAAATGTTTGAGCATTAAGGAGAAAAGACACATTTTTTTTCCGTTCTGGGAAATTAGTAGAGATTTAATGGAAAAATAAGAGGTTTAAAATTTTAGTTTATGTAATGAATAATAACTCAGGTTGAATTAAAATAACTTGGCATATGTTATTCAATTCTTACTTATTAAATATTTATATAAAGAAAGGGAATATATATATATATATATATATATATATATATAATTTGCTACAATAAACACATTTTTTTTTAATTTTCAAAATTTTTAATTAGTTTAGGGCACGTTTTTGCACTCCATCCAAAATCTGTTATTAAATGTAATGATTAGTTTAAGGAGTTATAACTATATACAGTTGCTGTGAATGAAGAATTTTAGTCTGGAAAAATTAAATGTTTTGGCAATTAGTTGTCATTTTTTTTATTATGAGTTAATTGTGACAGTTAAAGGGATACGGCTAGAAATTTTTATATTTTGGAAGATTGTTTTTTTTCAACATCCATAAAAGTATTTTAGCTATTTTTATACATGAGGTTGGAGTACCATGTGAGTTATACTTTTATTTTTAGAATTATTTTTCTTGTATTACACTACAAAAATAATAAACAACTGCATCTAAATTTAAGAAATTCTTTTAAATAAGTAATTACTAACTTAAATTCTTATTCCAAGCGGAAATCATCAAACATATGTAGAAACACAACCAGAAAAATAGTTTAAAACTTTATATTGAATGTAACGAATCCCTTAGTATTTTAAATACATTTATATCATAAAAAAATCGTACACCTAATAAAAAGGTCAGTTAAGTAAATGAAAGAGATGACTCAAGTGTAGTATAGGAGGGGCACATCGAATTTAGCGATTTTTTTCGGATTTGGCGATTTTTATCAAATTTTCTCTCTCATGGTGTGATATCGAATTCATTCTCAAATAATTCAATGAAGACGTCACGAGCTCTTGTTTTGGTTTTCGTTTGAATATAATGTTAAATATATATATATATATATATATATATATATATATATATATATATATATATATATATATATATATATATATTAATGTAATGTAATGCAGCTAGAGCTACGAAATTTTGTGCACATATTATAACTGCTGTACAGTTAAAATGAGGTAGTAAAAGTTAGATATTTTGATCATTTAACGCAAAATAAGTCAAATCTCATTTTAAATATACTTAATAGTGCATTAAGAGATTTGGGAAAATTTATTTTTAAGAAAATAAAAAAAAATGCGTTACTTGTAATTTTAACATAAAATCACACATTTTCAACAAACATTTCAAGTTATTAATAAAATTCATTCTCAAAGGGAATTTGGCATGCTGGAAACAAATAATGTATAAATATTATTTTGAAAAAGAAAAGAAAAAAAAAACCTAACGCCTTAAAAAAATATAAATAAAAAAATAAGGCCTTACTCACTAAATTCTGCCCTGACAGAAGACTTTTAGACACTCTCTGGAGAATTCTATAAGAATAAAACCGTTTTTGGATTTCTTGAACATAATATGAAATGTAAGACAGAAATTCAGCGGAATTTTAAGGTAAGAGAAATCACTGTATTATGGACTTTTCTTCAAAGTGATGAGATTTAAAAAATAAAACGACCTGGCCAAATTCTTGAAGCTCCTGTTCGTGTGAATCTTTTGTCACCTCTGGTTTCTAGGGACTTCATCTTTATTTAGAACAAAACCACTATCTCAATTTGAAGGATTTTTTTTTTTTTTTTTCTTTCTCAAAGTGGGATTTTCTGAACTCCCTTTGCAATGTGAAACAGTTAAACAAAAGTGGAAAAAAATATTACCTCCAGAATCATTTCCCAAGTATCATGATAAGTTCCTCAATACAGAATATAAAATATCTGTTTTTGTACAACTGGATCACTGTCAATTATAAAAAAAAAACTATTTATATCAAATCTCAATTTGAAGATTAGATTTTTAAAGAAAAGCATAAATATGGAAAACATAAATTGAATTATTTCAAATAAATGTAAAAACTTGGTATTGTAACTTATCATGTTGTGCCAAAGAAAAGGATGTTTTATGTATATTGATCTTACCTCATATAAAGATTACTAGTAATCCACTTTATACAAGTAATATAAAAAAATTAAATCAATTCCTACTAAGAAACAACATAGCAAAATGTTATTTTATATTTACTTTTTATCAAACAATTACAATTAATATAAATGCGTATATACACCACAATATTAAGTAGCAATTAATTTCTATTAATTATCATTAAAGTATCGTACTGTCATTCAAAATAATCATGTATATCAAATTTCAGTTCCACTGAATGCTTTTGAATGCGAGAAAAAAAATCTTTTAAAGTTTTCTCCCAAGTCACTAAATGTGAAGCCAACGTGAATGTATCTGAAATTCTTCAAATAATTAGTTTCAGTCAATTAATTTTAATTAATTATAGTTAAGTTATCATATTGTCATCCAAAACAATGAATATGGAAAATTTCAGCTCAAATAAGTGCTTTAACATGTGAGGAAAGAAAAAATCTTTTATAGTTTTGACACAAGTCGCCAAAACCGTTGCTAAGTTGCAAAAAATGATACCAATGTGGTTGAATTTGTAATTCTTTGAATAATTAATTTTAATCAATTAATCTGTATAACACATAAAATAAAATTACTTATTGTCAACCAAAATAATCGTGCATATAAAATTTCAGCTCAATTGAGCGCTTTAAAATGTATTTTATTAACGATTGAAAGTTTGAACAAGTTAAATATATGGAGAGTGTGAGATAATAATAGGAATTGAAAAAGGAATTAAAGAATGAATTTACTTATATTGAGAAGAAAATGAGAAGTTCGATATGTTTAAAATTTTTATTTCCAATATCAACTGCATTTTTTAATGTAACTTGGATCTGCAGAAAAGGTTGTTTACAGGAACATGCAAGCATAAAAGTATTTATGAAGAAATTTAAGGAGTTTGATTCGGAAAATAGGAATAATAATATTTTTAAGAAACTCTAATGTGTTAAAATACGTTTCAAATGTATTAAAAATAAAGCATTAAAAGAGCCTAAGGGTGTTAAAATGTGAAACCTTCTTCTTTTTAATATTATGTAGGACATATATATATGCTTTCGAATATGAGTGTTCTCCCATTTTTTTTTTATTTATTAGTACATATTTTAAAGACATCTAACAAGGATTTCCCGTTTTATTCACACAAAATATATTTTTAAAAAACTCTGAATTTTTTGTTGTGTTTTGTGTTGTGTATCTTCTTTTTATCAAACTAATTTGAAAATCTGTACATTTTTTTCAAAGACGTAACCATACGGGGGGGGAAGTAATAATGTATGTAAAAGAGCTTAAACCTTTACAAAGGATAATTTTATTCTTGGAAAAAAACAATATTATAGTTCATATTAATCTTTAAGACATTATATAATCGAAAATTTATTATTAATTTCAAATTCACATATTTTCAAAAGATTTTAATCGATGCTATAACTATTAAAATATCGAGTCATTGATATGATAGAGAATACATTTTAAAATATATTCACTAAATTAAACAAATATTTTTGTAACATGTTTTGAAGAAATATTCCCTTCTCAAGTTTTAAAAAAAACTTTTTTAAAACGTTCATTAAATGTTGCTTTGTTCTTCTTCTCATAACTACATTATTAGAATTATTCTGAAGTATTCGTAATTCAAAAATTTTAAGAGATACGATTTTGTTACGTAGTACGTTATAAAATTACTGTGATTAAAATGTCTTCTGAATTCTTCACTCAAAATACATACGAGCATATGGTAAACATCGCCGCCAAACTTTGATCAAATGTTTTTTCGACTCATATAAGTGCTTAATAATACCCGAGAATTCACTGCATTTTAAGCTAAAGATTATTATTTTTTACAAAAGTAGATTTTTCTCTTTGTTAAATTTCCAGAATACCGAGTGCAATTTTGCGAAGTACATCCATTTTTACCTTTGATGAAACTTGATTTTATGATTTAAAAAAATAAACAGTTCAACACAAAATCAATTGAAGATATCAAGATAATATTGACTATATTCATTAATTATCGGAATATTATATTTTATGAATATCTACGAATTTTTTAGAGAGTCAATAAAAAAATTGTTTAAATATTTTATGACTTTTGAATGAAACAATTCACCCCAAAATTTCGTAAATTGCGGCGAGAGAACTCATATGTTTAGCATCAAATTAACTCTCTCTTTCGCTTCACAAGCTCATAATTATTTTTTATTTTCATAAAGTATTTAACAAATTCATTTGCATAAACTAAAATTCACTTGATATCGCACGATGAGACTTTCCTATTTCCACTATTTTATGTACGATTCTTCATGGTCACTGCTTGCAGAGCATTGATGCAATAAAAGAAAATGCAATAGCTACCTTGAGTTGGTTTCCCGAAACCGACTATACGGCAAGTTTCAAGGATTGAAAAAACTTTGGCTCAAGCGTGTTATAGAGGAAGGAGATTACATTAAAGGAAAAGAAATACATTTTTCTTAAAAAAATGAATACCCTTTGTTTTATGACAGTAGGATACTTCCTTGATAAAGTAGCATAAATAGGCTTGAAATAGATATATAACTTATTTACAATAACAGTTTATTCATATAGTAACGAATTATGAATAATTAATGCTTATTCTTATTTTTAAATAGAGAAAGTAATTTACATCCGGATATTTAATAGATAAAAATTACTTTTTGTTGTATTTATTTTATGATAAAAAATTATAATACTCGCAAGCAACGCCGACCCTTACTTTATAATTGTGATTCAATGAAATCTTGGTGAAATATTGGCAATACAGCCGGCGATCTGTTTTGGCAACTATTTTAGTGATGTATTAGTTGAGATGGTGACCATATGGACGTTTCTGGAAATTACTGGAGAAATTTACAGCGGCTTGATATATGACATAAGTGGATATTTATAGAAAGAGCTAGACGGCAGCAGCGCAGTCTATAAATTGCAATCACTCGCGAGAACTGGGTTAGTTTTACTAAAGCTGTTGTGAAAGGTGATTTTACGGACGTGAGAGGGCATCCAAATACACGCAACACATTTGCATTTTTAATCACTGGTAGTTTTGACTGATTCCTGTAGAAAGTCTGAAAACGTAATGGGATTTATTAAGATAATTTTAGTGTTATATTCTACATTTTAAGGATTGTTTTTCTACTATAAATTTCCATCACTCTACAAGAACTGGTTTACTTTTTGAGGTGAATAGCATAAATTCCTTGAATCCGATCAATGTTACAATAAATTTAATTCATACATAAAGCTCGTGAAAGATCTATATGAAATTCAAATATTTAAATATTTAATTCTATTTATGTATGTATATTTATATATATAATCATAGAATCAAATATACTTATACATACTTTATAGTAAGTAGACCGAAAAATGTCATTCTGATGACTATAATAAAAAAACGAACTGCTTCTACTTCATCTTTTATATTTAACATTTGAATTCCTTTAAATCGATGTTTGAATCTGATGCTATACGAAATCGACTCATTTAAGCATGGAACATAGCCAAATGTTTTTTTGATGACTAAAAATAACAGAAAAAGAACATGTATATTTACACAAAAATACTTTTTTACTTACTTTGTGTATTTCCATATGTTGCATTGTATTGTTTTGAACGACATTTTGCTATCAAAAGTACTATGTCATGTGCAAACTACAATTGCATTCCTAAGTTAATGTTTGTAGTAAGTGTTTGATTTTATAAGTATCTTTACAGTATAAAATTTCAATTATTTGTATTGCAAAAGAATAAGTATTTATTTTTAACTATGGCAAATTAAAAAAAGTGGTATGTTTAATACGTTTTAAGCAAGATTGCATACAAAAATAAATATTTAAGCATTTGCTATGTATAATTATTAATTTCAAATAATGATTATCCAGAGAATCTATTAGTGCGTTTTCCTTTAAAGAAGGGACTTTCTCTTTATCCTGTATCACCGGTAATTGAGATTTTATATTTGTAGAAGGGGAGGGGAGAGAAGGGCATTTGCAAGCTTTTCTCACTTTTTTTAAAGTGTAGTTTTATTTTAATTTATGTATTTTTAAAACTTATATATATTTGACTTGCATATATTTAAATTTTAAATTTAAAAGTTTCCATTGTGTGAAATTTAATATTTTCTTTCTGTTCTAGATTCAAACCTGTATTTTATTAGGATGATTTTTATCATGAGATTAGTTAAGATTTGGTTTGATTTTAGTGAATTAATATTACAATAATCTTATTTTGAGATAATTTTGGAGTTGTATCTGTTTTAACCATATGTTAATCCGTTTCATTGTGCCTTAAAAGTGTCAGCTAATGACTCAGATGCATATTTATATAAACATATTTCATTTGTCATTTCCTGTATGAAATTATTTTAATTGTATCAATTTATATTAAAAATAAAAAAAACAACAATAATATAAACCTATATAGCAAAAACATTTAAGTCCCGAGTGAAGTTTCCTAATTTAAAGTCGTTTTTACACATTTCGTTCAAAGGAGTAAAAACAAAACATAACAAAAATATAGAGATAAAAAATAGCAAAACACATTTTTTGTAACTGTGTTGTGCAAATCTCACACATATTACTTTTTTTTTATAAATAATAAAAGGAAAACTTATTCTTCAACATACATTAAATTAGAAAGAAATTATGATAACGATATTTGGTACTTTTCCGTTAGCCGGGCGCAATCAAAAAATCATCAAATAATGTAAAATTCAGCCAAAACTCTTACACAACTATAAGGAGCATGTTCATTTGGGGCCATGTACTCTATTCTCTGAATTCGTTAAAAATAAAGCACGTTTTTCTTTCTTTCCTCACTATTAGTTATTGTTTAAAAAACGATAACAATTCATTGCTGAATTGGTGTGAAAACAAGGAGTAAACAATACACACACACACACACACACACATTTTAACAAACTCTTAATGACATCACAATACTCTCGAAAAACCAATAATTATAGGTATTCTCTTAGAGTAAAATTATTTTGCTTTCGATTCATTAATATTTGTTTATAGTTGAACTTGTTTTGTTTATCATTAATAAATATTTGTTTATAGTTGATCGTTTTCGATTTTTATTCCGTTGACTGTTTTGTCATTTGCTTCGAACGTTAATCTGAATTTTTACACGAAATTATGTAATACTGTTCCAAGGTTAGTGTAAGTAATATTTGTACTTATGTATTACATCATCGATGATTTTTCCTAATTGAAAAGGCATCATCGTTTCGAAAAATGTTCGCCATCGTTATTATTACTGTGTTAGAATTTTGTTGGCTGTATATCACAGCATTTGGAAACGAAATTTGGTTTGACGAAATATTTCAAAGGTACGGCTTACAAGTACCAAAATATCTAGATCAGCTTATACACGTTGATCAATTGACATAAAAGTTCTTATAGCCTGAGAATTCTTCAAAATTCATTTTTCAAAAATAAGTGCACTAAGAGAAAGATATGTAAAATTGAGAAATTAGTATTCTATAGTATCTTATCTAAATTAGAAGAGTAATTTTCATTGGCTTCTTAAAAGGGTACAAAATAATCAAAACTTAAACAATTTGATTTATTTGCACTTCTTAACACCTTATCTTTATTATTTAAACAGCATCGGTCAATTCTTTGGATTTCTGACATTTTTAATACTGAAAACTCGAATCTTATAAAATGGAAGTGTTATAAAAAAGTTATTACGTTATTCATAATAAACATTGCAAAATCTTTTAAACGCCAAAAGTCTCGAAAAATATCCATGCAATTAAGCTTGTATTGTTAAATATGTCAAAAGCGACTTTTGACAAGAACTAATTTATGTAAATTCAAACTCATTTCACAGTCATATAAAAGAATTCTTAAATCTCATAATCTTTCTCGTACGATGAAAAATAATTCAAGCAAGATAGTAAGCATAATGAAAAAAGAACAAAAGATGAATGGCAGAGACAACTTAAAATGAAAATTCTTCGAGAACTTACGACACCGAACGCGTCGAAAAAAAATCAAACTTACAAGAAAAATAATTTGTAATCTTCAAACAGGTTTTGAATAAATTAGAATGAATAGAGAAATTCTACGTTTAATATCCGAGAAAGAATTTAAATAGATACGCATCATTTCTGATTCAGAATTACATCGGTATTTATTAAAAAAATAATTTTTACATTCGTATATATGAGTATGTGTAAGGATTTAGATTCAATTGAAAAGTTACGATCATAAATTTTAATTTCTTATGTTGCATGATTTGTTGATTTGTGTTCCGACTTTTTAAAACAATGATGTTTGCAACAAATGGCTCATTCTTATAATGAATATTTTTAAAATCTTAATGAGCATGTAAGCACTTGACATATTTTACTACCCAATGCTTTCATTTCACTAAATCTAATTTTAAGAGTAAAAATTGCTGAAAAAATTCTTAATTCATGAGACTTTGAATAGTGAAAAGTTTTCATTTAGAAATGTTACAATTGTTACTAACATAAATTGACAATTAACATTAATACAATTTTTTCTGTGCACTATTATCATTAAAATTATTTCGAAGGCTGTAGAATGCAATAAAAAGGACCTTAACAGTGTTCAGAGAATTAACTTGTTTATTCCTTTTCTCTCCCTTCCCAATACATCACATACGTACTCCCACATGGGAAACTGGTTTAGGGGAGCAAACCACATAACGTTTAATCGGCAGTTAATGGACTAATTGTAAACCGTACAAATTATCTAGGTAAATATTAATTTTAGTTATAGTATCATATTACAAGCCCGAGGGGTCACTGGCAATTATTAAACTTGATCTTAACTTAGTGTTGTTAAATTGATTATAAAACATATCGTGCAGTTCTTATACATTTATAAGTGTATAATATCAATGAAAATGTGTATTTTGTTTTTTACATCAGAATGTATTTTGTTTGCTTACCTACCATAACTTTATACATTTCTTTGAATAAATAATCTTAATAAAATAATAGTTTTATAAATAATCCTTTCTTTTCGACTTTTCAATATTCACTCCCACTCCCCTCCCCCCTTCCTCCTAGAGTTATCAGGCCCTTTCGAAAACACGCCCCACAGTTTGTGAAATGCTGGCTGAAGCTTAAAACCAATGGCTTAGGAATAAGGAAGAACTGCAATATCCCATTAACTTTTCCTATGGTTATGCTTTTATCAAACTATGAGTATTTAAAAGTTCTCGCTTCTTTTTCATGTATTTACTATCTACATTATTATTGTTTTCGTCAACTCTTCTCTCAAGACTAAATATTAAATTAGAAATCGCAATGTTTCCGAGATATATATTTCGATAGGAAATACTGTCTTATGTTTTATTTAAGAACTATTCGAAGTTCTATGCTTTTTAGCATTAAAATGAAGAGCAAGAATACGCGGTTTTTTTTTTCAAAATGTTGTTTTTGATGTTAGAAATTTAAAATAATAAAAATGTAAACATGTACTGCTCGCCATAAAAATTTCAACACCAAGGGAAAAAAGCTATGTAAACAAATTTAATCAGATATAACACACAGTAAAAAAGATGAAACGACAAAAATAAAGCTTTCTGCGAATAACAATAATTTCACATTATTAATAAAGTAATTAATATGTTGCCGTTACGGTTAACAACTGATACTTCACTTCTTTACAATGATTGAAAGAGTTTGCTGTGGTATGCAAATTATTCCACATTGCTAAATGAAATATTCTGTAGCATCAGTTGGAGTATGCCGGGAAAATTATTCTACAATAATTGACCTGCCACATTCGACAGTTAATAGAACGGGAGTATAAGCAGACTGAGTCAAAAATGCATTCTGGTGATTAAAGAAGTCCAGAACAATGCATGCGATCTACAGTCAGTCACATATTATTCTGTTGATCATAACAAGCACTAAAAAAATGATGACAGCACATATATGTTAAGTTATCCGTCTATGTTCTGAACCATGATTTTAAAAAAATCACATAAATTAACATTTTTGATGATATTTAGTGTCACTTAAATTATAATACATGTATAAAATTGTTTTAAGAACATTTTGCAGCAAACATTTATCTAAATACAATATTTTGGCAAACAATTAACTTAGAATAACCTTTTTCGAAATGATCTCCTTTTATATAAAATGATTCTAAAATAATAATATTTTGCTTAGATAAAGTAAAGACTTCTTCACAGAGTCTGAACTAGGATTTTTGAAAAATTAACATTATTTTTAGAGTTACTACCAATTGAAATATTTATCGGGGTCTTTTTACCAAAAAATTTATCCCATCTGTTGTCGTAAAACATGGATGAACCCACTTCTTAGTTATATATTTCAATAATTCTAGTTCACCCTCTGTAAAGAGGTCTGAGCTATATATAGGCAAAATATTATTATTATAGAAGCATTTTTCATAATAGAAGAAGGTTCTGAAAATTGGTCATTCTATGTTCATTTTTTGTCAAAATATTGTACTTAAGTAACTTTTTTATTATAATAATGTTTCTAAAACAATTTGGTACACATTTTCTAATCTATGTGCCACTAAATATCATAAATATTATCCATTTATACGTTTTTGCAAAATCTCGGTTCCGAACGTAGTCGCATACCTTAATCTTGTCTCGAGAGCAGAAAAATAAACATTATTCGACCAAATTCAATTCCTTGAGGTTTAAACTAAATAATTCTATTCTTGTACACATTATTTATAAAAAAATGAGGCTCCAGAAAGTGTTTAATGTTTAAAATATAATCCTAATTTAAAAATTATAAACCTGTGAAAATAAGAAATATGTCTGTAAGAGATATAAGATAAATTCTACGTGTTGCATCTGATATTTTCTAAATTTATAGCTCTAATTACAAGAAATTTGATTTATAAAGTTAAATATATATTTATTACACTCTAATTATCTTTTATATAAAAATGAATAAAAAATATATTTTTTTTAAAAAAATTAAAAAATAATACATTTAATATTTTTTTTAAAAAAATTCAGTATTTTCAAGTATTTCGAAACACAAATGGTATATAATATTAAAATTAAGTATGACTAAGTGTATGATACGTTTTATGATTCTATTAAGTTTTATACATCAAAGGGGCTACTAGTTTAGAAAACAGCCTGCGCAACGTAAAATTCCCTAAATATTTACCATAGAACTTTTTTTCTTATTTCCTTATACTTATAATTTTTAAAATTATGGTTATATTTTTGAAACTTCGTTTCCTTATGCATAATGTGTAAAATAATCGGACAAATTAATTTTAATTTCAAAGAATTATATCTATTTGAAAATGTTTTATGTTTTCAGCCCTCGAAAAAAATTAATACCCTGAGACTTCTGAATTGAATTACACCCAACTTACAGTAACAAGATCAGTTTCAATATATCCTGAATAAAACAAAAATTAAGCACCCGCTCACTACAACTATTCCAAACTCTTTTCCGAACAACTTAAAGTTTTGATAGAAGTGTGATTTGACTTTAACAACAATTTCATACCATTTTATGGTTCATGTTCACCGTTTAGAGCACCATTGCACAGACACAGGTTCTGAGGGTTTGAGACACAGGTAATATCACAGCAATGAATACATTCCATTTAGCTGCAAATAAAATCGAGTGGTACGTTCGAATACCTATTTTTTAAAACAATAAATTGCATTTGTTGTGATATGGTTCATAATACGGTAGAGTAAGAAGGGCAAATTATGTCTGTCATTATAAAGGGTGTTTTCTTAGAGGTATAGAACTTTAAATTGCGATAAAACAACGATGTATTATTCGATTGACATGAATTTTTTTTTATTCGAAAGGTAATCTTGTGGCATTACATTTTAAATATGATAAAGCATGGCGAAGATTCGTCGAATGGGCCCAAAACGAGATTGAAGTTGTTCCCGATTTTCATAAGCGAATTTTGTTTAGCGATGAAGCGCACTTCTGGTTGAATGGCTACGTCAACCAAAAAAATTGCCGCATTTGGAGTGAAGCTAATCCACAAGTGTATGTCGAAACACCGGTACATCCAGAAAAAGTGACTGTTTGGTGCGCTTTATGGGCTGGTGGAATCCTTCTTCAAAAACGATGAAGGCCACAATGTTACAGTCAATGGTGATCGGTATAGAGCCATGATTACTAACTTTTTCATTCCTGAATTGAACAATCATGATGTCCAGGAGCTGTGGTTCCAACAAGACGGCGCAACATGTCACACAGCTCGTGCAACAATCGATTTATTGAAAGACACGTTTGGTGACCGCCTAATTTCACATTTTGGACCTGTGAAATGGCCTCCAAGATCTTGTGATTTAACACCGCTAGACTATTTTCTGTGGGGCTATGTAATGTCATAGGTCTATACGGATAAGCCGCAAACGCTTGACCATTTGGAAGACAACATTCGCCGTGTTATTGCCGATATACGGCCACAAATGTTGGAAAAAGTCATCGAAAATTGGACTTCCAGATTGGACTCATCCGAACCAACCGTGGCAGTCATATGCCAGAAATCATATTTAAAATGTAATGCCACAAGATTATCTTTCGAATAAAAAATCATGTCAATCGAATAATACATCGTTGTTTTATTGCAATTTAAATTTCTATACCTCTCAAAAAAACACCCTTTATATAGTGTTGCGATGAGGCTGGTGCAAACAATTTCGTCGGTGAATTATTCTTCCCTCGATTCTGTAAAACTATTTAGCGACGCCCGTCATGACCATCGATTTCTTAACGGAAAGATCTGGGTTTATCTTAGACAATTATTTTCCTTCGGTTGAATTTAGAAATATACTCGAATAGCACTCGCATTCTGCTTTCGAGACGTTCTGAAATTGCTCAAGCAAACCAACAGCACAAAAAAAGAAATCCGGTAGTTCACCCCAGCCCTTATATAAATACTCCATCGCTGTATATGCATGGGGAACAGAAAAATGTCGTGGTATTTGGATATTTAATAGTTATATTTTGGGCAGCTTGCACGATGCACATGATAATTTTAGCGTAGTTATTGTGTACTATTATGCATTTGTTTTCACTAAGGCTGCTGTGATTTCAGAACTCACCAATCATACATGCTTTTTTTTGTTACAAAGGTAGTAAATTATATGTACGCGCAATTACTGTAATAAATGCGATGAATGCAAATTATGAATTTATATGACAAGAGGGTTTTGAAGGAAAACAATGAATTCAGGGAAACAAATAATAAATTGGAATGCATATTTCTCTCTGTTCTCTTACATTTTTTGTATTGATTTCTATTTGTATTGTAACAGAAGAAAATATTGATTATTTTAAGTTATAATTATATTTATAGATATATTATAAACTTATATCGTCATATAGACGAGATCGTTTGTGCCATTAAATATTATAACTGTATTGTTAATGACGCAGAATAATAATGATTATCGAAAGTAAATATTCAGGAAATGTAATCAGTCCATATAGTTAATATACAAAATAATTAACACTAGAACTCTTCCGGGATTTCGCGCGCGATTATTCTTAAACTTACACAGTTGTCGTTCGACATTGCGATATAAAATATGTAAAATAATTGTAATAACGAAATAATCGCAAGAACAATGTTCAGTAGAATATAGTTTTAAGGCTTTTAAACATTATTTCATGTAATTATTATATATTTATGATCCTTTATATCACAAAAAATGATGTTGAGATTATTCTTTGTGAAGCTTTTGTACCGCTACTTTATCACAAATCGCCGGAAATATTACTATTATACGGTATTCATTCTGCGACATCTCTAACGACATATATATCTGAATTTACCGGAATATTATCAGTTTCACTGCACTTTCTTAAAATTATTCGCAGTCACTTTCCGTCAATATAATGCCTTCATCGAAATCGAAATCAGTTCCCCACCATTCTATTCAGTCTCAGAAAACTCCCACAGCAACTTAGAAATTGTATCAGTGCTTAGACCTTTTGTATGAGTCATCGTTTCAGCTCGTTTGCTCTGCTCACGGCTCAAAAATAGAATGATTTTTTTATGAGCAGATAAGCAAATGGTATGGAACGAAACACTTAGAAACAATAATTTTAGTATAAGTGAGAGCAGATAAGCAAATGGAATGTAACGAAACACTTAGACACAATGATTTTAGTATAAGTGACCATTTTATGTTGTGAACCCAATATCATTGCATTCAAGTACAAATAAAGGTACGATAGGCCTGGGAAGTTTGTTTTACTAATAGTATTTACTTAGTGAACAATATATTGCTGAACGGCAGTTATTTATAATGATAAATTGCCTAGGTGTCGAAACGGCACCAGTGGACGTTCTGTGTATTTTTAGTTTCAAAATCTCTCCTCATTAATCTAGACCCACAAACATTTTCTGTGTAATAACTATGTAAAATGATTGAAAGTTACGAAAAATTTTCAAATTCCCTGCAAATATGAGGAAAGGAGAATAAAATAAACAGGTCCCGGTGTCTAATTGACACCGATGGACCTTCTAGTGTTAAGCTTTTGTCTGTACCATAATTTTCAAAGGCTGAGTAAAATGTTGATAATGACAGAATATGGTACAGAAAAATTTGTAGGTGTTCTTCAATGAGATACATTCAAGCATTCTCTAGGAATTGAAGAATATATTCTCAGAATTCAATAGCTAAAAATACATGAAAAGATAACTATTTAACTCAAATGTGCATCTTACACACCTAAAACTACTAGTAAGGCATATAACGCTGCATTTTCACTTAAAATTTCCACTACAAACGCAACGTAAAATAGTTTGTTGCCATCATATCATAGCAGTATTTCTCAATACTCACTCACTATTTAATTAATTTCACATGATAACCCTTTAGATTTCAAAAATTCTTTTTCGTTGATGTTTACTGAATGAACTAGAGGAAACAGAAGGTGATCCTCTGTTTTCCGGAAAGTTTCGTGGCATAACGTTGTTTGAAACAGCAAACAAAGAAAGCAGAACCGAACTCCTCTTGTTGTTAGCAAGGTGTTGACTTTCACTAATTAGATACTTGCTCTTTAACATTGCAATTAACTATTATCATGTATATGTTCCTATTGAATACTGTGATTAAATACTTTTCTGCTTCTCATATAAGTTTTTCTTCTTGAAATCTGAACGCTTATTCTCGAATTTAATTCTAATGAAAGATCGCTCCAAAATGAAGTAAAACAAAAAGAGAGATGCTTATATAACATGTACTTTTATAATATTTATACTACACCTAAATAATACTAAATTAATTTAATCATGACAAGCTTTCAGTTGGATTCTCTCTTAAGAGGTTTAAAAATTAAACACATTTTTAAACAACAATAATTATTCAGAGAAAGAGCAACAGGAAAAAAAGAGTGACGAAAAAAAGCCAGAAGTGAAGTTTAGAAAGCTAGATTGGCTCGTACATTTTATCTTAAATATTTTAAAATTTCTTAGGGTAATTTATCCACAATGAGAATTTGAATTTTACTTCCAGAGATAGACATATGCATAATAATAGTAAACTCACTTCTGTCCGTAAAATAAAATAATGCCGGATCCAGCAAATAAAGGCTCAGAGTGAATTTTAACGTCGACCTATTCAACTACTCAAGAACTTTCGGCAACAGACCTCGTAGGTTTCAACCATACTCAAGTGACGAGATCTGCACCCCTTTCTCCTAGCTTCCACACCACACCAAATGCAGGTTTTTGAACCTCAACAGATTGCACTTGCATCACCTCCGTTCAGTGGCGCTAGGCTCGAGCTATAATGACACGCCTGCGATAAGTTCGTTATCTTGACCACTAGGCTACCGCAGCCCCAATACAGCAAATGTTACTTAGTCATAAAGCACATTTACTTGTATTAAACAAAAGATAAAGAGCAAACTTGATTGTGTTTATGCTTGATGTCAGTCGTAAAAGCAACGATGTTTGTTCCCTGCAGTAATTATAAAAAAATATCCAATTTACAAAAAATCTAATAATACATGGTTGGTATGATGCTTGTCCCTCAAGCGATGAAATAAATCCCATACAACGGCTAGGCATGATGAGTATCAAATTATCGAGCTGACCTTGGGGAAGGTTACTCCACTCAGCAAGCAATGATCCAGAAATTCCGGTAAACATGTAGAAAGTGGTATCCTGGCTGCAACTCGTCGGCCAACATGTTCCACGCATGCTTCGTTGGATTCAAGTCACGTGAGAGCTCTGACCATTCCGTATGGGTGATATCTTCAGTTTCAGATGGAAGGCGTTTGCTTATGATGTTCTCTCGGTAAGGACGGGCGTTGCCATTCATGAACACACATTTTCGCTCATGGCACCCCTAAATAAACATACATGTGTTTTCAGAATGAGGTCCAAGTAAATGGGGTTTGTCATAGTTTCGATTTAAACACGCAGATCTGTTCTGATGTAAAGTGTATTCCCTCCCTCCAAACAAGAAATCCTACACCACGGTAACGAGGCCTTCCAGTGATGTTCTCTTGGTGGTAGCAATGATCTTGCGTCCTTCCTTTGAAAGTTCGATGAGAATCGGACTGCGAGTTAAATCTGGGCACTTCGAAAAACATCACACACACCGACGGTGATGATATCACCTTTACATGTTCTCTGATCCAGGCTAACTGCTGGTGGTAGAAGGTTGCCATGATCGGACCATATCTGAAAGGCCTGCAAGCATATATACCAATATTTTCTAAGCGACTGTACACGATTTGACTTAAAACTGTCGTACCCATGGCTGAAGAAATATGGCGATGCAGATCAGATACTGTCCTCCGTCTGCTTCTTTTTTGCAGATACTACAAAATACATGTCGAGTAACTCGGGGACGACCTGTATTGTAACGACTGTCGACATTTCAGTCGTTACAAAGGCCAAGGGATGACTCTTTGGGTAATTCCAAGATCATCAGATACTTCCATCTGAGTACGCCCATATTTATTGTAGTCAATAATTCTATCACGGAAAAAAATCATTCTTATTCGTCTTCTGTGTCACAAATATTCGGTTAATGCACTGAGTGGCTAACAGATTGCTTGATAATAATTTTACTTCTTTGCGAATATTCCTTATATACCTTCTCTTAAACTCTCATCATCGTGACGTACTATCAGGTTCATCTAGTGGTTTTGTGTAAATAGCATATTATTCTTGAAGATGTGTGTAACAATTCCACAAGATAACTTTTTATTCTAGAGTTCAAATTCTATGTGACTCTGAATTATCCTTAATTTATGGGCATTATGGAATAAATAAACTCCTACAATAAAATAACTATTGCAATAAACTTTTATTAATCTGAATTTAAACAGTACAACGTTTTACATAAACAGAATATTTAATATTATTTAACATTATTAGAATTTCATGTTTCAAAACTTACATAATTACGCGAACGCAGAGGAATCTAAATAACCTTTCTATTTGGGTTACACAAGCAGTAATTCTCTAATTAAATCAGAAAGGGAAGCAGTAAAGGGACTTAGAAATGAAATAACCTATTTGCCGTTCTAATTATTATGACGACAAGGATATTCTGTTCCTGATATTTACATTAATGATGAATGCCAACATTTTATGGAAGTGGAAAATATATTTTAACACAAGTGGTAGGTACCTTTATCGATATTTCACTTGACGTAATTGGTCCAATTTAGTTTCGTATATCACGTTATAAATCATAATATATATCCAAATACAAACTTTACTGAGTTACATAGACGAAATCTGTATTACCCTGTAGCCTAGATTTCATATTGCATAGTAGATTAATTAAAATATGATGATTTTAGATAAAATAACAGTTTGCAATATAAGTTGTATGTGTGTGTGTTTATAATTATCCCCCAAAATTATATTTTCCTATAAAGTTGATGGATAATTTATTGTAAATCTTCTCTGAATTACATTGTTAAATATTAAACTGCTTATATAACAGAATATTATACATTTTATGATTATTTTTACAGCAAAGTTTTCAAAATGTTTTTATTAAATTAATAGCCATTGTTACCTTAATAAACTGTTTAAAAGTTTTATTATCAGCACATACGATTAGTTAAAGAACATTTACGTTTAAAATTTTATTAGCTAAAATATTGATTTGTTGTAAAAAAAATAGTTCCCGAAAAATTTGAAAAAAAAAACCCGTTAAAGATACCAATTTGATACCTTATAATTTCATATTTTATATATCTAATTTATATCAATGAGGTTTTAGTGACCAATTGTTCCAAAAAATCTTTTAGTTGGTCATAAATATAATTATTTCATTGCATGATCCCATAATTTTTTAGATTTTCAACAAATGTTTAATATTGCCACGGAAAAAAAGAGAAAAAAATTCAATGATGAATCCTCCCTCCAATATCGGCAACTTAGAATCGTCGTATATAGAGCATTAACTATATTAACAACTATACTCTATTTCTCTCGCTCACGCACACATACCAAGTTTTCATATTATTCACTAGCTCTTAAACGATTCTGCAATTAAATTATTAAAAATTGCTAACCATGTTCTGTGTATTGTAATTATACTGCATTTCAAGAATAATAATTTGATCCTTATGTGTAAAAATTCATCATCCATTATTAAAAAACGTCGATAAAACAATTGTTATTAAATTGTATTTATTTTAACTGAATATTAATGTTTAATTAATGTTTTATAAGTGAACCTCATAGGTCATAAATTAAGAAATGAAAATGAGGTAGTATTGATGTTCATAAGTTGAGGACATAAACATAATTTTATAATAAGTAATCTGCAATGGACCTTTATGTTTACTGTGTGTACAAGGTAGCTGATTGGTTACGGTGCTGGACTCCTGTTCAGCATTGCTTCTACCGAATCGTAGGTTCGAATCCAAGTACCATAAATGATAAGCCGGATATGTATGCTAGTGCACGTTAAATTTGTCAAGGCTAAAAATTCACGCGGTTGTCGGCAAGGTTGATCAGCAGCTCCGGATTATGTTGGTCATTTGAACGTGTTTCAAAATTGCGAAGTTCATCGCCAATATTTCTTGTTACTTTGTAGTATGACACTAATGTAGTGCAACGGCACCTCCTTCTGAAAGCCGCAAATCAACAAAGACCCAGAGATTCCTTTCGTCTGAGTCGACTAAAGGCTTTATCTCACGTACATGTTTGGAGCTATTTTTCAAACAATTCCTACTTAGTTGCCATAGCAACGAATTAAAACAACTGTTTCCCAGTGAGCTGAAAAAGTTGTTTCAAATAAAATTCGCTTTTAATTTTCAGCCCATGGGTTACTTCGGCACCCTACGCGATAAACAAGATGGCGGTAACGAAGGCAGCTTCGGCTTTGATAAACACATCAGATATGGCGTATAATATTTTAATGGTGAATAATATTTTAACGGTGTAAAACATTTTAAACAGAATGGTGCACCAATTCAGCTTTCACCCATCAACAGCAACGTGAGCGAAATAAAAGAAATAATATTGGATGTTCGTTTTCAGAAGCAGGAAAATTGTCGAGTAATTTTTCAATATAGTGATAAAGCGTGGCTGACGTCAGAGCACATCGTTTTGTTTACAGCAACCCTTCACCCTCAGCTGGGTGAAAAATTATCCTAAGCGGTTGCTCCAAATTTGCGTTTTGATAGTGCCTTAAGACAGGCACGGCGTACACTTCGAACACGAAGGTGGCCAATTCAAACAGCACTTCACTGAAAGCATCATGTGTCTTCATCTCCACCAATAGCTTGTCACCGAAATACAATTAATGATTCCCAACAATCATTTTATAAGTTTAGCAAGTCAATAATGATAATTTAATTTAAATGTATTGATTTTTTTCATAAGAATAATTATTAAAAATAAAGCTGTGGTTTTTAAGCATATGGTGTAATTTTTATGAATGCATTTCAGCCAAGGCTTACATCAAATCATTTGGCAATTTAAAAGATAACAATCTAGCTTAAATAATACCCTGAACACAATTTACTATAAATTATTATTTTGTGTTAAACCATCATATTTTAATAAATCTACCATATAATATGAAGTCAAGGATGGAGAGTATAATAAATTTTATCGCTCCAAATAACCAAAGTTTAAAAATGAATATGTGTTACGATGCGTAACGGGATATACCAAAACAAATTGAGCCAATTACGTTAAATGAAATATCACTACAAGCATCTACATATTGTTGAAATATATTTTCCAATTCCAGAAAGCCCTGCTGTTCAGTTCTACTTACGGTGGGTTTAATAAAATATTTTTCTTTCTTTTAAAAAAAAGTAAAAATAATATTTATGTTCTGAAGAATGAGTCTGTGTAGGTTTTCTTTTTAGCCTGCTGGGATGAATGGATAGATTATTAGATTAACAAAATTCACCTCAGGGCTAAATACAGTTTATTTACTGCATATATAACAGCTATACAGTTCTATGATGTACATATATAACATACAGGAACACGTGGGGAAGGATTTCCCGCGTGAGGCATACACCAGCCGATCCACCGTCTTACTCATTCAACTCACGGTTTCCCACCAGGGGAAAACTAAACCCGTACTTTGTTTGGCGGCGCCATCTAGTGGTCATTGCAATAAATAAATAATAAATATTACCATTTGATACATTTTAAAATTACAAGAAAAGAAAATATTTTTAACAATTTGTAAATGTTTATTATCTTTTGTTCAAACTATCAAAATTATGTTTTTTTGGTATAGATCAATTACTAATAGTTAGTGAGATTTTTAATATCACAAGTTATTTAAAAATATGACCGTTATGCCTTGATTAAATATTATGGAACAATGCAAAAATGCTCATACTAAAAAATTTTCTTAAAATAGTTTTTTCTTTAAAAAAAAGTAATTTATTTATGCTTTTAAAGAAATCTGATTCTTATTAAATTTCTATACTCCTTTCAGGAGAAATTTTAAGCTACAAGTTAATGGAACATACTTTTGAGAAAAATGATAATTTTATATTAACGTCGTCGTAACCATTGTTTAATATAAGGAAATGCATAGTAAAAAAAAAGTTGTTTTTGGATTACCGTGTTAAATTATTTTAAGATAAGTTAAAAATAATTTAAAGCAACACTCATTTTTTTAAATTTTGGGGAACTTATATAATTTGGCCCATTATTGAGGAAACGAATTGTTTTAACGTCATTTTTATTCTTAGTCGCATGTTTTACTAAGTAAATTAATATTTTTTATATAGTTAGTTAATTTTCAACTTATTTGCCTTTAAATAACTTTTTTATATTTTACGACAAAAATAAAAATTAAATAAGAAGTACTTTATAAAAATATCATTTAAAATAGTTTCAAAGAACATTACAATGTTTCATTAAACTATTTGTTTCTGCATTTTGATTTCAAAAGTCGCTCTGTATCGTTAAGCTTTTAAACATACACTTAAGTTTTTCTTGTACGAGATTGTTCCCTCACATTTGGTTTATAATTTACTATACCCCGTTCAAAGATTAATCATACCCGTAAGTCATATGCAATTACCTTTTCTTGAGTTTTTATAACATTCTAGCCTTCATAAGTTTTTAATAGATATTGTGTAGCTACAGGTGCTTATTAAAACAAATATTTAAAAAAAGTCATTTTTAGTTATTCGCATCCTTAATAAATGCCAACAGTTTAATGGTAAATTTGTTAACTGGTGAGAAAATTGTTCCTAGATTAATATTTCCACGCACATTCACAAATACCGGGTTGTTGCAAATAGAATGAATGTTAAGTTACTTTTTGTTACAAAGAAAGAAAGCATTAAATCGCATGCTTTATTTTTATGTCACGTAAAGATTTTACGTCGAAACATGCAATTTCATTATAAGTCTTAATTAATGGGAATACATTTTGAATAATACCAATGAATCCAATCGTAAAATCCTAGGATTTACGATCATCAACAACCATGGCCAGCTGTTTTAAAGGGTAGGGATCTGGAGAGCATCCTGGGAAGGGTAACAGTTGAGTCTCTGTGTCAAAGTAGGTCAGGATACAAACGCCAATATGTGATTCTCAATTATATAGCTCAAAGATGACGTCTCCAAGGCCTCAAAGGTAGGGCACCTTACTAAAAAGCGAGAAACGCAATGCTAGCTTTTCCAGCTACCAACGACGTTAACAAGAAGTGTTCCTGTTGATTCGATGATTCATACAACTGTATTACAAAAAAGAGGTACTTTGAAAAAAAAAATTCTGGATTAAGTTTGGAAGTGATGGATATTCTTCTCTCTGCTTAATACCATCGAAAGGTACAGTACAGCAAAATCATAGATAAAGAAATATACTTAGATATTTTGAAAGTAAAACTACATTAAGGATGGTGATGATGATGTCATATCCATAATGGGACCAAATCAGATAGTACCATGGGTTGAGATGACTGTTTTGGAAATATGTTTAATATTATTCACATAGAAGTTTGTTGGTGAAAACATAACCCCTATTTCGTGTAGGGCAGCAAGAATAGTTGGAAAGTCAAAAATATGAGTTGTTAGCTATGTATCTAAACAGTTATCACAATTCCTACAAGTTATACTACCAAAGAACTATAAAAATAAGGAAGTAATACGAATGTAAAATATGAGATAAATTAGAATTAGAATCAAAAAAATTTCACTTTAGTCAAACTCGGTGCTTAGTCATTAGTACAGAATGTGGAATTCCTATTTGGTTATTTTTTCGACCGCTGACCGAGTGTGTATGGAGTCGGAGCGAAAAACACCTTTGAGATAGAAGTTTTGTGAAACAATGAAATATATTAAAACAAATCGATTCGTACTATAGTGTTTTTGTTCTTCCTCACATATTAAAATGCTGCTAAGAAAAAGTTTTGCAAACTTTAAATCAAAACTATTTTTACTTTAAAATTTCATTAAATGAGCTTAGCAAATAAAATTAATAATCCGCAATTTTTTTCTTTACTAACAATTAACATTACGCCCCAACAACCGATAGTCTGCTGACTATTGGTTTCCGACCGTTGTTATTAGACATTTTGGTTAAAATATCAAAAAATGTGTATTTTTACATTATATATATATACATATTGAAAGCAAAAACCAAGTTCGGAAGTATGTATAATCTCATACTTCTGATTTTCAACCCTACACATCACATGCCTAAAGATTTTTGTCTATCTTACAATCCAGCATATAACGCAAAAAACGCCTTAAAATTCGCACTTATACTTCAGAGCTGCAATTTTCAATGTTTGGGCATATTCGCCGTAAAACGTGCATCTTTTTTTTACAAAAAAAAATGTCTGGAACGTAAGTGTGAAATGCTCTTATGCTCTTTGTTTATGTTTATTCCAAGCTTTAGAAACAAAATTGTATACTTCTAGAACAACAGCCCTTTATGTTCATAAAGAATACCATTTCTTTTAAATGAACAGCAGTTTGATATATATATGGAAGTCTAGTTTTGTTTTCCATGTGATCATCTTTTTTTTAAATTTATTTTTGCAGTTCTCATTTTTATATGAGCTCCCATAAATATCTTTCTTATATTTTGTGTTAAAAAGGAGCTTCATACGGCAGATTTTATGGTAATTAAAAATATGAGCTTAGAGAAAACTTATTTTAAGGCATAAGTAATATTTAATTTATAAGGAATAAATAATATTTATGAAATAATATAAATCATATTTTAAAAATATTTACCGAATTTAAGTATTTTATTTATGAAATAGAATACTTAAGTTCGATAATATTCAAGCACATGTTTATACATTTGTTGCTTTAGTTCAAAAGTATATGGCAAAAACCTATCAATGCCATATCAAGTTTACAGTGATATACATATAAGCCAGAATTCTCCAGTGAATGTTATGCATGTTTCAGATATTCAATTTGGAGATATAATTAATCTGTTTTTAAACGCTTCTCTTTGAAAATTAAAATTATAAACTTCTAAAGAACTGTTACAGAGAAATAAATGTCTCGCGGAAGAAAATTGTGTTGAAAATATCATCAGTTTACATCTTAAGTATTCCACATTTACACAAACAATTTAGATATTTCTTCAGTTTTTAAACAATTACATTTATTTCGTTCAACACTACTTCATCATCCTTTCATAATCAAAGATTTACATTAAATAATCTCCATCTCCATTTTACATTTCCCTTTCTCTAAAAAGAATGCTTGAGAGTTAAGAAAAATGTATTATTTAATCAGGCGTTTTGATTAAATCGTGTTCTCAAAGGAATTTTCATTTCAGATTCCGTCCATAGTGAAGAAAAGGAAGGCAAATCCCGCTTTATAGCCTCTAGTTATTTAACGATTCGTCCCATGGTACAAGATGATGGTGCAAAATTCTCCTGTGAAGCTTTTCATAAAGCCCTCGATCACAGGATGAGAAATGAAGTAACGCTCAGTGTCTTACGTAAGTATTCAATATTTTAATTTATGTAACTTATATTCATCGATAAAATTTTATTCATACGTGATATGTCTCTGATTAATGAATTAAGGATTCCCCCATGTCCTATAAAATTGATTAAAGGGATTTTATCGCTTTATACAAGCTTGTCGTGAACTATAAAGCTAATAAAGGATGTTGCCTCAACTTTTAAATGCAAATTCGCTCTTGATTTCTCGTCTCGAATGGCTTTACAGTTTGTAAAAAAACTTTATGAAAACGTAGACTTATAAATGATTATAAAACTTATTGTGACTTCTATCAATTCAAAGAAAAAGACAATTATGAAATTGACTCACCAATGTCATGTACTAAAGAAAGTTTTTCAATAGGTGGTTATGAATTTGAAATTTATTTAGATATATTTAAGTTACGGAAAAAAGTTTATTTAAATTAAGAATATATTTGTTTAAGTTAATTTATCACTACAAAATAGTTTATATAAATACTTTGAAATTTGCGCACAAAAATACCTTTAGACCTAAAATATATGAGGGCTAAGACATAAGTCATGGCAAATATATTTTTTTCTAGATATGCGAATGGATCACAGACGTATGTGCGTCGTGTGAAAGTTCTGTGGGCATTGTGTGTATGCAGAACATCAGATGGTTCTGTGATAGCTTGTAGTAGCTCAGTGAGGGCTGTGAAATCAGTCAATTGGTAAGTGCCGTGTAAGATGAAAGTAACCCGTGTTGAGCAGCGCGCTTACATCAAAATAGCCGTTCTCTGAGAGAGAAATGCGATGGAATGCCACAGTGAATTAGTGGAAGCCCTTGGGAATAATGTCCTGCCATACCGAACAGTAGCATATTGAACAGGAAAGTTTCAGCAAGGACGTGTGTCAACCAGTGATGAACAACGTTTGGGAAGACCGGTCAGTGGGCGGACCAACTTGGTATGTGCCGTCATTGAGCAGCTCATGGATTGCATTAAGGGTTATGGACTACATTAAGAGTCCTTAGGCTCCGGTTTGTCATGTCAACTTAATGCGTACTGTGTTGTCATTATTTTGCACCGTGAAGGTCCTGTTGCCATGTATATTATCGTAATAAATTAGTGTGTTACGATATTTCAGTGCTATCCATTGTCCACACATGTAGTTAACACCTTGAACTTTCATCTGTATATGTCACATTTTCCAACCGGGCTGGTATTTTCACGAAAAAAAATTGTTGCCATGACTTTTGCCCCAACCCTGGTATATTTTCTTAAATAAATTCTTCAAAATAAATGATTCATTTACATCCATATATTTGTTGAATAATAACAGATCTATTTTAGTAAAAATAAATGTAAAAGTTTAAATTGCATAGTTATTGTTTGTAAGAATTTATTTTTATAAAGTTGAGTCTTTCCATGTTCAAAAAATATAAACGTAAATAAATCAATTATTTTGAAAAATATATTTGCGAAAATAATATAAATTAGATCTAAAATTATTTTTGTGTAAAATTATTTAAATTGCAAATATATTCCTTAAATTACCTTGAACTTATTTAACACGGAGGGGAAAATACTATAACCCGGCGTTTCTCAAACTGTGGGGCGCATCCTCATAGGGGTTGTGATAACCCTACAAGGGAGGCACGAGCATATCGAAAAGTCAAAAATAAAGGATTTAAAATATTACAAATTTACTGAAAGGAAGCAAAACAAAATATACATTCGGACATAATAATAAAAATAAAATGCACATTTACACTGATATAATATACTTATAAGTGTATTTGTAAAGTGGGAGTTATAAATGTATCAGCACTGAGATTAATTATCAATGCATTTGATAATTCATTTCACAATTCTAAGTGAAGAAAAAGTTAAATAATTACTAGTGATTCACGTTGGCTTGTCATATACAAAATTTAATTCTTATCTTGTTATCTTGTACGGTTTATGATTAAAATCGAATTGCAGCTTTAACTTCAGAGTACATTATTATTGCATTCAATACATTGCTGTTCTGTAAAGGGGGGGGGAGAAGAAAACTAAGAATGAAAATTGGGTCACAATCATTGAAAGTTTGAGAAGCACTGTGTTGGTTTAAATCAAATATTATTGTATTTAGAGAGTTTAAAGTACAAGTTATTAATGGTATAAGGCCTAGTTTCAAAACTTAATCCTAATTTTCAGGAAGAACATAACATTTGAAATACTTTTGTCTCTTAATTTTGGACAAAATAATACAAGGTACTTAAGTAGTGCACAAATAGTTAAGATTGTTTTTTTTAGTAAATACATACATAAACAATAAATCCTCTATGCAGTTACAAGTTTTTATAGTTTTCACCTGTTCTCAAAATTGGTACGAAATACAGTATTATTAACATATTACGTATTATTTTTTAGTTCTTATAACCAAACCAATTCAAAAAGACACACCTATTTTTCTCTAACACATTTCCATTTTTCATACAATACAAAAATAAATCATGTTCACCTCCAATGCGCAAAAAAGAGTATTTGAACATCTTAGTTCACGAATAATACACCGGATCAAGTAGCAAATTGCATTTTGGGTAGGTTACGTGTCTGGAACGTGAATGGTCGGATTATTAAATCGAGAAATCGGAGAATACATGAAGCGTATAACCTTTCGTCAGTCCGTTCGCTCTATTTATACAGAAACTACTTCGTTATCGTCCTATGGTGTCACTGGTCGTGCCCAGAATAACGTATGGACAGATCCCTCTAGAATTTTTGGTATGTGGGAAACTAACATTGTACGTGGGAAGATTTTGTACGATTTCCCACGCTGTTTCTTAATTGACATCGTGATATAAACTCTGGGAAGTCCCGTACGAAAACGGGAATAATCGTTTGTATTTGTTTTTATTGATCTATCTCAGATTGGGGTTGGAATGGAAGGCCAGATATCTCTAAAAATGTTAATTTTTTTTTTTTTTTTTCTTGTAAACATTTGTACATGTACTGGGTTTACTGTTCAACCAGATACACGCAAGAAATTTAGATTATAATAAAATACCAAAATATAATTTTAGAACATTATAAAAAAACTTAGTTTATATGTTTAGTTTTTAAATCAGCCTAGCGCAACTTCGGATTTAAAACCGAAAGTTAAGGCGTACATATTCTATGATCAGATGATATTATCACACATAGCAAATGCAAAACTAACGCGATTTGTCTTTAATAATCGGGGAAAAGAGTTTTAAAAGATTTGACGACTTGAGTGGACAAGAGTTGCTTTAAGTGAAAATTTTAAGTGGAGACATTATTATTTGAATTTAAATGTGCAGGCATTCATTTCTGTCATAATTTAGATAACTTTACTAGCGGGTGAGAGAATTGTTGGAGGGATTGAAGAAGGGAAAAAAATCGACAGATGACACTGTCTACAGCAGAGTTTCTCAAAATATGGAGTGCACCCCCTAGGGGGCGGGATACCTCCCCGGAGACAATATATTGAAAAGTCGAAAACAAATGATTATTTAAAAAATATATTAATTTACTGAAAGTAAAGAAAATACACACACACACATTTGGACATATTAAAAAATTAAATTAACATTTGCACTGATATAATACAATTATATAAATATATCTACTTCGTGATGTATTTTATATTTAATTTACGAATACTAAGAACAAATTTAATAATTACCTGTGACCCCATGGGCTTGTTACATTACATGCAAAATTATATACACAAATTAACACTTATCTTGATAATTGTACGGTTTATAAATATTCCCTTCGCTGTCGATTAAAAGTTAAGCGCGAAGTAGGAGCGCGTTTGTGATGTATTGGGGGTGAGAGAAAAAGAAACAGAAAAGAAAATCCTCTGGCATAAGTAAATTCCTTGCAAACACTGTCAGGTTCCTTTTATTGCATTCCGAAGCTTTCGGAATAATTTTATGGAAAACAGGTGCAATAAAAAGATCGTAATTCGGAAAGATGTATGTATATGTCCGGGGCATTTAATGCACCAGTTGAGCGAGAGGTATACATATGCCTGTGGCACTTAAGAGGTTTAAGTAGTACTGTAGTTTTAGAGTCAAAGTATAATATTACTGAATAAAATATATTGTTATTTGTATGGAATGGGGGTGCGATGAAAATTATTATTGAATATTGGGTCACAAATATTGAAAGTTTGAGGAACACTGGTCCAAAATTTTGTTTCAGAACTTTGTATAACATTTAAAATTAATGGAATGCTAATAAATCTTATGGAGGAGGGATCGTGTTAAAAATACATCTGCAGAAGAAAGTTGCGAAACCTTCATAGAAACAAAATATCAACAAATGTAATATGAATTTATTACTGACATGGATCTTCCCGAAAATGGTATCCAGATGTTTTCGAGAAGGATAACTTTACTCCTGGAGATCTTTTGTGGTAGCTGCTATACACGTATTTCACCGAAAGTACGGATGCAAGTTCAGTCCTAATCATCGTATTTGTACCGATCAGAAGTGAGCTACAAACTCTTCTGCAGTGAGAGTATGTACAATTTTAGATTTGATTGTAGATTTCAGCTGATAAGAGTAGATTTAAAGGTACTTTTCTGGAGGGAAAGTGGTACGTTTATCGATGAAAACATATCAAGGATTGACCGATATTTAACATACAGTATCATGAACTGGATTCATGATCAAGAGTCGCACTACTGAATCTTGAATGCGCTTGAAACTGGGACTATGACATGTCAGTGATACAACAATGAATTCGTTTGCTTCATATTCACCTTTACCGAGGTGTAGTTATTGATATATTTGCTTTCATGGATGGCAAAGAAACGCCTTTGAGAATTATCTACACAGTTATTGTGCCCAATGCACTATGTGATAGCCAATTCTCTGGCTTTGGTCCCATTGAAAATGATTGAGATTTCTATGTATGGTGGCATGTGAGTCACAAATACCTTTCAAGAAACAAGACCACCCTCAGCAGTGCACTGAAATAGGTTTTTTTATAAATTTCCTCAGCAGGTGCTAAATTGTATAGTGGTAAGCGTTCTGCGATGTGTAGAATGTTTCAACAGACATAAAGGTGGGCACATTCCAATGTTAAGACCTTTCTCGAACGACATTAAAGTTATTTGCGAACATTTCTCCGTTTCAATGTACTCTGCATGAGGTGAACACATTGTCCTTTATTAATTAAAACATTCTGTATTTCAAACTATATTCATAAAAATAATCCTCAAAAAGTGATAACATTATTGTATCCCCCTTCTGATCTCTTTACCCTTACCTCAATTTCATTCTATATAGGCATTTGAGATCCATCCTTAGCAATTGCCCGTCAGTGTTCAGTGTACATAAACACAGTCAGACAAATATTTCTTTTTTCCTTCCTGATTTTTTATGTCTTAAAAATACCGAAACTATGGTGATAAAAGAAAGAAGGAAATTAATTAAAAATATTTTAGTTATTTTTTGGCTTTAAAAACATCTTATTAAATTTCTGTATAATTCATACAGTAATTCATTATTTTATGTCATTTTTAATTAAAAAGTTTGGTGATGGAAAAAGAATTTGTAAAGTGCGTGTATTAAGAAGTCATTTAAAAGAAGGTTTTTTAACTTATTATAAAAACGCTTGCATGTTTTTCTTAGGTTTTCTTATATATATATAATTATAATTATAAAGAAAACTAGTTTATATTTTTTGAGTATATTACATGTATAAGTTGGAATTAATATAATAAGTTTTCTTGAAGAATTTATTTTTTTAAGAAAATAGAGTTTAATATAGTTAGTTGTTTTTTTTAAATGGAGTAGATCCTCTCTCAAGTTTCTAACAGGTATAAATGGATTCAGTGAAATTTTAATACAATAGAGAGAGAGTGTGTGTTATGAAGCACAATTAGAATCTTTTGTAAAGTATTATAAGTTAATGAATTAAGCGTGCTATATCAGTGCTTTCCAAACTTTCAATACTTACGATCCAACAATTAACCATAATTTTCATCGCATCCCACTTCAGACAAATAACAATGTATTAAATTCAATAACTTTGGCACTAAAGCTACAATACTACACAACGACTTTTTCTTAAGTGCTACCAGCGTAAATAAACGTCATTAATTACCACGGACTTATATATACGACTTCCCGAAGTACAATATTTTCTATACACTGCTATCCATAAAATTAATCAAAAGATTTTGGAATGCAATAAAAGGACCTTGACAATGTTTGCGGAGGATTTACCTCTACTTCAGAGGATTTCATTATTTATTCCTTTTCCTCCTCTTCCCCCATTGCATCATATACGCTGGCTTACGTGGAAAATGGTGGCATTAGGGAATGAATTGAATAACTTAATCAGCAGTTAATGGATTAATTAAAAACAGTACACATTATCAAGATAAGTGTTAATTTTTTCATATAATTTTATACATGACAAGCTCATGGGGTCAATGGTTAGTATTAAAATTATTCTTAACTTATTGTATTGTTAAATTAATTATAAAATACAATGTGCAGTACTGATACATATAAGTGTATTATATTAGAACAAATGTTTATTTTTTATGTTTCATTATGTCAGAACGCATTTTGCTAGTTTACTTTCAGTCAATTAATATTTTTTTTAAAAAAATAATCTTTTGTTTTCGATTTTTCAATATGCTTTCGCCAGCCTTGTAAACTTATCCCACCCCCTTAGGGGGCGCGCCCCACAGTTTGAGAAACACTGTTCTATATTGTTTTTTAAACTATTTTTTAAACATTTTAATTTTACTTTGTTATTCGTTATATGATCGTCATTTTTTCGTTGAATGACATAAATTTATTTTTAAAAATTTATCTAGTTATGACACGTATGCTTTTAACCTACATGGATACTTAAATATATTTCTTTATGAAAGTTTTTAAAATATATATTTAATTAGTATAAAATAAGAAATGCTGCAAGGCGCTCTATTGATTTAATTTTCTTAAAAATATTTCAAGTATGTACCTGAGAATTATATAACTATCAAAATGAGCAAAAATACAGCCTATAATGTTTTTTTTAAATATTTTTTTCTTAATTTAAATTTAACTTATTGAAATATTTTAAGTAAAATACTTATGTTTCTGATGTAAGTGAAACATGTGATGGATAGTTTTAATGAGTCATTCTTTCAAATACGTAAAACATTTTAAATAAACTTAAGGAACAAGCAAAATGATTCCCTACCAAAAAATATCATTTAAGTTATTTTAAATTCACAAAATAGAATTATAATCATCCTTCTAGTACTGTACAAATGACGAAAACATATGTTTGAACTTTTTACTGATTTATTAGTGTTAAACTTAGCGATAAAAAAATCAAAAAACTAGAATTTTAAAAAAAAATAGATATTTAACTGTTATACTTCCTTAAAAATTAGGAGCACAAAAAATATAATATTTAAAAATACCTTTATTGTATAATATTTTTCGTAAGATGCGTAATAATTCATCACATAGATGTAAGCAATAAACAAATAATATAAAGCAAAAACGGGATAACGTTCAGGATATAGTATCAACGTTTAAACGTTACTTTTCTATCTATAAAATATGTGTAGATGTATACATATATTTATAAAGTTGTTTGAAAACAGTTACAATCTTTCCTCTTGTGTGCAATTCACTTTTTTTATTTATTCCTTTGCTATGAAATACTTTTAATACCATATGTAAACAACAATAAAATTTCATCCTTCCTTCCTTTTCCAACCGTAAAACAAAATGTCTCTTTTTTGCGTCAGAACTAAATTCTTTTTTTAAATGATTCTTCCAACCTAACAACTCTTTTTGCATGGAAAGTTTTTAAAGCGAACACTACTCATCCATCAATATGCCATCCCCTGTTTGGAGCGTCATCAGTCACGCTCGAGTTCCCACAATTTTTAGATGCCACGTGAAAATCGTGTCTGGTATGCACGGAAAACTCTCTGGTATTAATCGTTCACCTATGGGGAAGACATTTGGATCCTCGTACAGCAGTATTTGATCTACTGCAGTTTTATAGGAAATAAATATTTCCATTATTTTTTTTCCAAATCTAAAAACCGGTTGAGTCCTAGGAGGACCCACTTTTGGTCGCCAAATTTTTTGTCGCCAAATTTTGAGCGATAAAGGTTACAATATGGTAACCCTTCCATTTCATCCAAAGATTTGGATTTTCAAATCACCGAAAAAATGGCAACCCTAAAAAAAGTGCAACGTTTTTCGCCTTTTCCGAAAAACGTCTTTTTGACATTTGACTTCGCTTGAGAAGGTTCCACCGGTTTTTGTTAAGAATGGCTTGTGAAAGGAAATTACTTGAAAGTGAGGCTACGACAGGTTTCTTTGTGCTCCTGGGCATAAAGGGGAAGAGAGAGACGTTAGAATGGTGTATGAAAGCTAATTTAATTGCTTCTCGTTATGAATGTCTGAGGTGTAAAAAAGAAATGCGTTTGCAAGAGCGAAAGGGAACGTTTGCCGTCTACGAATGGCGTTGCCGCAGCCAGTCGAAAGATAATCCCCACGACGTCGTTCGGAGTGTGAAAAGGGCACTTGGTTTAGCAAACTTGCTATAACTATTAGCTTGCGTTTGACGAGATATTGTTTCGGCAAGAGCATGAATGCGTTCGTGGTGAATGACGATCTAACGGTCACAAGTTGGTGGATGACAATTTTCATGAATTACTTGCATCCATCGCAAGGGTGTATCCACCAACGATACATGACGAAATGCAAGCGTAAGGTAAGTGCCTTTTAAAATTTTTTAAAATGATTGATTTCATGTATTTCTTCGATTTTATCTTTGCGAAACGCCCATTTCATCCTTTTTTAGAAATGTAAACCATGTTCTACACACTGGTTTTAGAATGCTTTTTTAAAATGAATTTCATTGCTTTCTCCGTTTTTATCTTTTTATAATGATTAATTTAATGTATTTATTCGATTTCATCTTTGCGAAACGCCCATTTCATCCCCTTCTCCCCCCCGCTGACACATACGCTTCCCAAGAGTTTTTAGTCATTGACGCCTTTTTGAAAACCTTCAATTTGGCGCTCTTTGGCGAAAAAATTTTGGCGCCAAACACACCAGTGGGTCCTCCTAGGATTTTACCCTAAAACCCTTCAGAAATTAGAGTTGTTCTGTAAAACTGACGTATGTTAGGGTGATGCTGATACTACTATCTAAAATTAACTATCACTCTTTAATAACAAATAACTTTATTTTGCAACTAGTAAACCTACTTCAGAACAGCTTCCCAAACCTTTTTCTCGGACCCTTTAATACGCTCCTCTCGGTTTCTCTCTTTATCCTGTCAAACAAGTCATTCCCTTAGGTAGATAAGGTTGTGAGTACCCCCCCTGGGTTCCACATTGGACACTAAGATTAATTTGAGGCAAAGAATGACCAGATGCCATTTGTATAATAATAAATTATATTTATTCACTTAGTTCAAATATCAAACTTCTAATGACAAATATTTAACTAGATGTCTACGTCAAAAAGGGATTTACCTTTTTTATTAAATTAAATTACGAAATATGAAATTAATCAATTACTAAGCTCACTATCGAAAAGGTTTACCGGAATAGGAGGTCTGAGAAATACACGCAACTTGAATTATTATCTTTCATTAAAATTGAACTATATTTATCAAACTAACGCTTGTGGTAAGCGGTATTAAGCTAGAATATATCACCTGGTTGTACTTATGATATCTCCTATAAATTAATCCTCCTAAGGCTCCTTCACTGAATAATAACCGCAATACTCAAATATTTTAATCCAATCGAATCCTCTAAATCTCGTCATTACTGCTGCTGGCTCAATAGTCTTCTTCCCCGCTAACTTACAACGCTCTCCTTAAATACCTTATATACTTTACATATCCCATTTTTTTCTTTTAGAGCTGATTGGGAATATACGCGAATTTACAATCCTCAAAGACGCCTAAGAGTATTAGTGGAAAGGTGCCGTAAAGATTCGTCACAAGGTCTCCCCGACATCTACTTTTATTCATAAATAAATACAGTTCCTAATTAAACATATCTAATTATCGCTTTATTTTTTTAGATCTATGTTATAAACTTTTGTTGTACTTTTCCATAAATTTTTTTACACATTTTCCCCAATCACGAATGTGGCCCGAGTGTTCATGGTCGTGAACACATTGTAAGCTTTTTTTCTGTTGAGTCACATCATGAGCCTTAATACTCCAAAATAAATATTGTGTAGCAGATTCTTCGTGCGTTAAGTTCATCGAAGCTTGAAGTTCTCATTTTGGCGTGGTCATAATATATCAAATTCTATCCTTGCCACTTTAACATGGCTCACAATTACGAGATGTTTAGCCGAATCCCAATCTTAATGTAGTGAGAAATCTTTCGTGCAGCAAAGATGATGCATTTTAAACCCTATGGAGCTCAACATCATATTTTTGAAAAAATGTGTGCAGGCTCACTTATTGACCTCGTCACTTCATCGTAATTCAAACTTACGAAGCTCTTCATCCATAGCACTTTGTGTGTCTTCTAAGTGGAACTTTAAGTAACAACCATTTAATCAAAATGATTTAAAAATACTTATATAATGAGAACAACCGGGAGTACCCGTTATTCATATGAGTAAATTTCTAGAATAAAACTCATCAGTCTAAAATTAAATTAAAGATACATAATATCTTCTAAATGAAATGAAAGAAAACATTGCGTACAACTTACAGTTGTCCAATTAATGTATTTTCACATTTTTATTAATTCCTCATTTCAAAGCAGAACAATGGCTACAAAATATCAATGCTTTTTTTTTAAACCTCGGTCAAAGAAAAACATTCGTAGCTTGTTCGATCAAATAACATGAAGGAGCTAGTGTTAAAATCTGTATTACTTCCTCAGTGTATGAATGTGAGAAATTTGAGCCTCGACTAATTTAACGTACAGCAGACCCTCTGCGTGGCAACTTAGAGACCACCAGAAATGCCCATTATTCGACACGGATATGTTAAACTACTATAGCGGGAACAGTTTAACTGCAATTATTCACAATTAAGTCTCCATTAGGTGCTCGAATCTCTCAGGTTCATAGTAAAAGTAGTTCTGGTGCTACATCCCAACAGTAGGTTGGAACATGTTCCTGCTTCTTCTATCTGTCTTTCGTTACTTGCCCTAGGATTCAGTGTCAATAACGAGGGTGATTTCTTTATATTTCGGGTGGCAGGGGCCATTGAATCTGATAGATGCAGCACGACCAACAATGTCAGTTTTTATGACTCTGTACTATTTAGTTAATTTTGATATTTTTTTCTTGTAAAATAGTGTAGCTTTTAGTTTTATATGAAACTACTTCGAAACAAGTATTTTGTAACATCTGTATGATAGATTTTTTCTGGGAGTTGAGATGCACCGGAAGAATGCTACGCATCTAGCTGGTGACTGTATTTTATCCAATCTTCAATGTAGCTGGAATAAACTCCCAAAATATCTATATGGGAATCAAAATAACTCAAATCCTGGTGCATATTTCTAGAAAAATAGCGCACGAACTTTTGAAGGAGTACTTGCGAAGATGGTCTGAATTTAACTTTCACATGCCTAGTTCATTTTGGCTTAGGATTGAAAAATTATCTGATATCTTTCAAATCTCAAAATCAAGATAAATACACTGCTGGACAATTGCTAAGGACGGATCACAAATTGCTATGTAGTATAACATCAAGCGAGACATGAGGCCTAGTAGGATAAAATATAGTTGCCACACTGTTCAGACATTAGAATAAAGAATATTTATTGTTCTGGAAAGTACAAAAGCTGTGAAACATCTGAAAGAAAAGAAATGTTCATTTGATCTGCGTACGGAGAAATGGAACAATGTATCTAAAAGTCAGCAGGCACCTTAAAGAAAGGTATCAGTACGGGATATGTTCACCGTGGAGTGTGATACAACATTCCACATGTCGTACCATACTTTGCACAACATTATCCAGCAGCTGTTGAGGCAATTTATCCCATTCCTCTGTGAGTGCACGGATGAGGGTGTTCTTGTTTGTCGGAGGATAGTTTCGACCAGCAACTTGCCTCCCCAAAGCACCCAACACATTCTCACTGGGGTTTAGATCTGGAGAACGCGCTGGCCATACGAGTCATTGAATACCCTCGCTGTCTAGACAATCCTGAACAGCGAGTGTTCGATGACATGTTGCGTTGTCGTCCATAAAAACAAATTTATCATCGACAGCACTACGGAAAAGATGAACATGAGGAAGTAGAACTTCATCAATGTATCGTTGTCCCGTCATAGTCCCATTCGCAACCACATGTAGGCTCGTGCGGCCATTGATCATGATGCCGGCCCGCACCATGATACTGCATGTCGGATATCGGTCCTTTTCCTGGATATTTTCTGGACGATAAGCAGTACCACTCTTGCGCCAGATCAGCTGGCGTCTACAATCCGATGACAGACTGAACCTACTCTCATCTGAGAATAGCACGCATGCCCAGTCCTGTTCAGTCCAATTGTGATGCTCACGACACCATTGTAAACGGGCAGTACGGTGCTGTCTGGTCAATGGGACACACACAACAGGTCTGCGTGCGTATAGTCCTCCTCCCCTCAAACGTCTGGCCACAGTGTTTCGGGAGATCTGCTTTCCTGAGGCAGCAAGAAACTGATTTGCCTCCTGCTGAGCTGTGGTGCGTCTGTTCCTTTTTCTGATATAGGACGATATATCTGTCTTCTACAGGCGTCGTACTTCTAACACGACCTCCCCCGTGCTGTCTACTGCACATTCCAGTAGTTTTAAATGACTTCCACAGCCGTGAAACAACGCTGTGAGCGATGTCGAACTCCCTGGCAACATCTGTTATTTTTCACCCTTCTTCGATCTTTCCAATAATTCGGCCATGCATAAAATCATCTATGTGATGTCGGGAAGACATGCCAAAAATTTTAAGTTCGTCTATTAAATCTTTCCTGTAAAACTTTGACTTGAAACAACAACTGTCCACACGCGTCAAAACCTTTAAAGCTCTTATGAACGCTATCACGTGATGAACAGACGTAGAAAAAACTTGCATACTCATATTTCTTCTTACTAATATCCCGCACTTATTCTAAATTTCCACATTTTGCTTCCTTTCATTTTGTGGTTGCTATGTATGATAGTGTTATCCGTCCTTCCATTGTCCACCAGTGTATCACCAGGAACATGAAAAAGAAGGTTCTGTTGCCTCTTGTCAAGACATAAAGAAAATATTATTAAAATGTTGTAATGCGTTATACCAAAATTCCATGTGTCTTGAACATTGTAAGGTAATTGGTGAAGATTGCAACAAGGAATCTTAAAATGTAAACAGTGGTAACGAAGAGATAACTAACCATTTTCTTGTTGATTTTTTTTTCGTTTAAATATCTCCAAATTTCTGATTCTCTTTTAAATATTATTTTACGTCAAATACATTCCAATGCCAAATTTCACAAATAAAATGATTAAATCATCTTCAAACGTAAGTATGAGGTGATGCATCTGAGAGACGCCTCACGCCTATGGAGGTGGTTGCGGTAGCCGAGTGGTATAGGTATCGGATCGTGGCTAGCTTTGTCACGAGTTCGAGCCCAGTACCACTAAAGACCCGCCGTTATAGGGCAGCGATGCAAGCTAAATAAGTCGAGAGCTGAAACATCCTCCAGTTGGTGTGGTGTGGTAGTTATGAGAGGTGGGTGCCAGCTCAGGTGTCGTCCACGTCCTTTGACCATGGTAAAAAATTGCGTAGTCCGTCACCAAAAGCCCTCGTGTAGCTGAACAGTGTGAGGTTAATATTCACTCGCGGCTATGGATGGTACTTTTTAAAGTGTGCCAAGTTGAGTTAATAATACGATTTAATTTGTAGTAACCTTTTGTTTAATTTTATTTTAATTTGCACTTTAAACAAGGGATATAACACTCCCTTTTCATTCTTCGATATGAAATAATGTATTAAATTATGAATTATACATTTGCTTTAAAGTAAACTTGAAAATTCATATTGTATTTAGAAGTTAAATTAAAATTTGCTGATTAAGAAATCTTAATACAGTAATAATCTTTACAAAAATACAAGAATACCTTAATAAAAAAATAATCCTATCATGATTCTTGCTATAAAGATGCTATCAAGGTTCACAAATTAATTTTACTAGAATTATGATTTTTAAAATAATTTCACCGCAAACGTTGTTTTTAACAATGTCAACTGATATTAATGAGGATTAAACAAAATTAATTGCGTGAGTTTCAAATAAAAATACTGTAACTTTTCAAAATATTTTGCAAAAAAAAAAAAAAAATAGTTTTTAATTTTCGATTCCAATTATATTTATTTGATTTAAATCGTAATCTAATTTAACACTAGAAGCTGGAACATGATTGGAAATACCCTTCCTAAAATTATTATAAGTAAGATTTTTGTTCTAGAGAGATCCTAGTACTTATTTCAATATGTAGAATAAGCTATGCAATATTTAACACACACAATACTTATATTCATTATATCCCAGTTCTGTATGATTTCATGTATTTTATGATTCTAGCGATAAAAATATTTATTTTTGTTAATATTTATAAATATGTATCATTTAGGTTACTTAAGTAGTTTCTAAATTGATTACAATATTAGAAAAGCCGTAGAATATGAAACTAGAAATGAGAAAATTTGAACAGTACCAGCAACGCTGTGTTACAAAAGCAACTTGATTTTATCAAACAGAACCTTGGGATTAATAAATTAAGAGATAAAATGATATAACTTTGTTGATCTTCCCACTATAAAAGTAAATAGAAATGTTTATTATTCACAACACGTACCTTTTCTATTTATAAAATATGTGGCAAACAGATAAGAGCTTATTTAACTCTATAACCTGTCAGATAATAGCATTTTTATATCGAAATGTAAATAAAATTATTAGAGAAACTATCTCCGTGTAATTCTCAATCTTCTTTTCTTTTTTAATAAATAATATATGTGTGATTTTTATGCAAGATTATTTCATACATATAAGATAAATTTTGGAATTAAAGCCAGAATTTTTTAACTTGATAAATTTAAAACCTCTCTGTCTCTTTTTTTGTGCATATGTTACTAAAAATGAAAAAAATAATAACAGCTTTATTTTATACGCAAACATGGAAGTGTTAGTCTAAGTTCCAATTTATGTCATTAGTTTTTGAAAAAAAAATATTAATATTGAAATATTTTATATTTTAAGGCTATTTCCTTCCAATAGCTTAGTGACGAATAGTATAAAAAATTATATATATGACATTTTCCAAATCAGAGACAAGCTTAATTTTAAGAATGGTCTTTATTCATCGAGACAACTTCATGTTCTGTCGCTGAGAGAAAAACGGCACAAAAGTAAAATTTAAGCGTTTTTACCACTTATGTGAAGCACCTTCTTGAAAGTTAATGCTGACATATGGACTATGAAAAATAATGATCTGGGATTAGAAGTGTTTTGAGGTTGGGCCATCTGTTTCAGTGAAGTAATTGGGAGTTTAATTTACTACTTGAAGATTTAAGGGAAAATAAAAGTTAATTGTGATAAATGGGATTTAATTTTAAATCTAATTTTATTATCATTATATATGCATATGTAATATTTCCCTTAAATTTTATTTCAACAATTTAATTTGAAATGACTCTAGCCCTTCAGGATTCCCTCGTAAATAATTCACTAGCTTGCCCACCTAACGGGATTTATTCGTGAATGCATCTCTTAACAGCGTATTTAAAGTGAGATTACAGACAATATTATCATACGATGTATTTCCACCTAACATAAACTCCCCTCAAGAAAGTCATGTGAATCTTGGAACATTTCGATTGCCGTTTCATATAAAAGATCTCACTTCCGAGGAAAATTTGTCCACTCATTCTTCTCGTAATGTAAAACTGCGCAGCAGGTTTTTGCTTTTTTGTTCTTTGTAGTCTAGTCCATATTTGTTTGTGTTAATATGAGAAATAATTTGTTATATATATATACTAGCTGGTATACCCATTCTTCGCACGGGTGAACTGAAAAATTAAACAACACAGATTGAAGGATAAAGACGTTTTTAATGAGTTAATTTTACGTGAATTGCAAATTAAACAAAAAAAGCTTTTGGCGTAACTCAGGTAACAAAAAAAAGAGAGAAATAAAACACCTTTGTTAAATTTTAAGTATGCAGGTCTAATAGCTGATAAAAAGGATTTTTTTATTTTTAACTCCCCGTAACACTCTTGAGGGTTGATTTTTGAAAATACCTTCCTAAGCTAATCTATGCTCATCAAAAGTAACACATTGTTAAAAGTTTTGTGTAATGAACGCTTAAAATAGTGTAAATAATTTTTATCTGAAAGTATAATACATTAATATTACTTTCTGTAGTATTTATTTTATGTTAAAATTGTAATATTCGCAAGCAACGCCGTTTCTTAAATTATAATGACGATCCAATGAAAAACATAGCGAAATGTTAACGATAGATTCAACTTGGCAAATGCCTAGCTACTTTCATAACTGGAGCTTTATTAGAGCTTTGTAAGACCCGCCGTGTAGGGAAGAAATGCACGTTAATACTTTATCCAACCGCATTATGATTTACTGCAGTTTTTTTCATACGATATTTTTTTGGATCGCTACATTTAAAATTAAGGGATATAAATAAACAAAATACTCCACTTTGGAAATTGTAATCCGTTAAGCTAATAAATTAAATAAAGATATTCCACTGTAAAATTAATTATATATACCGTTCACTTAAATTAAGTAGTCAAATCATTTTCTAAGGTCTTCATTAACATACAAAAACATAAGACACTTAAATTTTGACAAACTATTTTTTCCGCTAAAATACTCATCATGGAACCCGTGCTGCCATATATCTTGGAAGAGTGGATTTCAAAGAATATTCCTGCTAAGTATTGGTAGAATATTCCTTCTAAGTTGGTGTGGTGTGGTAGTTAGGAGAAAAGGGTGCCAGCTCAGATATCGTCCACGTTACTTGACTATGGTTCAAAATTACGTGATCCGTTGCCAAAAGCCCTCATGTAGCTGAACAGTGCAACATTAATATTCACTCACTCTCACACTCCAAGAAATACAGAACAATAGTTATTGCGTTTTTAAGTGTAAAAATAATTATATCTGCCTATTCAATTAAAATTATAGCGTTATAATTAACTACTAACCACAAATAAATTTTGAAAATGTGTCCAAATGATGCAGTGTGAAAGAGAAAGCTTATTTACTTTAAGTATCAGAACTGATAAAAGCATTTATTTGGAAAAAAGATAAATTTCTTACTATATACCAAATGTGTATAATAAGATGTTAAAAAAACATTAAAATAAAGAGAGATTTATAACAACCTCTCCCTTCAAAACTTAGTTTGATTCTGAAATAAAAAAATAGGCATTATATCAGAGGAATTAATTAGAAGCGATCACCTTGCGTAGCAAAAACAAAAAAAGGTTTTTCACAAACAAAAGATAGATATATGCAGACATGGTTTTTTTTTGCAGCGCATGCCAGAATTGCTAGCAGAAGACAGAATTTTTTCCTACTTACTTCACAAATATCGTTATATTATTGACACTTTTCCCAAATCTTTATAAATTATAGTCTATGCTATAAATTATAGCATATGTGCTATTCTGATGTATAAGCTATATTACTGTAAAATTTCATTAAAATCCATTCAGTAGTTTTTGCGTGAAAGACCAACAAAGATTTTCACAAACTTTCACATTTATAATATATACACTGCTGGACAATTGCTAAGGATGGATCACAAATTGCTATGTAGCATAACATTAAGCGAGACATGAGGCCTAGTAGGATAAAATATAGCTGCCACACTGTTCAGACATTAGAATAAAGAATATTTATTGTTCTGGAAAGTACAAAAGCTGTGAAACACCTGAAAGAAAAAAATGTTCATTTGATCCGCGTACGGAGAAATGGAACAATGTATCTAAAAATCAGCAGGAACCTTAAAGAAAGGTATCAGTACGGGATATGTCCACCGTGGAGTGTGATGCAACATTCCAAACGTCGTACCATACTTTGCACATCATTATCCAGCAGCTGTTGAGGCAATTTATCCCATTACTCTGTGAGTGTACGGATGATGGTGTACTTGTTTGTCGGAGGATAGTTTCGACCAGCAACTTGCCTCGCCAAAGCATCCCACCTCCTTTTCAATGGGGTTTAGATCTGGAGAACGCGCTGGCCACACGAGACGTTGAATACCCTCGCTGTCTAGACAATCCTGAACAGCGAGTGTTCGATGACATGTTGCGTTGTCGTCCATAAAAACACATTTATCACCGACAGCACCACGGAAAAGACGAACATGAGGAAGTAGAACTTCATTAATGTATCGTTGGCCCGTCATAGTCCCATTCGCAACCACATATAGGCGCGTGCAGCCATTGATACTGCATGTCGGATATCGGTCCTTTTCCTAGATATTTTCTGGACGATAAGCAATACCACTCTCGCGCCAGATCAGTTGGCGTCTACAATTCGATGACAGACTGAACCTACTCTCATCTGAGAATAGTACGCATGCCCAGTCCTGTTCAGTCCAATTGTGATGCTCACGACACCATTGCAAACGAGCATTACGGTGCTGTCTGGTCAATGGGCCACACACAACAGGTCTGCGTGCGTGTAGTCTTCCTCCGCTCAAACGTTTGGCAACAGTTTTTCGGGAGATCTGCTTTCCTGAGGCAGAAAGAAACTGATTTGCCACCTGCTAAGCTGTGGTGCGCCTGTTCATTTTTGCTGATAGGACGATATATCTGTCTTCTGCAGGCGTCGTACTTCTAACACGACCTCCCCCGTGCCGTCTACTACACATTCCAGTAGTTTTAAATGACTTCCACAGCCATGAAACAACGCTGTGAGCGATGTCGAACTCCCTGGCAATATCTGATATTTTTCGCCCTTCTTCAATCTTTCCAATAATTCGGCCACGCATAAAATCACCTATGTGATGTCGGAAAGACATGCCAAAAATTTTAAGTTCGTCTATTAAATCTTTCCTGTAAAACTTTGACTTGAAACAACAACTGTCCACACGCGTCAAAACCTTTAAAGCTCTTATGAACGCTATCACGTGATGAACAGACGTGGAAAAAGAATTTGCATACTCATACTTCTTACTAATATCCCGCAGGTATTCTAATTTTCCACATTTTGCTTCCTTTCATTTTGTGGTTGCTATGGATGATAATGTTATCCGTCCTTAGCAATTGTCCAGCAGTATATTAGATATATACCTTCAACAAGATGATTCTTTATCAATCCAACATCCTATACATGTACTTCCAGCCTCAGCTTAAAGATCAATAATCACCGTAAAGCCTGGCGTATAGACACTGACGTATAACGCGCACCCATATTTTCAATCTACATTTTTTAAATTTTTATGTATATAGTCCCCTCTTTTTAAAGAAATATCAAAAAGAGGGTGTGTACAATGATATGTTTTTACCCCCTATATTCGAGGTATTATCCCATGATTTTGAAAAAAATAGAATACATTTGGAATCTGATTAACTTAATTTCATTAGGTACGTCATTTCTTTCAAATGAACAGTATTCGATCTATGTAGAAGTGTACATTTTCTTATCCTCGTCTTTTTTATTTTTTTATTTAATTATTATTTTTTTTTGAAACTATCATTGTATATACCCGGCGTATAACACGTACGCGTAAGTTTCCATCATATTTTTTGTGTTAAAAGTGCGCGTTATACGCAGGATTTTACGCTAGTTGTTTATAAATTGTTATTGTTTAATTTTATTCATTTCCTCATGTTGTTATCTTTTCAATACGAATATAACAAAGCATAAATTGCGCATGTATTCTAATAGCATCATTAAAGAAAGTTCATCGATCATTTTAATGTTTCCTAAATACGTTTTAATATGTAAACGCTGAATTATCTTGAATAAATATAAAATAAAGAATTTGAAAAAAAACATTTATTCCGACAATAATTTGATTTTTCAGAGACCATACGATTCATTAAACTACTCCCTCCCGAAGCGAAGCGTTGACCATATACAATACTTCAAGAGATGTTATAAAAGTAGCAAGGGGGAATATGAAATCAGACGATAATTTATCTTTTTCATTAATATAATTATTGATAACTAATGTAATTATGTTTTTAAAACTTCATTCAAAAATGAAAAAAACACACAGAGAGAAGGCACTAAAGAAACAAGAGATCACCATATACAAGGAAATTTATTTACAGTAAATAGAAACACCAGTACAAAATCAAATTAAAATAAGAATAATATACAAATATTTTAGAAAAAACTGTGTTCGAAATTTGTCATAGCTCTTGAAAATTTGCTATTATATTCAATCCAAATGTCCAAAACATTTCTTATTCTCTTCTTAGAAACATCGTATTTTATAAAAAAAAAAGCCTAGCCGATAATATTTCTAAGCAACTTTCAAAATTTGTTAGTAACAATATACAGATATCCTGATAGAGAAGAAAGTTTTTCTATGATGCATTCCGAAGTATTCTCCTTTTCCGAATAGTACTTGAAGTTTTGTCATTGAAGTTTTCCAGAGGCAGCTGAAACAGTTTCGAAGCGAGTCCAGAAATGATGATGGATACTGATATTTTAAAGGTGCAAAAGAATTGAAGCCACCGTATAGATGAATATTGTAGAATATTGCTGTGCGGTGTGTCTGTAAAAAAATGAATAATCCAGAAGAGATGAGATGGATATTGATATTTTATACGTGCAAGAGAATTGAAGCCACCGTTTAGATGAATACTGTGGAATATTGATGTGTGGTAAAAGAACAAAAAACGCTGAACCCAGAAGTGATGATGGATATTGATATTTTTTATTCTTAAGATAATTGAAGTTATCGTATAGATGAATATTATAGAATATTGCTGTGTTGCAAGTGATTGTGCTGAGGAACCAGCTTAACTTTTAAGTTCAACACCTTTCACAGTTCAATAACAGCAGTTGACTCTGCCACAGGTATCGGTTTGTGCAGCTTTTTTTTTTTTTTTTTTTTTCCGAAAAGCAGTTGTTCTGATTAGCTGTGGGTCATAAGTGGCTGGAAGATCCAACGCCTGGCAAATCTTCCACACAGAGAATGATCCTACGACAGGGGCAGTAGTCGTTTGATCTACATCTCTGTGCGGAGTTCGGGGCAAGGCTTTTGTTCTTGGTAATGGAACAAACTTGGCCTTCAGGTCAAAGGCCTCGCATATCTTCCAGGCAGTGAAAGAGTGAACGATAGGAATGAGTTCATTTCCAGTAGTCACAGTTTGAGCATCAAGAGTAGAGTCAGGTACGACTCCATCAAAGGATTGAATCGGGAGCAATGTTCGATAAGCTCCAGCACCAATTCAACAATCAAGATATCCAGAAAGGAGGGGGCTGTGCTTGTGAATAATCTTTTACTTACGTGTATTTTTAAACACTCATGATTGTGTTTGATTGTTGTTGAAGGTGTGAAAACCTTCGGGGATTTACTCTGTGAATATTGCTGCTGAATCCTGTATTTAAAGGATTGGATTTTTGATAATAAATTCGCACATAGCTCTTACAGAACTATTTATTTTCTTTGTGATTGTTTTGCATAAAATCCTGGAATCCGGATCTACGTAACAATATATTGTTTAGATTTTTTTCAAAAACATGCAATGGTTACACGTCATATGTCACAATATCTGGTCTACAGCTAAATAGTCCGGAAAAACCCCAAAGCTCTCACGTCAGTATATATAGTTACATATCAGTAATAGAAAAAAAAGTTTCATGTGTATTCAAACATTATATTCTGAGAAAAAGGTACACTCAGTTTCAAAAACATCATTTTTTAGAAAACTGCATTTTTACTGTAAAGTGTTGCTACATCACTTAAATAGTGAATTAACCGAGCATTTTTTCATTTTTTGCCTAACGAGATATTTTGTAGCATTTATATCAATTTTCTCAAATTCTATATCATAAAACTTTTAGCTTTGATGCATTACAAACATCAAAGTTGACCATAAAGCGTCATAAATATAATACATCAATATGGTTTTGGTATAAGTTTGTGATAGCACCTGATTATATGTCATTTCGAAAGTTTTCATTAGGTTTTGTTGTTGCAGACACAATTTCTAAGTTTCAAACTTCAAAAGTTACTCTAAACTGAACAGATGATTTCTGAAACAGCCTAAATAAAACTGTTTATATATGTTTTTTTTTAAATATGTATTTTTATGTATGTAACAAGTTTCTCGCAGCAACAATAAACATTACATCTCTGATGTATCATCCCAAATATTTTTCTCAGAAACTATTAAACATAAATACTCGAGATTTTAATTGCATACTAACTAGACCTTTTTTTATATTTGTAATGAAGTGAATTTTTTTAATATATTAATTAGTTTTTTTTAAAACATACTTTTATTTAAAAGCTCTATGAATTTATTGAAAATTGTCATTTTTTTGTTACGATATCTGCTTTCTAGTTAAATGTTTTAAGAATATTTCGAAAATGTCATTTCAGTGTACACAATTGCATTTAAGAAACATTGAGTACATGCATAGAGTAAATTTACACAACTTTCAAAATATAAATTTTAGAAAACTGTAAATTTTATACAAAATTTTACCTTATCAACAAAAATGTGGCCTATAATTTATTTTCAAGGTAAAGAAGAATAAGATTCTTGGTCCCCCTTCAATTTTCATTAATATACTGGATGGTACAATTTTTTTTTCTTTTACTATTGTTTAGATGAAAAGACAGTTTTCTCAAATATGCAATATTTTAAAAACTATTACCTTTCTAGTATCTATATTGGTTGCAATAAGTGCACCCTGATATGTGTCATGTCTTATTTTCAACCTATTGAAATACTTTTATTAATATCATTTTTCAAAAAAAAAAACATTTTCAATAGAATCCTCACAAACAAGTTAATAAGTATTTATAATTAAGTAATGCATAAAAGTTTCGAGGGGAAAATTTCTTTTTGAATACTCCAAAAAAAAGCGCCCATGTTCTAAATTTCAAGTTATTAAAAACAAACGTTTTTATAAAATTAAGAAACTTCGCTCCAAAAGTAAGTAAACAAAATAACAGTTAACCTTTCATTTATTATGCAGTTAATTGTGTATGATTAAATGAAACAAATGTGGAGGTTTTTCAACTACTTTTCAGATTTAAAAAGCCAATATTTACACTTAATCTGTCAAAGTGGGTGTGGCATATCACCTCATTATTTTTTAAAAGTCATTTTGACATGCTTTTAATTCATGAAATAGCAAATATTTTATATTACTACGGAGATCATAAGTAGGAGATTTTAAATTTATCAAAATATTAAAATCGTTTATCTGAAGATTTCTAGTCTATTGACTGTTCTTAATGTAACATCTTTTCTGCTTAAACTAACCAATGATTTTGAAAATTTAATAAACTAAACATCTTAACTAAATGATGGCGTTGTGTCCAAATTTCCCTATTATAATATAATTTGTTCTTATTGGGAGTTTTTTCCGTCAGTGTATGTTTATATATATATAAATAAATAAATAAATATATATATATATATATATATATAATCAATATAAAAATTCAATATATAAATATATATATACACATATATATAAATATATATATAAATACATATACACAAATATATAAACGAAAATAAAAAAATAAACAGATAGTTATAACCTAAGATAACTATAAATAGGAAGAAGGCACAGTAGTATAATGACAAACTCTGGCTTTAGGAACCAGGATTGCAGGTTTAAACATGTTTTGGGGCCGACCAACCTTCACCTGTAATTTGTCATACTATGCACCAAGAGGAAAGGAAAGAATATATATATATATATATATATATATATAATCCAAAACATAAAAATACACAGATAGGTAGAACCTCAGGTAACTAAACTAAATAGGAAGAAATAGGCACAATAGTACAATAACAAACTCTTGGCCTTAGGAACCAAAATTGCAGGTTTAAACAAGTTTTAGGGCTAGCCAACCTTCTCCTGTAGTTTGCCATACTATGTACCAAGATGAAAGGAAAGAATACCGTTTGGAGGAATTTAAACATTATAATAAAAGCACTAAACTAATAAAATATAATTATAAAATTGTAGCCTACTAGTATTCACATTATACATTTAAATTCTATGCAAAACGTAGATAGTAAGACTTACTTCGGGAGTGTATCAACTGGTTAGGTTTCCCGCCAAATACAAGAGAGGGAAAGCAGTTCCGCATAAAGTTAAATTATGATTGAATAGTATAAAGCTTATATATATATATAATATATATATATATATATATATATATATGTGTGTGTGTGTGTGTGTGCGCGCGTGCGTGTGTGTACTTTTAAAAAATCATAAATATATATTGATATAAATATTAGAGTAAAATATAAATGAATCCGAGAAATATTTAAATATGATTAAATTATTAAACATTTTTGGCGCCATCTATTTAATAATTGTATAATTAGTTTAAAAAAACCCATAGTGTCAAAAAGTTATTAATCAAATTTTATAACATTAAGAACCATTAGAAATATTATTGTAAAGAAAGTTAGCAGGATATCCATGTCCTATACAGTGTTTGATAAAGTTATTAATGTTTAAATAAATATTAGCTTTATCAATAACTAAAACATTATTATGATAAATATAGTTAAATATAATATATATATATGTATATATATATGTATATATATATATATATGTATATATATATGTATATATATATATATGTATATATATATATGTATATATATATATATATATATATATATATATATATATATATATATATATATATATATATGTATATATATATATATATATATATATATATATATATATATATATATATATATATATATATATATATATATATATATATATATATATATATATATATATATATATATATATATGAAAGAAATATGCATTATATACCAAAAAAATAATAGATAATGAACATAACAAGAAATAGCGTAATAAAAATATAAAAGCTGAACATGAAGAACAAAATTATAGAGAAATATAAAAGAAACTACAAAAAAGAAGAACCTAGCGAGTCAGAAAGCAATTTCGGACTTAGGACCGAATAAGTGGGTAACTAGTTTAACCCCGAAATTAACTACATTTTAAAAGGATAGCAAATCTAACAATCTGGAGCAAATCGGAAGATAATTATTTATATATAGATTAGAGTATAAAAATAATAGGATTTTAAAACAAACGGTGAAATTGAATTCAAAGATGTTCTATATAACGCAGAACAAATATGACGAAATTTTCATGTTTTATCCATTAATGAAAGTTTTTAATGTATGCCATTGCTTTTAAATAAATTGTCGTTAGGTGTATGTATATAAGTTTACTTTTTCATACTGATATTTTCCTTATTTTTAAAGCTGTCTTTTTTTATATCTTTCATATAGTAATAACCCATAAATGTGGATGTTTTTTATTGTGTTACACGTATACGTTGTACACCAGAATATACAGATTGTTTTTTTTCCAGGTATAGAAGTTTAAGTTGGCATTACTTTCCAAGATGGCGACCGATTTAACAGCTGTCAAGGGATTTATTCTCAGTTTGGTTTGGAAATTCATCATGAATAGACTCACGCCTGAACAACGCTTTCAAATTGTGCAATTTTATTTCGAAAATAATGGTCGATTTTCATAAGCGAATTTTGTTTAGCGATGAAGCGCACTTCTGGTTGAATGGCTACGTCAACAAACAAAACTGCTGCATTTGGAGTGAAGCTAATCCTCAAGTGTATGTCGAAACACCGTGACATCCAGAAAAACTGACTGTTTGTTGCGCTTTATGGGCTGGTGGAATCCTTCTTCAAAAAGGATGAAGGCTACAACGTTAAAGTCAATGGTGATCGGTATAGAGCCATGATTACTAACCTTTTCATTCCTGAACGGATAAATCATAATGTCAAGGAGCTGTGGTTCCAACAAGACGGCGCAACATGTCACACAGCTCGTGCCTCAATCGATTTATTGAAAGACACGTTTGGTGACCGCTTAATTTCACGATTTGGACCTGTGAATTGGCCTCCAAGATCTTGTGATTTAACACCGCTAGACTTTTTTCTGTGGGGCTATGTAAAGTCATTGGTCTATGCGGATAAGCCACAAACGCTTGACTATTGGGTAGACAACCGTCGCCGTGTTATTGCCGATATACGGCCACAAATGTTGGAAAAAGTCATCGAAAATTGGACGTCCAGATTGGACTACATCCGAGCCAGCCGTGGCAGTCATATGCCAGAAATCTTATTTTAAATGTAATGCCACAAGATTATCTTTCGAATAAAAAAAAATTCATGTCAATCGAATAATACATCGTTGTTTTATTGCAATTTAAAGTTCTATACCTCTCAAAAAAACACCCTTTATGATACGAATTTTTTGAGCTCATATACTCTTACTATTATCTAAGAATAATCATAGTTGATATGCTTTTTCGATGCTTTAATTTTTACTTTTTTTTCCACAGATCCACCGGGTCCACCTCGCATTGAAGGCTATGAGGAAGGCAACACAGTGAAAGCAGGAGAGGCCTTAACACTTCTATGCATTTCAGAGGGTGGCAATCCACCTCCTGAGCTCATCTGGTACAGAAGCAATGTTCAGATAGATGCTACGTATTACCAAATAGCGGGAGATACAGCCACGGCAAATAATCTTACTTTCATTGTCAGTGCTGCTGATAATACAGGGTCTTATCACTGCAAAACATCGAATGCAGCCGCTAAAGAACCTCTTATAGCATCCATAAAGCTTAGTGTCTACTGTAAGTTGAATTTATTATTTCTTTTTAGTTTTTAACTCTATCTGATGTGACTGAAATTATCCATAACTATCTCTGTTCTGAATACATTTTACAAATATTTGAAACTAAAACAGCTATTAAATAGCCTATTTAATTAGTTTTAACTCAGGGTTTCCCAAAGTGTTAATACTTGTGACCCAATCTTCAATCATAATTTTCTTCGTGCCCCCCATACAATAACAATTAATTAAATGCAATAATAATGTACTTTGACGCTAAAACTACAATGCTATCTTAATTATAAACCATTCAAATTATCACGATAAATATTAAGTTTTGTATGTGTTACTTTCAAATAATAGATATTTTGTGTTATTTTGAAGTAATAGATATTTTAAGTAAATTATATATGTATACTTTTAAGTAATAAGATAAGTAATTGTTGCTTTTTTTTCCTTTTTTAATTTTTGAATTGGAACACATAACAATAAAGGTGCAACAAACTTTTTTATGTCAGAATGTATTTTGTTTTGCTTCCTTTAAGTAAATTTTTATAACTTTTTAAAATAATCTTTTATTCTCGACTTTTTGATATGCTCGCCCCCCTCGTAGGACTATCATGCTCTCTTAGGGGGATGCACCCACAGTTTTAGAAACACTGATTTTAACTTATTCCTTCCTTTGAAATTAATGTATTTCCTAAACTTACTAAAACGATAAAATTATATTACAGTAACGAGAAGTAATTTGCGGTGAGACAGGCTCACATACAACACACTTTAATTGATCTTATAAGCATTAAAAACTAAGTGCATTCTTTAGAATAGATTCAAGATAAAAGTGTAATGGAAAAATATAGATAGATAAGTTAAATAGAAAATTTAGATGAACCAGATGGTTTTAATATAGGTTAAAAGAACGCATTTCTCGTCTCAATTCTTGAGCTTTCCCTTACAAAATACATAAGTATGTCAGTTGGATATTCAGTTTTTCAATATTCAGTTTGGTAGAGTATTTTTTTACTCCAACTTAAGGATTCACTTAGGGAATCTTTACTCTTCGAAAAAAATGTTATTGGTGGGATTTTTCATTTTTAACGTCCTGTAGTTCACAAAATTATAATAAAAAAAGCATTATTACTCAAATGTTAGTTTTATTAATTAAATGAGTAAAATCTAACAAATTTCAAAAGTTATATCTCATATTTTTTTGCTCATCTTCGTAATGCGCCGAAGATTTTCTGAAGAGATAATATAAAGATAATATATGGGGTACTATGGTCTTAGAGAAATATTTAGATAAAAAAGAATAACAAATAATATGTTTTATTTAAAAGCAATGTTAATATTTTGAATTTGAATCCAGCCATCTTCCTGATCACTAAAGGTTAGTTGAAAACAATTCAAAGAGTTACAAACTATTGAAAAATTCAAATTAAAAAGTTATTGTCGAAGTGAAACTTAAGAATTTATTGCTGTAGAACCAGCCTCCAAAAACAATTTGTATCAAATCAAATGCAAAAATTTATAGGCAAGATATTCTATTTAACTCTTGTGACTTAACTTAAACGCTAATAATGCAGACATAATGTTATAAAACAGAAACAAATTGACATTTGGTTGTTTAATTGTTCTAATTCTACACGTGTTGCCTATATAATTTACACAATAATTTGAAACTGGGTTGTAGAAACGATTTCTGGTTTTTATTTGCTTAAAGTAGCTCGCTAATACCGTGAAAAATTAGTATTATGTGTAATATTAATTTTTAAAATCGAAAATATGACATTTTTTGTAACATTATATAAACCATCGACATTATACAAACTGTTAATGAATTTAGTAATATTGTAAGTCGCTTGTATCAAACACAAATTAACAACATTAGTTTAAGATAATGTATATAAGTTGTATTATTTTTATGTTTGAAAAATAAGCAAAATAATGCAATACTATGCCGTAATTCCATTTCAGCTATTACACGCATGCAACTAAAAGGAATTTCAGCCTTTCACTGCAGTACATTTCTTATTCTCAACGACAAAATACAGCCGAAGTTTTTACTTCCAGGCAATTGAGTTTTATTTAAGACTGACTTAGGAGAGATCGTTATCGTGACAGGTCATGTAAGAGCCGCGGGCCTGACACGGGAAGAACATTTCAGTTAATAGATTTGATGTGGTCACTGACGTCATTAAAAGCTACTTTATCTTAAATGCAGCCTGCTGCAGGTTCAGTCAATCTTTCCGCTAAATTGAATGCGCGTCTTTCATAATAAAATTAAAAACTCGTAAGTTGAAATTCTTATAAATATATAAAATAAGTATGTGTTTTAAGAGTATAAAATAGGATTACTGAGGATACTTGATAATATTTCATAGGTTTAATATGATTAAAATGATAAATCAAAATAACGATGGTAAACTCAAATGACCTTTTCTTTCCATTCCCATATGTTTTTATTTTGCTGATTACCCTGTTCCTTAAATTAAGATTCTTAACAAAAATGAACAAAATAACAAATGAACTTTAATAATGAAATTTTGAAAAATTATGCTCAAAATGGTTATTTATTATATTTTACATAATTTTAACACCAATGTTTATCTACAAATTAAAAATAACATTTCTGTCAAAAATCTATTGATTAATAAAAAATACACATATATTTTTGAGAAGTAATTATTTTGATATCGAATGTCTGACCTCTATTTATAAAGCAATGTCATTAACTATAATAGAAAGCAAACTACAAATACTAAGTAGTCTTGTTTCTAATCCTTTAATAATTTCAAAGGTGAACTTTAAAGAGAAACTTGTCTGTAGGACAATTCCAAGGAAGTTCTAACAAATTAGAGCTTGGACATAGAGCTATCCAATCCATTCGCTCTTAACCTTAATCCTCAGGATACTCCACTAGAGGCTTAGCACAATGCAATCGGCCATTCTCATCCAATAGGATTAATTTATTTCAATAACACTAACACTGTGAAACAATATGAAATAGGATTTCATCCAGATTTCATAACAGTCAGAGCTCATGGAGTATATGCAGATTTGTGTTTGGATACCCAAAGAACTTCCAATTGTGTGTGTGAAACCAGGATTCTTCACCTCTCTTTAACTTTCGTTTTAACAATATTGGTCTGAAGTACCTGGCACCTTTTCCTACCAGATAAACACACAATCTGAATCAAATTAAATTGAAACTTAATTATAAGGAGTTCAAAGGTCAATAAATATCTGGCCCAGGAGTATATCAGATTCCTTTCTCAATGTAGAATATTACTTTTGAGTCGATTAACCACCTTAATCACTCTTAGCTGTACCAATTGTCAGAAAAAAAACCAGTCTTTTGCCGCAAGCTTTTTTCACCAACGCAAGCTCGGTTTGAAAATTCTGCCTGGAATCAAACCTAAATTTGAATTAACATCACTTACGCCGCAAGCGCCATCACTGGGCCTATTTTGAGTAACGAGGTTGCAAACTCACAGTCTAGTAACCGATGTTAACAAAACAGAGATCAAATGGAATTTAAACCAGTGGTTAATTAACACCAGGTGTCATAGCCCAGTTCAGTTAGCGGGAAATTATTTTAAGGAGGGCAATGTACGTGGGTATTCTGTGCGTGAAGTTTATGATTGTGAAGATGTCTGAGTACCATAGTATTAGACACTGTGACACAGAGAGGTGGGAGGTCTCTGACCACCCCCAGGATTTTCTCCTTCAAAATTGGGGAGGGACCGAGCCAAATCATACTGTCACCAGTATGGTGCTCAAAGCTACGTAAACGACAGGCGTACAACTAGCTTCTTGTCAAGATGAATTTCATGAGTCTTGATCTGATGCTATTGTCGATAAGACGGCAAAAGAAACATACACTGTGACAACTAAATGATTTGAAATGCACTACTGCAAAACAACTTACATGACAAATAATTCCTCTACATTTTCGGGACAAGATATTGAAAAGGTGAACTTCTAAACCATGTTTTAATCCATGAATAAGGGCTCTTTTTGCTGAATTTTTGGGATCTAGTTGATTTTCTAGTTTTGAATAAAATGCTATTATTATTAAATTCTTTGTGGGAGCATCAGTTTTTTATAATATGCTTCTAATACCTCTAATTGCCTGTCATCTAAATCTTAGATATGTCTGGAAATGTTCAAACACCAGCTATTTACAATGAATAATCATAATTGTAGATGTGTGTTAGGCAAATTTTCAAGTGAATGCTATATTTTTAAAAAAAACATGGTAACGTTTTTTATTTTTTCAATAATTAATGAATTTACTTGCAATTATTCATATTTATCCTATTTGTATACCTTTGGCTTCATTCTTTTATCGACAAGTGTTAATAAAACCTAGTTCTGGCTTGAATTTTGGAGAATATGGTTAGGTGCGAGTTTGGTAGTTGGAGTATAACGTAAGAAAAGGGTGATATGTTCTCAAAATGTATAACATACAATTTGAACTTGAAAATACCTTTTTTGTTGAGGTTTTAAATAAGCAGTAATAAAGAAGCTCATTACTCACAATACCGTTGATAATTTTTCTAAATCTAAGTCCTTTTCCAATTAATAAGCATTTTTTTTTTTGTGAAACATACTTTTTGTGAGTATAACTAATTCTATTTTAACAATATCTACTTAATTACTTTAAAAAAACTATATTTAATTATTTTAACAAAATAATAAATAATAATAATAAAAAAGGCTTAGTAAATAAAGCTTTAAATTTAGTTTTCTAAATTTTCTCTCCTTAAAATCTCTTTCTTTATTACAACTAGCATTAGGGTTTAAGCAAGCTTTTTTTCTTTTGGTTAATTACCTAGATAACTCAATTGCTCTTTATACAAAAGGGCATGCCATTTTTTACGTAGCTGTATTACGAAAATTAAAACAAAGTATATTCGGGAGGAAAAAAAGTGTTTGGGGGCCGTTTTGAACAAATTCTATTTTCTTAGAAATTTAGATGATGGAGCAGAAAAAAATTATCACATTATTTTACGCAACTGTTGAAAAATTTCTTTTTCCATATTAATTTTATGTCTGGAAAGTATAGTTTATATATATTCAGTTGAAATTGTTGCGAAATATTCTTATTATAAGTATAGTCATCTGAGTTTCAAATGCGAAATATAGTCTACTAAATATAATTCAAAGAATTATAATTGTGTTTCAAGTTCCTTTTCAAGAAAAGCTCTCGATATTTCAAACAAAATGAAACAAAACATGTTTCCGAAGACTGTCGTCTACAATATTTCTATTTAAACTTTTTTTCTCTGCAATTCAAATGTGAAGTTCACTTAAAACTGGAGAAAATAAATATTCGAATTGAAAATGATTATTTCATAAAAATCCTACAAATATAAAGAAATACACAGCATAAAAAGGATACACATGTATATTCTCCAAACGTAATAAAACAATTTATTTACATAAAGTTTGCACAGTAAAATATTTATTTTAAATATGTCCATTTAAATACTGAGAATGAAAGAAATTTGTAATTTAAAATTCTAAAACAAAGTTCCAAAATAATATGGAATGGCTCCAAAAGAAAGATAAATTAAATAAAGCAGACGAACTATGTATTCTCTCTTTTTTTTGACAAAAGTTTAAGGGGAATTTAAAAAAAAACAAGAAAATGAACTCAAAACACAGGATTACAAGAAGAGAGCTCTGACTATATTCTTAACCCTAGTTGGTTTATCGAAGCTTCTAAATTATTATTAATACAGAACTTTAAGCTGTGAAATTAAATTATATGAAGCTGTAAAAATATTTTAGGCCTGAAGATGTATGAATTTCTCAAACAATTTGCATAATATTAGATACATGATGTTTTCAATAATAGTTGTTTACGTATATAAACAAAAATTAATATAAAAAATTTCAAAAATATCTTATAATTGTAGACCTGGAAAACTTTATATGAAAAGCATCTATTGCATAGTACTTAAAGTATTTATATATAAATACAATCTCAATAGGTATCTCTAGTACCTTTTTTTAATTGTCAATAATAATATTAACTAAATACTTATTTAAAAAATAAAATTTTAAAAAGTATTAAAAAATAAATAAAATTATAAAAAAAGTTATTATCATAGTTTTATTATTGCTATTTCTGTTTATCGTTTAGTATCGAAAGCAAAAATTGTCATTTTTAATTGTTAAGTATCTTGCAATGCATTAAATTCTCAATGTAATTAGGCATATAAAAACTCCTATGACTATATTTTCTCAAATGTTGTAATATTAATTGCGTACTATCCATTGAATAAAAAAGTAACATATTTGTTTTTATTAAATACTGTCTTCAAATTTTCATTTCCTTATATTATACGTTTCTGCTTCTAAAACTATAGTAATATGTACATATATGGTGTCACTCAATCCGTACAATATAATTTGGAATACTTGGAATATTTATTTCATATGCATCATTTATAGCATTCTTAGAAATTAATAAATATCAAAGAATTTGCTTTTATTTCAAAATGTCATTTTTATGATCAAACAATTTGTTCTAGGAACATATTTTAAATTGAACTAGTTTACTGTATTTAAATGTACATATAACAATGTGGAAATATTTAATCTTCCAACAATGTGAAAATTCATTTGGAACATATATTTCCTTGTCATTTTATTTCTATTTAGTTATTACAATACAAATTGCAAATTCTTATGATCTAAATCTTTAATGAAATGCATAGAGTATACAATAGATACTTGTATCTTTGTTAACAAAGTATAGCTAAACGCCAAATTTATTATTAAGCAAAATGCATTATATTCGAAATCGCAGTATCAGAATAAATGACTCCAAAACAAACACAGAAATTAATTATCATATTCTAGAAAGTGTATATTAAGTCGCACACGATTTATGAGGTGGTAATTATATCTATTAAATCATTTATCAAGGAGGGAAGAAGGATGTAATTTATTATGGCAAAATATAGGTAGAGGTCCTAATATATAATTTAACCAAATTATATACTTTGATCTTACTTAATGGATAAGGCAGGCTTTGTTTACTTTTTAAGAGGGATTCTAATATGTAAGGAAATCTCTGATTGAATGTTTAATATTTTAAATGAATTTTATGGCTACAATAAGAGTTAAGAAAAATATTACTGTTTGGGAAAATATGTTTTTTTAATAAGGAGAGCAAAATATAATAATAGGTGACTTATTTGTACATATTTTTCAGAAATAAAATTAAACTGATTGTTGTGAAACAAAATATAAATAAATTGGAATTTCTTTGTAGGAACATTTCATCTTTAAGTTTTATTTTAGTATTTCTTTATTTGATAGTCTTATTGCTTAGCTAAGAGTCAATATTAATTTATTTTATCTTAAAATCCGGCGTATAACGCCGTGAAACACGCACATATACTTTTAAGCTGAAATTTTTAATTTTAAGGTATATTCCCTGTAAAACGCACACCCCCGAAAAAATCTGAAATTAAGTGTAAAATGCTCTTATGTTTTCAAGGAGATACTCTCTCTCTCTCTATTCTCAGCATTAGAAAAATATAATATACTTCCAGAACTACAACCCCTTAAGTTCATTTCGTTACTTTTAAATAAACAGTATTTCAATATATTTAGAAGTGTAATTCTTTTTTTTATGTTCATTTTTTTCATTACATTTATAACTCTCACTCTTAAACCCAGCGTGCAACGTGCACTCATATGTTTCAATTTTATTTTTTGTGGTAAAATTGCACGTTATGTGCTGAATTTTACACTACTTTAATATCCACGATATTATTATGCTTTTAGTAATAAACATAAGAATTAAATTGCTTGTAGTAATCAACATAAGAATTAAATTGTTTATAGTAATCGGCATAAGAATTAAATTGTTTATAGTAATCAGCATAAGAATTAAATAGTTTATAATAATCAAAATAAGAATTAAATTATTTATAGTAATCAACATATGAATTAAATTGTTTATAGTAATCAAATAAGAATTAAAATGTTTATAGTAATAAACATTTTAATAGAACATTTAAATGTAATGCATTCAATCATAAGAATTATACCAAATACATTAAATATAAGGTGCCTCACTAATGTTTTAGCCCTGATTTTGAAAAAAAAGTACTAAATTAGTAAATTTTATTTTTATCGTCAATTGAATTAGAATATACATAATTTTAATACATTGTTTTTAAAAATATTATTGCAAAAAATATATTTAAAAGCAATTTTTGAAATTATTAAGGAAAAAAATTATATACTTACAAAACATTTTTATTTTATGAAAATGCTCTTTCACATAATACAAATATCGTGACTATATATGCATTTAAGAATTCTCTACTAAGATCGACTTAAAAGTCTTGATTTTTTTAAAATTTTTACAGAGTTAGCGGTTATTTTTATTTCAATTATAATAACCGTTATTTTTTGTTAAAATTTCTCTACTGTGATGTTCTAAAAAATCTGAATAAATTCACTTTTAAACTATTTTTTTCGAAAAAATATAGTTCAGGCATTAGAATTCTAAACTTTATACAGAAAACAAAACTTTACTGGGGAAGAATTTTTCAATGAAGCAGAATGCTTTGAAAATGTGTCATTTTTCCCATATTGTTTGTTAAAAATTTGTATTTTAATAAATAGTATTGTAATAATATTCTTAAAACAGTTTTATATATGCTCTAATTTAACTGACTCTAAGCAGATAAGACTTTTTTCATTTACTTGCATCATCAAATCATTGTTTCGAGCGTAAATGGATGTTTTAAGTGTATAATTGTTAATAGTTTTTCAAAAGTTAACAAATCAGTGAGAAAATATAATGAATAAACTCCCTGCAAGAGATTTTGACAGGTGCCTATGAGAAAGAATAACTCTATAAGGAAGTCTTAGCTTTATATAGGCAAAATATTACTATAGAAGTATTTTTCGTAAAAGGAGTATGTTTTGAAAGCATGTCATTTCATCTAAATTGTTTGCCCAAAAATCGATTTAAATAATTTATATTCAACAAGAATTCATGAAACAATTTTATACGTACATACCAATTCAACCGACAGTAAATACGAAAAAAAACTATTTTTTGTACGCTTTTGAAAAACTACTGTTTTGAACGTAGTTGAATTATTTTTTAAATTGAATACTCAAATGTCTTGCAATTAATGATAAGAATTTCCTCAAACACACTGAATTTAAGATAAGATTAATTTATCTATATAATGAGGCAAACGTAAAATTCATTCATTTTTTTCAATCATACAGTTTATTTTACATCTCCAGGAATTATTTTGTCCATGAGACTTTTTAAGGAAAATCCTTTTGACGTATGCTTTTCAAGCAAGCATCTGAAACTTAAACATTTTGGGAAGGATAAAAATAAGATCTTATCATTGTCATTCCAGTAATTTCAAACACAAAAATAGAACACACTGAAATCTCAGAACAATAAAGTATTTTCACTGCGACAAAAAAATTAACTTCTATTTATATATGGAATGTTCCTTTCTATCCACTTCTACTCTTACCATTTCATTTCGTTAAAGCTGCACAAAATTAAAAGACGACAAGCATCGCATGAAAATACAATAAAGTACGATTAACTTTAACCCTCCAAACTCATCTATTAAAAGCTTTATGTTAAGCACTAAAGTCAGAAGATTGCTTTGTACCCCTTTCAGGGAAAACGATACATTTTCTACATTAACGATTCGGAATTAAAATCTTTGCAGGGGAAAACATCAAAGAAATCCCATTTCCTTAATTACAATTACACTTGTAGAAGTCACAAAGTTTTTTCCCTTCCTTTTGTGTTAAATTGGAATTATTGCTGGATTTCGTTGTAATGGAATGCAGGCTCTTAAAAGGGCAACAAGACGATGCTTTTATTTCAGAGACTATGGCTTTTGGGTAAAAGTTCCAAAAAATAAATACAACTTCCATCCTAACAAGGAACTAGTTGCTTAATGTTTTATTTCTGTATCGAACTTTGTCTGTAATAACGAAGATCTTATCCGATAATTTTTTGGTCACAGTTAATAACTAAACTTATGTAAACATTTTTATATTTCTCTAGGGAAATCCTCTCAGCTAATTAAAAAACCCACCATCTTCGAATTCTAAATATGCATTTCAAATAAAGACTGGGTTTATTTATTTATTCAATGCGATCCGCTTTTTGAAATGAGTTGTTTTCTACGTTGAGACAAAACTAATGAGATAAATCCTAGCTCTCTTTCTTGAAAACATTACAATAAAACTAATTATGAATTATTTCTTCTGAAACTGTTGTGTACAAGTAATATCGTAATTTCCTCTTTTGATCAAAGTTTGCTTTTTATTAGTTGCGTAAACATGATCCTTAAATTCAGAGTGGTATTTAAATATTTAGATTCTTATAAACAATGGAAGCATGTAAAAAAATAATATAAATGTTTTGAATTGCAATATGAGAGTTTTATTTGAGCATTTTCAATTAATAAATCTAGATAATGGCTTTTATACCTTAAAAAAGGAACTATCTTGGATATTCAAATGATTTTAAAACACATCGCCTAATGTTTTAATTGATAATTTAAATGTAATTCACAAGCTTAATATCAGTATAATTCAATTATAATGTAATAAATAAGTGAAATATATAATAAATGTACTTAAAAATTAAGGTTCAGTTTTCAAATGAGTGTAACACAATTTGTTTTGGGATGCTCAAAATATATTCATTTTATTAAATTAAATAGTATGCTCTTAAAATATGAACTCTTATTTAGATTCATACTTCAAAAGTAAGAGTTTATTTTTGCTATGTTCTTTAGAATGAATATTTATGTTAATACAGCTTGTAGTTATATAGAAAAATCATTTTGACTGTGTGTTACCTATATATAAAAGCTTTAAAAGCAAACATTGATATTTAAAGTTGTACATGTATTATTTTATATTTTAGTAAAGAGATTCATATATACAAATTTTATTTTAAGTTTATTAAATATGTTTTAATATTATAATATAAAGAGTAGGTAAATAATTATCTCCATTCTCTAATTGTTCTTTAAAATAATGTTTGTCTAAACTACATATTCGACACAATTTTTCGTAAATTTGCGAAGTAATTTCCTTTTTAATTATTATTAAGAAAAATATGCTGTCAGAAATATTCTGTTAAGACTTTAACTAATTATTACTTATATTAAATACAGTCTTTTTAAGGATTCAAAAAGAATCCTTATTCGATAAAGTTATATGGGAACTATTTAGCCACATTTTTTCAAAATGATTTATATATATATAACGGGTGCTTTTTATCACTTTTAACATTATCAACGAAAACTCATTTCAGTTAAATAACCTGAAAAAATTTACTGTTTACTTAACGGACGAATAGTTTTTAAAATAAAATTGCTGGAGGATTAAAAGAAAACAATCTTACATTTAATTTCTTTCTTTTAATCTAATATTTGTATTTATATTTATTTTTCTAATGAACTATTTACTATAAATTATAATTTCTAAAAAAAAATGCAACACTAAATAAATACTACATAAATTAATGTTTCTATTTCTTCGAAGAAATATCAAAACGAATATTCAACTTAAGATAGATTAGAAAGAGACCTTCGACATTTTGTACTTATTTCTCAATGCAACATTATCAAAACACAGCTTTAATTTCATCTTTAATGACGGTGATATTGGACGATTTTATTTTTATTTAAATATTTCTCTCCCATTCAGTCTCATGCCTAAATTGTGGAGGTATAGATAGGTGGTGTCGCCATCTATCGTCTCTTTGTGGAATTTCGCTGAGCTAATTCGTACTGTCACATGTATGGTGCTCAAGGCTAAGGCCAACGACAGGTGTACTTTTAGCCCCTTGCCACGATGAATTTCGTGGGCCTCGATCTGACTACGTCAGAAAAGTGACATGAGCAACAACGACAACATTTTTATTTAAAGTCTACTAAGTTCTGCTAACAAATGAAATTATATTTAATTCCAAAAGATGAAAGAGAATTTGTTCTTTAAAGTTCTAAGAATTTACTAATAAATAAAGATACCTGATCTTATAAAAAGAAACCATTGAGTAGAGCAAGCATTCATTGAAGAACGGAATCACAAAATCTGTATTAAATTATTCACGATAGAGTTAAGACTCTCCGTAAAATAAATCTCCCTCCTCCATATTTTTACAAAGAAAAGGAAGACTAATATGTGTAAGTTTGTGTTGGTATATAAAAGGTTTGTATCTCATTCGATGAAAGTATATTTAATCTTAAGAAAAGCAACAAAAACCCTTTTAATTTGTTTTTCAAAACTTACCTCTACAAACGTTTACGAAAATAACATTTTGTGAGCCTAGAATTTAATATAATGTATTTTGACTTTTAAAATATTAATTTCAAGATTATTTTTGAAATTGCTTGTCAGAAAAATTCATGGTTTTGAAAATTCAAATTAATTTCCCATGTAAGCTAATACGATATTTTGACCTTAGATAAAATATTTTATAAAACCTTCTACAAATTTATTTTTCATTCAACCTTTGAATAAAAAATAAGACAATATTAAAGGGATTGAAATTTATAAATCAGAAAACAATTTTAACTATCAAATTATATTTATTTAATCTACTGAAATGCTTTAATTTTTATTTAATTTTGTTACACACATCAAGTATCTTTCGTACATATATGAAATCATTATTTTATAAATTATTAATTATAATTTTAGTGAATTACATTAAATATGTTTACATTGAAAATATTTTTTTTGAGAACTACCAAATTCATTTTAAAAAAATTATTTTAAGAAAATTATTTTAGATACTCTAATCTAACATGTTACGCATTTATAAATGAAATTAAGGATGATTGGAACTCTGGTTTCCATCAGCGTAATTAATTAAAAAGTATCATTATTGAATGTATAAATGCGAAATAGACAAAATTGTTGTAAAAGTGCACGGTTTTTAATTGAAATGAAATATTTATTTTTTAGTTACATCTAACACATGCGCACACAACACTTATATCACAGCAAATAAGAGACTTCAAACATTAAATAAACAGTTAGTTTACACAGAAAATAAGCATATTAACTGTCATCATAAAATTATTCCAAACAGGATGTACAATGAAAATTACTAGGCATAATAACACGCCAACACACCCACCGAAGTATATAGAAGTTGCAGTCCGAATAGAGATCTCGAAATCCATGCAGTCTCATATACACTTTCAGCAGTCAATGCAGCTAAGGGAGGGCATTTCTGAATGTGTCGAGAGCCTTCTTGCTAAATGGCAAAGAGCTATTACACTCTGTTGTCATGTCAATAGTCAACTAATTACTCTGTGCTCTTCTAATTAGCAATTTAATTTAATTCGGTGTTCAACGACCTATAGAAAACAGTTATCAGAGTGCAGTTAGCTTGGAATCCTTTATCATAGTAATAGACGAGCGCGCTTTTCAAAGAGCCTAAATTGTCTCCCTTCATTCCTAGCTGTAAAATTAACTGAAACCTGGAAGGAGCACCTATACGATGGTAATTAGGTGACTGAATCGTCTAGCATAATTAGAACTACTACGTAGATTAGCAGACTTGGCTGTAGAATGGGTTACAAATGTAAAATGAAGACATCTTCCATCGCATTAGATGAGAAAGTATCGGGGGTTAAAAATTCATTAGTTTCAATGTATTTCATAAAAGACGGTGATAAGGAATTTAATTAAGGAATATTATTCTTCGAAATTGAAAACGTTATCTTCAATTTATCGAGTTGATTAATAGTAATTTGAAACCACGCTTATTACAAAATACTCGCCTGTAGTTATCTCGTTTATTTTTTGAAGTCGTTCATTTAAAAGTGTAGTTATTTCAGATATTATTTTTTATTAGATATTTTAAGCTGTTGTTAAAATATTTAAAAGATTTGCTGCATTTTTTTAAAGAAAGATAAAAAATGGGTTTTCAAATCATGGGATAGAAAATTAATTAAATATGTTTTTTGAAGAAAATTTAAATTTGTAAAAAGATATTTTTATCTTGTTCCGTGTATGACATGAAACGTGATTTATAAAAGTAATGATAGAAAGAATGCTACATTTAATACTAAATAAAATAATAAAAATAAAAGTTAACAAAGGAAATGATATAAAAAATTTGAGAACATTTTCCACATGGATTATTTTGCGGTTAATTCATGCTTCGAGAGATTTCAATTAAAGAGGAAAAAGAAAAACAAATATTAACTTTTACATTAAATTGTAAGAAAAAATTAATAAATTTCCCATTTTTAATATCTTTAAAAACAAATATTCTGTTGTTAAATTTCATTTTATGTATCTCCTTTTACGCTTATGCTTATTCTTTTTTAAAAATGGGAGATCACTCTAGAACATGTTTTTCGAAAAATAATCAAGTGAAAATTGGAAAATTTCAGGTAGGGATTTTGTTTACTGTAATTTCGAAATCATGTTTTATTTATTTTTTTTATTTTTTGTATATTATTATCATAGAAACAAAACAGAAGTCATTTCAGTATGAAATAGTAATAGCAATACTATTTATTTGAAATTATGGTGCCATTATTTATTAGTTTAAAAAATTCAAATTCAATGGCAGATGTAAATAACTTGTTTTTAATTTTATTTCCGAAAATTAAATCTTTTCCCGCATTTGTATGGTTATATAAAAATGTAATACAAAATATGTGTTGTAATATATGTGAATATAAATAAATTTGAATTAAAAAATATGTTTTTCTAAATGTTGTAAATTAAAGGAATTAAAACGTTTTTGCATAGGCAAAAAAAAAATTGCATAATTAATAACACCATAAAAATACGCAACGATGGTTTTCTTACTTATTCTAACTTATGACATTTTTAATACATTCTTATAAGTTTCACTTGGTTTTTTGTAAGAGAATCCTTTAACTCTCTCAATTTTTACCCACTTTAAAAGGTCCGATTAATTCCAAATATGGCATACTTGTCAGGGACTGCGATGTCAATACAATAATTTAATAGTTTGGTTTCATTGTCCTGATATGGATCATCAGGAATAACGTTTTTCAAATTTGACGACTAATTCATATATCACTTCCAGATTTAGCTACTTATTGCATAAATCATTTCCAGATTTGGCAACTATTTCCAGATTTAGCGACTAAAAGATTAAGGTGCAACCCTAAAAGCGAAAAGGCTTGTGGTTAATACGAATAAAACAAACAAAAAAGTTTTCTTTATGTGAGAAAGGAGAGGGTGGGTGCATCAGCAATTTCTTAAAATAAAAAAAAACAATTGTCTTGTTTTTCCTGAAAATGGAAATAAAAAAAATAAGACTCATGCATGTGATAAAAATATTATGTGTTCTAACTACTAAAAAGTTTTATTTTTAGAAAGCAATACGTTTAGAAGTGATGATATGAGTTAACATTATAGCAATACGTTTAAAAGGTGACTATGCGATTGATATTTAATATTTCTTAACAAACTTTTATTAGTTTGATTTTTATCTCTAGGGAAGGAATCTTTGAAATATAATGATACGGGACTCATCCGAGGCCCCGTAAACAGAGAGAACAAATACCCTTCAGACCCGTTAATTAGCATCTATTGAAGAGCAAGACTAAGTCCAGAAGACTCGTAATTTCGGCTCCACATATGAAATTCAAGGATACATTCAACAATGAATAAATTATGGTTTAAAAAAAACCGCTTTTATTGTAGATCGAACTAAAAAAAAGAAAAAGAAATTATAGTTTAAAAAAAAATAAAGAACACCCTTTTATAGTGAATCGAACTCAAAAGTAAAAAATAATTCTTAATATGTGTATAATAGGGTTAACATGAAAATTAATGTTATTGTGGTAAAAGCGCGGGGTGTGCTTTGTACAACATTTTTACACAAACTTAGTATTTCGGAATATAACTCGTATGAAATTATAACAATTAATATAGAGCACCCCACGCTTTTAACCCAACTACATTAATTTCCTCGTTAATCATTTTAGTATTTTATCAAGAATTATTAGTATTATTTATTTATTTTTTTTACTTTTTAGTGCGATTCACTACCAAATCGTGTTTTTTAGTTTTTTTTAAACTATAATATTTTGTAAAGAAATGCCTTTAAAATATCCGAACATTTTTTGATCGTTGATGCTAAATGAAAAAGTTTGCATATTTTTATAACTGTATCCAATTTATAATACAACTTAATAGTCAGTTTGATATAAATAATTAGGTTGCTACCTTCCCATATTCGCTAAGGATATCCAATCTCCTGATTCTTTTGCAACAACTTTTGCTTGGAGAGGGGTGGGAGCTCTCTGGAAGATTTAGACTTATTTACGGCCTCTGAGAGACATGTCATTTTTATATTTCTAATATATTTTAATTGTATTCAAATTCAAAAAATCAATTGGGAACGAGCTATGATATTTCAGGGATTTTTTAAATCTTGAATAGAACGGATAGCATAAAAAATTAATTGGTTTTGAAATAAAAGTTATTATTTATATATTTGTTTTGGTATCTAAAATAAACGACCTTTTTTTTTTTAAATTTGAGAAATAATCATTTTTACTAAAAGAATAGATGAAGTACTTCCTTATATAAAGTAAAACATATATATCAACGTTTGAACAAGCACCGTTATAAATAAAAACGTAATATTTTTTCACTTTAATAAAAAAAACTCTTAAGCAAAAAGAAAATGACATTAAATTAAAATAAAATTAGTAATACCTCGGGTTTTTGAATTTTATTTTAAGCTGTTACTTTTTAATCAACAAATTTTTAGATGCTATAGATATTTAAAATTGAGAGTCACCTATTTACAAAAAAATAGCTTTAAGCCACTTTAAATACTATTAAAAAAAATTTTGAACTCATTTTATATACATTAACAAAATAATTTAGAAACAATTTTTCAGAGTGGAATTATATATTTTGTAAATGTTATCTGTTTAATTTTACCTTTCTTGTATTTTTATTCACAAAAGCACCCTGACTTTTATTATTTATTCATTAAAGCAAATATGGTTAAAAATATGTTATAGTAATATAAAAGCAAATTGTATTTGCTTTGATAACTTATTATTAATTGCGAGTATAATTTGAAATTTACCTTGTTCTTTGAGCGTTAAAAAATTGAATGCAGTTAATCATTTTTCCCTAAAAAACAAGAGCTTATCAACAGGAAAAAATGGTAATCCCTTTAGTTGTATAGTTTGTAACATAATTAAACACAGAGTTGTTGAGAAACGCATAACTACTCCAAAATAAATCAGTTTATAAGAGAACGTTGGAAGTTTATTGGCAGTTTCTTTAAATCTCTAGGATGACATGAAAAGCATTATTTACTTATTTCATGTATTGTCTACGTTATGAAACAAATACAAGGTCATCTGAATATGCCTCACGTTTAAGTTCTCGAATTATGAAGATTTTCCCTGCCTAGAAGGCATTAATCATTTTTATATATTATTCATGATCTATTTTTCTCACTCTGTTTGCATCTACTTTCATATTAAGACTTTGCCATTTCTGGTACAAGAGAAGAAAGAGTTTGCCAATTACCGTAAAACTATACAAAGTTTTTTATACTAACTCAGAAAAACTAGCGTTATTATTTCATACATTGAATATAAGTATTTATTTATATCACGTATGAACAAATCACGTATTTATTTTTACACATTTATACTATTTCCAATGCCGTTTATAGAATAATCATAGGTAATTACTAGGTTCATTATTTCTGAAAACTAGAGATCTTCAATTATCACAATTCTAGTAACGTTATATTCTTCAAAACAGTAATTTAGATAGTTATATAAGTCCTATAACTTTGGTATAAAAAAGTTGGTTGTATTGTTAATAACATGGTCTTCTCTAAGACTTTCCAAACTTACAGATGCTACATTACACAGTAGATGAGGGAAAAATCCGTTTCTCGTTCCTCAGTGTAGTAATAAGAGCCGGCAATTACATGGGGAAAAATGAGTGTTCAGAAGGGAAACTGAAAATGATCCTTATTATGAATTTCCAAGCAATTTTTGAAGGGAAAAGCGTTACACGGTTAAAATATTTTTATGTACTTAAGAAAGTACAACTTTTCCTTCCCTAAGGTATCTTTTCGATAAGATCTCTCTCTGCACCGATTACTTCCCAAAATACGAATCCCATTACGCTGTGAGTGCACTTTTAAAACGAGATTTTGTGGTTTATGATTACTTTGGCGGAAAGTGAGGTGAAATGCTTAAATTTAGGTTGCAAGTCTTGCAAAATATTTGTATTTATTTTGAATATCTGAAGCAGATGCAACATTGCTTTTTCGTAAAAATAAAAATAAAGAAATATTTTCCAGAACATCAAGAGTAAATTCCCGTCTTATGATCAGAATCGTTACTTTGTAAATTTTGAAAAATCTGTTTTGAAACTCGTTTTATAATTTTTATTTTGGTTTTTTAATTGTAATTTAAAGCTAAGAAATCTGATTAAAAACTGTATCTCAAACTTCAGGTGACTTCTAGGTCGTTTTATTGTAGATTAACACTTTCATAGCAGGGGGTGAGATAACTCGTCTTTAAGGATGCACAAATAAAGGATTATAGTGAGAATTGTTACTGATTGTAGTTTATTAATATTTTCAAAGTAAAATAAACAATTTTTAAAGAAATTTTTGCTTTGTTTCAAAGTTAGCCATTCATAGAGCGGCATAGACTCTAAGCAAAGGGTGAGACAAAAGCCAGTCATTGACGCAATGATAGTGCTAAAGAAAGAAAATTCAAAGGAAAACTGTTTATTTACTATTATTTAAACATTCAGTCACTTCATATCAGAAAACAACAGATAATATATTCTGGGAAAAAATTATGATCTGGGATAGCCTTATCTGGATCCATTTAATCTCACCCCATTAATGATTAAAAATAACATGACAAAACTCTTTTCAACCAGGTACATTCATAGAGTAACGTAAATGTAGCTAACTATATGATCTATAGCTTTATGAAACTTATAAGTATTGAATTGAATTTTTTAATAACTTGTCCTGCGTTGTTATACAAAAATATGAAAGAAAACTAATGATATATTCAGTAAATGTGTAATAAATATTATTTTCATTAAATATTCACATCTCATAGAACTTATATGTTTTTCAATTAAAACTACAATATAGTACTTCACTCATCCATAATGTATTAAATTTTGAAGCAGTTTTTCTAAAATTTAACTTCAAATTCTCTATATTATATAAATAACACCTGACATTTTTTTCAAATGTTTTAAGTAATGATTATATATTTATAAACACAAATCCTATTTCAACAAAAGTCATGCAAATATTAAAAATGGCTTATTAAATATTTTTAGAAGGTGAGAACTTATTTCTGATAGAAGGAATTTAAAATGTTATTACTTTTTATTATTATTATTTTTGGTGTATTCTAAATGCTGATCTCAAGCTACACTAGAGGGACCGAAATCTCAAGATCTGCTTGTTTGAATACAAAGTTATAAAACATGTCAACTAGTATTTCAATGAAAATCGGGAAAGAAAAAGTTTAATAATCAAAATCCTAGAGGAATTTTAGCTTAATAATGTACATTAAATCAAGAAATTTATTTTATTTTAAAACATTTGATGTTTGCAAAAAGAGGTTACTTGGAGGTTTTCTTTAAGTATTTTGTTAGCTCTGATACCAAAATACTCAAGTGACATTTTCTTCCTTTCATACTACTTACTGTTTCGTAAGTCCCGTAAGACATGCTCCCAAGATACCCTTGCAAAAAAATATTTTTCTATTTTTTACTTTCTTTCTTTCTAACCCATATAGTTAGCATTTACTTTGTTTTCTTGCGCTTTACTTTTAGATTACAAATGTACAGCTGCAAACACGTTTATATGTTACATGTGATTACCAGCGAAACGAGTTTCGAGGCAAAGTAACGAATGATGGTAGTTTCGTTAAAATAAAATAAACTACATATATTGAGAAATAATAAATCTATCACCAAATATAAGGACTTATAATAGAATATTGAAACTATCAAAAAATATGACGAAAATAAATATTTAGCTCTGGATAGTGATATGATCATTGAAATATATATATATATATATATATATATATATATATATATATATATATATATATATGACTAAATTTTTCTTTATGTCTATAAAATAAAGTATACTTATCACTAAATGTGATAAATTCAAATATACAGCGATGTTTCAAAATTCAAATTTAGTGTCATTTAAATTACTTCATAGCTTTCTCATATTTAATAAAAAATGATGTATTTTAAAAAAAAACACATTGACATATATAGACGTAAGAAAGCTTGGTGCTGTTTATTTTCTACACCTAAACAAATACAAACGTTTTACTCCAATTTTTAAAATAGAAAATATTTCGCTAATTTTTATCTTTAAGTCATTTTTTTATCATTTTATTGATCGAAGTTTTTCACTGATATCTTCTTAAGCAAAATTTATAGGATGGAAAATATTATTATAAATCAGTTCTTATCGTTAAATGAAAGATTTACGAGTTCCTATTTTCTTGAGAGCCTATTTTCGTTCTATTTTATTAACTTTATTTCTTGTTTTTCTTCATGATTTAGGCTCGAATGAGAAAAAAAATAAATAAAAACATTTTATATAACATTTATTATTTCTATTTCAAAGCCTTGCAAGCTGTTCATGAGCACTTCTCAAGCTTTTAATATGCATCCAACGCAAAAGTATTCTATATTTTAAGCGACAAACATGTTATTCAAATGGATAATGTGTTAAAAATTTAGTAAAAAATAGATACAGAATATATTTATTGCTCCTCATAAAATATCTGTCAAAAAAGAAATATTTTATAAAAATTCTAAGCCTTTTTATATTGTCGTGTTTTGTTTTTGATGTATTTATCGAAATGACTTTTTGATAAATATATTTGAGGCAATTTAATATAAAAGTGTAAGTTGGTTATACACGCTACAATGTTTTATTCAGTATTCCTTAATTAGTAGATTTTCTGACTTTTATACCGATGTCGCACTTTGAAGCTATCAGAGGTGTTATTGGTGATTGCATTTCAGAATCTTGGTCAAATGACGGAGTCGACAAATGAGTTCGTGCAGCACTCTCCAAATTTTCCTCCATTCCTCCCTTCCTTGAATAACTTTATCTTAAAAGATTTAACAGGTAGTAGCTCTTATAGATGGAAATCTTTACATTGAGTTTCATAATTTAAGGATAACATAACACTGTATTCATTTATCAAGAATTAATTCTATTTTTACTATCGAATCAATCGTAAACCACAAACATTTGTAAATTTATTTTCAATAAATCATACATACTTTATTTTTTCTATTTTATACTGATAAATAATGGCATACTATGATACTTATCTGAATACTGAAGTAACTTATTTTGTTTCTTTTCAAATCAAAATTTGTTTGGGAAATAATATTAAAAAAGACAATGCACTTTTAATGGGTTTTTCATTTTCTATTACAAAACATAGATGAAAAGTTGGAAAAAAGTTTTTATAAATTCAATAGATTGTTTAAAATTAATAGGTTCCTAAAACGCCTTGGAGGCTTTGGGAAATAAAATTGGTATATTTTGAATGACACATTTTGGATATAATTTTTTCAGAGCTATGTATTTCTTTTCCGTATATACAAAAGGCGGGAATTAATTTTTAAAGATTATTAAAAAGGAAAAAAAAAATAAGCACATTTTGGAAAGGTTAATCTAATTTGCTAATGAAATAAACAACACAAATTAAAATACTACACATTATTGATAATATTGCGAAAATGATTGATTTTACATCTGTTAAAATATTTGTAAAAATGTGCGTGCGTGTGTGTTTGTGTGTGTGCAGCCTTTGAATTCTGGAATCCATAATGTACTTTATTTGCAGTCGATCAATAGACTGATGAGTTTGTTATTTTAAAATCTCAAGAGAAAATTAACTCGATTTATTATGTATACATTGTATTTTTTTCTTTACAATATTTTACTTGAAACAAAAAGAAGAATACATACTAATATTTAATAAAACATATAGTATAGATAGAGTTTTGAATAATTTAATTTCAATTTATTATGTTCTCCTAATTAACTCTTAGCTAAACTGTAAATGAAAGTGTAACAGAATGGTATTTTTGCAGCTTTTGTAATTCAAAATTCCGTTATGCACAAATAATGCCAAAACTGTAACATTTATTTAAAAAAACACGATAAATCACGAATTTTTCACTTCATCATATTTTTTATCTGATGGGTTTGTAAGATTTTAATGAACAATATTTCTACGAAAGAAAAACATTAAAGTATGCCTTGATTTCTTAAAATAGATATATTCATGAATCCTGTTCGTTTTTAATGATGAGAATATTGTTGCAGATTCTGTATTTCAAAAATAAAATCCCTGTGGTGTTCACATTTACCAAACCATTAACTTTTTTAAAAATATTCAGATGGAAAAAATACATTTAAGAATCCAACACATAAATATTTCAGGGTTTGACAAAAAGAGGCATGGAATGGATTTCCATCGCACCACCCTCCATATACGAACAATGAATTGAATACAATAAGATTGTACTTTGACGTGTAGCTAAAATACGACTTTAATCATAAACCGTATAAATTATCAAGATAAACATTAAATTTTGCTTGTAATTTTGTGTATGGCACGACCATGGGGGGTAACTAGTAACTATTAAACTGGTTCTTAACTTAGTTAATTAATACCATACATTGTGCAGTACTGATGCATTTATAAGTATATCAAAAATTGTAAATGTGTCTTTTTTATTATTTTAAAATGTATTTTGTTTAAATTCCTTTCAGTAATTTCGTTTGAATAATATTTTATTTCCGACTGTTCAATATCCTCACACCCCCATTGTAGAGTTATCACGCCCCACAATTTGAGAAACATTGGTATAAGATAATCAGAGAAATAATATTCACTTAAATTAAATAGAGTAGATTGTTAAATAAAACATTTACAGATTTTATATTCTGATCAAAAATATTTATAATCAGAATGCTGATATTGCAAAGTGAGATTAAAAAATACAAAGGGATATACAACGATCCAATTTAGTTTGTGAGGTTTGCTTAAAACAATGGCGGATGAAAATATTTTCGATTTTCTAAAATGCCAGGCTACAAAGCACACCAATTTTATCCCTTTATTGATTAATATTCTTCGACCGAATAAAACGAAAGAAATCCTGCACTAAACTATTTTAAATAATTGCACTTTATTGTTTCGCTGGAATCAAATACGCGGTGAGTTGATCCCATTGTAAATTATTTTTTAAATGATCCTTTCGATCGACACACAAAGGATGTATAGCTTGGAAGGATAATTTTTGTTTTTAATGAATTTTCTTAACAAGGATTACACCATGCTTTGTCCTTTATATTTACTGAAGCAGAAATATATCTTTTGTTTCCTACCACACGATAGAGAAAATGAAATAGAAGTATTGTGCTTTGCTTTACAGAGCAATATTTCAGCACGCTTTCGCCATAGTTTCCGTACTTTATAATATGCTTTCAAACGAATAGTAAAAGTAACGTTCAGAAAATGCTATCTCTATCTCCACATTTTACCTGCAGCTATAATGCTTACATCTGCGAAAATAATTCTTGAATTCTTGTTTATCGCTAGAATTATTTCCACTGAAAGGAATAAAACCGGCTTACATATTGAACAATGAATTGATCGGAGGGGGATTCAGTCTTTGGAGCTTGCAGATTTATTCATCATATTCGTTTCTTTATAGTTTTATCTGTGTAAAATTTGGCAATTGATGTTTAATTTTAGTTCGCTTGCAGGTCATTTGACACGTTCGATTCAAACTTTTCCAGGAACAGACCTTCCTTTTTCCAATTCTCTTTGAATTCGGCTTTTTCTTCTTTTCGAGCTGACTAATTGTTATAAAATTTAACTTTAAATTACAGTTATGCATTCGTCAAGATATATCTCATTTGGTTTTGTATCACATTGGTATTTTATTCATTATGTTTCCTTTACATGCAATCTATCGTCCCAAATTAAGGTATCCAATTACGTTTGGAACCTTGATTTTGCAAAAGCAAACAAAAGATTATTTGTTTAGTATTTAGTATCATTTAGATTAAAATAGACGTTAAAATTTTTTAATAATATTACTACAATAAAAAAAGAAATGAGCCTTACAGTTGTCGCATATGATGTATAACATCTGACATGTTGTCGTGGTAAATACGCAATAGTAACTTCTATCCTGAAAATAATTAATCGGGTATGATTGGAAATAATTTTCTATCAAATAAATATTTTGTTCAATGAAAATTTTATTTAATTAACAAAAGGAGTAATCCAATATTTTTTTAAAAATAATTATTCTTGTTCAATTTGGGGAAGAGCGGAGATAATAGACTTATGATAACTAAAATATGACACATATGTGTGTACTTGAGATTTCAAACTATTTAAAAATTGTTTAAAAACAGCATCAATAACAGTACCATTGTCAGTTGTCAAAACATTTTAATTTGTGTTCATTTTGAGCTTGAATTCATCATTCAAAAAAGCTATGAGTGGCTCAGCTTTTGGTAAACTCATGTTAAAGTTAAAATCACCACTCAAAATCATGGGAAGCGAGTGATAGTTTTTTTAAAGAGCAGAACCACCTTCGATATATGCTTTTAACACCCGAATTATTTTTATCTTTAAATATTAAATTCTTCTTATTAATTCTATATGAACTCCAATGACACTGGGAAAAATATTAAAAAAATTCCCACTGATCCCTCTGAAACATAACGGATGGGCGTTATCTGTGAAACAGGGCACCCATGAAATTTTACGAGCTATATATTTCTAACTATAAGTATATATATATAGATAAAAGAAATAATCTTAATTCAGCTAAACTTGCTACAAATTAGGAAAATGTTAATGTATAATTGACTCTTTTATTAAATCATTATTTATTTACCGTAAAAATATTTTATTTTGCTTTTGAGACAAGTATAAATAACCATTGCATTTTTCACAACATGTTTTCGAACGGCTTTCGTAGTTTTCATATCTGCACTTGCAAGGCCTTGAAATGTCATCAACACATCGAAAGTGACTATATATATCAATATTTTTATCCAGGAATGGCCAGGATAAAAACCGTGACATATACAGCAGGTTGATTATAACGCTACGATCTTTTTGCGAGTGGAATTACAACATTGTTGTCTTCATCATCAGTTAAAATATTTTAGTTAGTTGGTGGAGAGGCTCATAATGCTTCGCTATCACTAATTTAAATTTTAAGCCATCCATTTTGATTTTTTGAGGAATTTTTTGTTAATATTGCATCTTATTTGCACAGAAACCTAGGATTTGCAACAGCTAAATCAATGTAATGAATGTGCTAATAAAAAATAAAATACATTTAGGGAAAAAAAACAGGAAAGAACGTGGAAATTGAAATTCGATCAAGAGAAATAATTTTCGGATGAAAGTTAGAGTAATTTAAAGTAAATTTGAAAACAGCACGCTCCCAGGAATAAAACACGGGCATTTCATTTCAAGTCAGCTTCTCTAACCACTAGGCCACGGGGGATCGTGGAAAAAGGAAAAGTAAGCTTTTACTATGGGTAAGAAGAATAAAATGAATTTAATTAAAAATTTTAATTGAAGAATGAACCCGAAAGAATGCTACTGGATCTGTTAAAATTAGGATCAGGGACATATTTTTCAATGTCCAAGATCGACGGATTATTAGAGTTATTAATTTTAAGAAAGAAGTTAGTTGCTAATTTTTTGATAAATTGTCTGATAAACATCATTTTGCTCACAGATCTGAGGTCTTAATTCCTCACGAACCATCGAGCTTTTAATATTTGTTGGAGAATGATGATTTTAGAAGCTTCAAATTGATTAATATGAGTTTTAGCTGCTTGTGCATATATTGACATGGCATACGTTTAAACTGGTCTGAGTATTAGTGTGTAGATAAGCAATTTATTTTCTCTCCCCTGTACAGAGTTTCTTGCAGTTAAGAGGTAGATTTTACAGACTGATTGTGGATCTAGAGTCAAGCGCTCGAGTGCTTGATGGCTACTACATTGGAACCTCGAGGACAGTGAAGAGACAACACCACGCTCTTACGTCACTTCATGTTATCCATTTCAGTCCCTTTTAATGAAATCACTCCGACAAATATCCATCAATCGAGAGGAAAGATGTTACACATCAAAAATTATTTAAGTGTAATATTTTGACAAAAAATTAACACAGAATTGCCTATTTTAAAAGCATTCTCCTTTTATGAAAGATGCTTCTATAATAACGATATTTTGCTTATATAGAGTTAATACTTATCTATATAGCTTGGACTAAGTTTTTTTTAAAAACATTCCCATTATTTTTAGAGTTACTGCTTATTGAAATAATAATCTGTGTTTTTTTTCTTTTGTTAAAATGTCTTTAATCTGATGTATTAATATAGTTAAAAATTTACTTTTAAGTTATTTATTTCTAAAACTCTAGTTTCAGTCTCTGTAAAGATGTCTGAGCTATACATGGACAAAATATTGTTATTATAGATGTATTTTTCATAAAAGGAGAATATTTTGAAAATTTTATGTTCATTAATGCCAACAAATTGCATTTGTTTTACTGTTATAATATTCTTGAAATAACTGTATACGTGTGCTCTATTCTAAGTGACACTAAATATTAAAGCAAAATATTTGTTTGTAATATTTTGCAAAATCACGCGAAAGCTGTCGGATACCTTAATCTAGAAAAGCCATTTAATGATAGCAATTCTAAAATGAAATGGGTTTGTTTTAAACATCCAATGTCTTGAAATAGTTTTTAATGTACCGTCAAATCCGGTGTGTATAACACGCACCCATACTTTCAAGAAGCAGTTTTTTTTAAATTGTAAGGTATATTGGTCGCAAAACACGCATCTACTTTCTTACTAAGAAACCTGAAGTATACGTATGCCGTACTCTTATGTTTAGAACTCATTTATTTGAAGTATTCTACCAAGCCTTAGATGTGTGTAGCCTTAGATTCAAAAGCTAGAGCACCTTATCTTAGTTATTATATGAAATTTCTTTAAAAAATCAGTTACATTATTTACACAAATTTTGTAATAACGCAGCGATTGATAAATCTGAAGGTTAAAACAATTTTATTATTATGCACAACATACAAAAAAAATTCAGTTCATTATTTTCAAAACGTTTTGAGCAATTGCTGTCCCCGTTTCAGCATTTTTGAAAAAACAAATTTCGAGTAAAACGCATCTACAAGTATGACATTTTGCTTAAAGTAGTAGCATCCGCTTTTACTAAGACACTTGCAGTTTTTGTTCTAGTGGTGAAAAAATAATAAACTTGGTATTTTTATAAGGCTAATGAGCTAAAAAATTATCAAATTTTGGCAAAATACGCAATTTGAGGGTAGTTAAGTACCTTAAGTTCATAAGGAATGCCATTTATTTTAAATAAACTGTGTTTCCGTGTATGTAGAAGCCTAATTTTTTTTCATATGCATATCTCTGTTATTATTTTTAAAACTAATTTCTTATACATGGCTTATAGAATGCACCCAAAAATATCGATCTTATTTTTTGTGTTAAAGGTGCGTGTAATACGCCAAATGTTACGATAATATTTTTTTTTTATATTTTATGAATTAAATAATACAAATGTGTGGGGTAACGTCAGTCCAAACAACTTTAATCTTAAAAAAAAAACTTGAACGCTTGAAATAAACACATTTTTTTTCTATTTTCTATAATGCCATTTTTCACATGAGGTTTTGCTAATTGATTTATAAAATGCATAATGTAATTGAAAATCAGCTAAAGCCAATAATAATTGTGTTTGTTATTTTTACTACTAATTAATGCCTTGTAAATATAATTATCTTAATTTGCACTTTAAAAATCAAAACTCTGAACAGAGTTATTTTGTATTGTTTTCCCTTAAAAAATGTCATTCCTCGAAATTTATTTAAATTATGTGAAAGCATAATCACATTCTTACTATTCATATAATTTAAAAAGTAGAAACCTCATAAAACAAGTTTAATTAATTGTGAATAAAACACTTTTCTTTGTTATTTAATAACAATGACATGATATTTATGAAATCAGCAACATATTTGGCAACAGTGTTTCGTGTTTGAATATGCCAGACAGATGTATCTATCCTTCCTATGTTTGCAGTTCCCTCATGAAGGGCGATAGAGGATATTGATTCCGAAGCATTCCTATCACTCTTATCGTTGGATTTTTGCCAAAAAGCAATAGTTTTAAATTAATTTTAAAATATCAGTAGTTTTTTTTTAGAAAACTGCAAGGGGTTTTGATTGTTTATAATACAATCCATGCATCTAACATCGTGTATTGAATGAATATTGACGTGAATGGAGGATTTCCTTTAAAGAATATCCACCATTTAATCTATTTTAAAGTTTCAAGAAGTAAACGTATTAAAAATAATGTGGTATGTTAAATTTCTTCTTAAATATATTGAACTGTTCAAGGGTTAATGTCAAAGTTTTGATTTTGAATTAAAAAAAAACAATAAAGACATACAAATTGTAATTTTTCGAATTAGTAAAAAACACTCAATAAATGTATTGTAGTGGTGTGTATGTTCCACACATACACATAATAATAGTGAAACGGGTTTTTGTTTTTGTTTTTCCATCGTTGTCAGAGGAAAACTCATCAGTACATATGCCGTTAATAATCAAGAGAACTCAATGAATTTTCATCTACTTAATAAAATATGAAGTATAACATTAAATCTATGAGTAATGTGTATTTCTTAGAGTAAAAAAAATATAGAAATGGTTATTTGCACTAATGCCTAAGAATTCGAGAAAATATAAATGAAACAAATAATTAATTTATTTGTGATTCCTTGCATGAATTATTCATAAATATATATTAAATATTTTCTTTTATCTTTCTTTCAAACATAGTATCAGAATTTATGTACTTGTAAATATTACACATTCTTGCAAATGCATATATATCTTTCCATGTTTACTTTCAATGTCCTTCTTTTAGCTCTCAGCTATATTCCCAAAATTTGATAGAAAATTAAAAATATGAAACTCTCTCATAAAAATTTTGTATGAGACAATAAAACACTATCTGTGACTTTTCTAACAGAAAAATTATTAGTAGCATGATTAAAAAATCACAAAAAGCATAAATAACTTTTATTTTTTTGTGTTTAGCATACATGATACACGTATAAAGTCATGTAATTTCTGTCCATGTATATGATATTTAAAAAATGTTTTGACTTGAGGCAGCATTTCTTTAACTGTAGGGTAAACCCTCCCCCAAGTAGTGACGTGATGATGCTACCAGGGGAGAGCGAGAAATTCAAAATATCGAAAATATAAGATTATTAAAAAAATTATTATTATTATTAGTTTATTGAAAGGAAGCAAAACAAGATATACATTCGAACATAATAAAAAATAAAATACACAATTACAATGATATAATATACTTATAAATGCATGAGTACTGCATAATGTATTTGACCCTTAATTCTCGTCAATAATAAGTTAAGCAGAAGTTTAATAATTACTATTAACCCTTTAGACTTGTCATATACAAAATTATATACAAAATTCATTACTTAAATTGATAATTTGTACGGTTTATATAATTAAAGTTGTAGTGTAGCTTTCTGTGTCAAAGTACATTATTATTAAATTCTATACATTGTTATGCTATGGAGGGGGCACGTTGAAAATTAGCGTCGTAAACTTTGAAAGTTTCAGAAACACTGCCTTGGGTAAACCGAAAGTAAGTGTTTCATCATAACTTTTTGTCCTTTCTTATTCAGTATTTTTGACATTAAAAGTAGAGGAAATTCCACTGACATCGTTTTTAGCATAGGGAATGAGTAGTCCATGCAATGAAAACATTTGATCAATGTTGAAGTGATCATAAAATATTTTCCAAAATTCCTCAAAACCAGAGTATTTCACTTCGTTCCTGGCATAAAAGAAAAATGTACATGTCTAATACTTCTTCTAGAGTCAACGGATATCTGTAGTGTAGGCAAACAGTTGCATACGCAAACCTATCTTATGGGGGTTTGCATTCTAGAAAACATGTAGATGAAAACGCCAAGGGGTAAGCTCTATGGTAAAAACTAAAAAATGTTTTGATCTATGGCAAGTGTCAGCAGCAAACCCCAACTCAAAACAGCTCAACGCTTTTTGTAAAGGTGGTTTGTGGCTCTACATACTTCTAACAGTATGGATCAATGAAAATATATTTATATCTTCTAAAAACTTATATCTCCTATCTCGTTTTCCTTTATAAGTATCTATTGAAAAACTTTACCTTATTTTTGTCTACAATTAAACATTAAATTAACTTGAGAGTTCTATATTAAATTGTTTTCAAATGACAAAAAGTATATTGAAACTCAATGAAAATATTCAAATCAGCTTTAAATCCATAAAAGTTTTATTCATAGATAGAAATGTCACCATGGAAAGACACTTATCTAAGTAATTTCCAGTAACGCATGTTTAATTACGTAATGAGCTAGGGAGCATTCTTGAATGAGGGCAAGATACACACACAAACTTTAACAGAAATGGCAAAAACATTCCGTAGTTTATAACAAGCCTTTATGTTAGTAAAAGTAGTGCTGAAATAGCTTTTTTATATGCAAAAAGTCAACGAAAGTTGTTTTTTATTTTTTGTGTAAACATGAAATTCCGGAGCAATACACGTTCGATATTGTTGGTAAGAATACTTTTTCACGATGCTTGAAAATTAATTATGATATTTCGATAATGGTTGTTTTAGCACTAAGACACAGAAATAAAAATGCCCCTGAATATTCCTTGTTTTGGGAAGAAAAGGAAGATTTTTTCTCTATATTAGACTATTTAACCTCTTAAGTGGTCAATATTTTAACCAAAATGTCTAAATAAAGGTACATTTTTATTGTATATACAACTATACACTATAATAATTCCCACCTTTACCACAAAAAATTACCCGACGAAAAGAATTTCGGTACCATAGACAAACTGCATAAACTTTTCTATAAACTTGCACTAAATAATAAACCATAAGAATTAAAAATACCCATGAATCAAATAAATAAAATATCAGTGTTCCCATACAGCGTACTGATAGACCTGTTGCGGACAACTTCTGGTAGCCGGGACGTTGTACGGGAAAACCGCCTAAGGGATTAAATATTATAAAAAATATCAATTGAATTGCGACTGCTACCAGAGGCTCCACTTCCTCTCCGGCTCAAGCGCATGAAGTTCTTTGTAAAAATAGTTTTTTATGTAAATGTCTTTTTGAAACCTTAGTTGTTATCTTATTTCACTTCCAACTTGGGTCTCATCTCCAGAAGTTTGCTGACCTCTGGTGTAAGGGGTGGTTTGAGCACCCTCATTGTGTGGATCACAGTACTCTTCATTTGTTTCTCCATTCTTTTATTTAAAATACAATACTCATAAAGATTTGAAGTGGTTTCAATTCCTTGACGATTTCGCGATTGTAAAGTAGAGAAATAATTGCATTAAGGTTTCGTGATTTATTTACCAACGCATAATTTCATGGGATTATAAATTCTATTTTCATAAGTTGAATATTGAATTTTTAACTACCCCAACACTTCCACGATACTTCTTATAAAATATTTATTTATTCTATTGTTTACAGATGAATTAACTTCTTTTGTGCTTTTGATTTAAACTGTACTATTAATTTTATTTTTAGTATAATACGAGGATTAATATTCAAGTTACAATGGTACGAGTATGACCAAGAAGGGTTAAATAAATTGGTTCTGATTCTGATAAATGCCTAAATAGACTTGATGGTTATGTCGAAATGTGTGATAGGCATGTATGCCTCTTAATTCTCTTTTGTATTTTCTGTCAATTGTTAATAAATATTTGTTTATTCAACTTATAACCTCTTTTTCTGACCACAACTTATAACCTCTTTTTCTGACCACCTTTCGTATTTAGAATAATTCGAATACAAGAAAGTGTATAAGAATCATTTAAAACCTGATGCGATTAAGAAAATAATTAAGTCACATTTTTAAAATAATTTACATTAATGACTCGCTCTCACTCCAAATATATCTTTGTAAAAAGAGCTTGGAAAGTATAGAAACATTTATCGTTTTTGTTTTGCTTTGTTTCCCTTTTATGTGTATTTTCTTTATTAGAATTGACTCTAAATCATAATTCAAGTACTGACATACGATTCCACAGCTGCTTACCAAAATACAAGATCTGAAAGCTTCCCGTTGATTTAAACTGCCTTCTGCAACGAAACTTGTACACTTAAATAAAACGACTGCTGCTGAAGTCAAATTTTAATTAAGGAATATATTTCTTCGATTCTGAAGCGAGCGAAAAGTTCCTAAGAAAAATCTTTTACCCAACAGGAATCGCAACAGGAACTTAATTAAAGGAGTCACCAGACTTTCCTTTTGGTCCAGGTGGCTCCACGGAGCTGATTCTTTAATTTCCTGATATCCCACAAATAAAACAATCGCGGGTGTGCAAAATAAATTGCTAGATAAACTTCTCGACTTAGAATCCATTAAGGACTTTCCTTTTTTATCTATAGGGAGGCTTCAACTAATAGAAAACGACGTTCGAAAATGAAGAATTTTCGAAGCAAAAGAATTCAGTGTCTCCTACGTTAAATTGGGTTTTTGGTTAAGTATAATTTAGGATTTGTATATTTATTTTTATGGGTATTGTATATCTTCATCTAATGAAAATTTCTGATTTAGAGTTCGATGTGAAGTTTTTTTTTGTTTTATGTTATTTATTTTTGTTTTGATAACTTTCATTTTGACAGTACAAGAACAGCTCCCTCATGAATAAAATTATTAATACTGATTGGTATTATTTAAAATTGTTAAAAAGGGTTTTTTTTTCCTTTTTTAAAAATTATAGAAAATGTTATTACTTTAAAAATGTTTTTATAATAAATAAATCATCCTCACATTTTATTAACGCGATCACTCGCGTGGAATTGTCTGTACTCCCCAGCAACAAGAAAATCCTCCCAGGATTCTAAAAAGAATGCATAGAACCATATTTTTTTTCTGTAGCTGCACATTTTAGGTCATTGAACCTTCAGGCTTGATGCAATCCTTCTTTCTCGAACGATTGGAATGTAATGACCTTCAAAAGTTTATCTGAGGGGCTGAGAACTCCCGCGAGAAGTTGAGCATATGCATACAGTCTGCTCTGAACGTTTGGAAAATGATTAAAATATTATTTTTCTACTTACTACTATCATTATCTCATTAATTATAAAGTATATTTATGACTGGTATATACGTTTTACTGGTTTATGAAAAAATATAAAATTATGTGTTTTAAAATGAAAATTTTGTATGTTTAGTTTAGATTAATTTCATTTAATAGATTCATTTATATGCAGTTCGATTCATTTGTATGCAATAAATTTAATAATTTATTTGTGTAATACAAAAAAAAAACATCTCGTACTTTATAAATATGCATCATAATGACTTAATTTTATTTTCATAATTAAATACACGCGTTAAAAGTTTAGGGTGTTCTCTACACCCCACGAGTAACTGGTTGACTTGTTAATTTCATCATTTCACTAAAACAGTGTGGGGATTTGATCTAATCACTTACTTACATAAGGAAAATAACTTAAAAGAGACGTTATTTTAACATCTTGCGTTAATTGATCACCTCTCTTATGGGTTCGATGAAAGTCCTAATTTCATCATTTTCCTGCGACAGAAATATGCAAAGTAGAGTGATAGCTCATTTTTCTTCTTCGTGACTTGATCAGGATTCAGAATCACGAGATATGTCTTCAATACCCTTCATGCTTTTCAGGGTCAAAGTAAGTTAAAGTAAAATCAAAACCACGGTTTACCTTAGGATGAACGTTTGATAATGTTCTGTTTCATATTTACAACTGAGCTCCGTGATTGCTTTCTCATCGAGACAATGAAAATTATATTAATGTCACACTCTAAAGCAATTCGAGATCTATTAGCGATGGACCTCTTCATTTTGAACCTCGGTCAAGTGACGAGTATGACACTTGAGCTAGCACCCCTTCTACACTACGGGTCTTCAGAGGTACCAGGACTCAAATACGTGACACTCTGACCACAGGTTCATGTTCATAACCAATAGGTACCCTGGTCATGATTACTTTTCCAGATGCTCTAACTAAATTATGAGTCATATTCAAGTCATATCCATCATGTATCACCTGCTTTTTCCCCATTTATATATTTCACATACCATGGATAGATTTTAACTAAAAGTAATATTTACTTAGAAAAAATTCTTCAGTATTAAAAGACTTTATAAAGCTCTTTTGAAAGAAATTTAAACTTTTCGTACAAAACAGCTTTTTTGTGCAACATCTAAAATTACAATGGCTTTTTTTAAAGATTAGTTAGAAATGGTTCCTAGAAGTTATAGAAAATCGATTCATTTATACCGTAATTTAACAGCAATAATCAAATTCTACATCATCGTAATTATACAGAAGATCATTAAATTTAAGCTCTTTAAGAAGTCATTGAGATTAATTACCGAAAGAAGATGATTAATTTCACGTATCGCTTAGAAGGAAAATATAGAATATCTTATTCAAAGTCATAAATTAAACGCACATTATCCTCAGTTATCAATTATAATAAATAATACTTTTTTACAGCGTTAAGAAAGGGATATTTTCAAATAACTAGGATTATAACCTGATAAAAACGTTTTAATTTTTTTTTAAATCAGATTTAGGTAGAATGTAAAATAACTAAATACTTTACCTAAAATTAAAAATTTAATTATTATACTATATGAACAAATATTAATAAAGCATTAAGCAAATTTATCTCAGAATGTTCAACCTTGTAAAAAGCCAAGTTTTAAATTGATAGCAAATGGTATTTCCTTTATTTTTTGACTCGGGGAGGATAAAAAAGAGGTTCACTTTAAAAATTACAATATATTTTGGGAAAGCCAAAAATCTACTAAGTTTAATCAGTGGGATTACACTATTGCGATCTTAAATATTTTATGTGTTTAACTTCCTCCTCTTAGTTTTTTTTAAACTTTAACAAATGTATCATCCTACGCTTTTCTATTTATATAAAGTGTCCCGATTTATTCTTGGCAAGAACTGGTACAAGTCTTAGCAATCTCATGAGTTATAACAATTGCAGATATGTCCATGTTCTTAAATAAATTACTGTGATGATGATGAATTACTGACTAATGATTTACTTAAACTGATAAAAGTAATTTTTAGCGGCTAATTTCACTAGAATTTGCAATTTAAAATAGTTCGAATCTATGAGAAGATCTATATACCTAAAATTTTCTCAAACAAAAAAAAGCGAATCTGGTTATTCAGAAAAAGTGTTACCCAGTAAAATGTTTAGTTTCTAAAAAAATAATCGAAATTAGAAAAAAAATTAAATATAATTAGTATTGTGTATATACATATACATGTAAAGTAATAATCAACTTAAACTTTCTCTTGAAGAATTTAGTTCATAATTGTCTTGAGCTGTCCGAAATTTCAAGAGATAATTAATTTCTAGTTTACACATAGCGAACGGGGCCTAACCATTACCATGTTGCCAAAACCTAAAATTTCTTCTTTCCTAGATCAAAATGATGCAACCTTGCATCCCCCGCGTAAGGGACCCAATCAGAAGAGGCTTTACCCAAAAACATATGTGTGATTTTAATAGCTACTAGTTGACAAAGAATATAAATAGACGAGCTCTACTGAAGACGGGGAAACAATTTTGTACTTTGTATAGCTGGAGCATGTTTTTGTTCGTGCCTTTCTTTTGTGTTTGTAATCGGCAAATAAATGTGATTTTAAAATAGCAACATGTTTACTCATCTTTCCGTTCAATAGAGGCAAAATAAAACAAATTAACTGATCCCGTCACGAAAATTGTCTTAATCTGAGTGAAGGGTACCATGTGTGTGTGTGTGTACATACATACATAAGACAAATTACATCATCTTTAAAAAAGAGCGACATTTTATTTTCGTTATTTTGCTTTAATTCTGGTGTATAGAATCTGACTCCTATATTTATTATTTACTTGTTTATTAAATAAAGATCCAAAAATGGGCAACAAGAATGTATATCTCTAAATATCGTTGGATGGAAATTTTTAGTTTACAGAGTTATTTATAGTACATCGTTACAGTCATAAACAAAAACCCACTTCATCTTTTTACCTGATAGGTCCTCAAAATGCTTCACTTAACGGATTTCCGTTTAATTACATATAACGATAATTTCAAAGATAAGAAAATGATTTAAACAATGTTTCGAAATATAATTTAAAATTTGCACAAAATGGGGACCATAATTATGTTTAAATTTTTTTAAAAACTGCTCGTTTTTTTTCTAGAAATGCGTTAAAATGCATTTTATTCACGAACTATTTGTTACTGAAAACATTTAACTGTTATTAATTATCTACGTTTCTGTTATTATTTCAGAGAAGTAAACTTTATGAGTGGAATTTAAAATTTAATTGTTTAAATCATGGAAAAGAATTAAGAATTCGCTATTTATGAACTTATTCCGCATTAATGGGGGAGAGGGTGTAAATTTCTCGTATTCAAAATTTTAAATCAATTGCTGACACATAATTTTGATACATTTTGTTACATATATTTAATATTGAATATAAATTAATAAACGAGACAATGTAGAAAATTCGGTTTGCAAATGCTGCTTAATTTATTTTATATCTGCTAATTGTTTTTCAACCTCAAATCACAAAACATTAAAGTTGCTGGAAATTAATAATTGCCACGTTACAGTTATTAAAACCACTGTAATTTGGTAAGGTTGGAATTAATGGAGTGTAGTCAAATATGTTTGTTTGAGTGAGAAGCTTGTGTCTAGATTATTATGAGTAATAAAAAGACTCTGCTACACGTTTAAATAAATGATATCTTCCAGGAGTTTCGAGTTATGGGAATGAGACTTTTTATGCCATCCCAAATGTCACTCTTGTCACTTAGGCAAGGTTCATTTGATGAAGATTGTCACCAATGCCACTGGGTTTATTTATGTTGCTTATTATATTGACGTAAAAAAATACATTATTAAGTTGTGTGTGTTGTATACGTAAGCATTACAATATGAGTTATAAAACTTCTAGTTCCCAATGATTCTAAATATATTTTTACAATAAGTTAATCATATCCTAAACGAAGCTCTATCACACACACGCATACATTTATATGTTTTGTTGTTTGTTGCCGCTAATGTCACTTGTCTGACGTTGTCAGATCGAGACCCACGAAATCCATCGTGGCAAGGGGCTAGATAAATACCTGTCGTTGGCCTTAACCTTGAGCATCATACAGGTGGCAATACGATTTTGCTCGGTTAAATTCCCGAAGGGAAGCAATGTATGTGTTACCAGAGCCTATTATGCAGTTTGGACTTCTTTTCAATAGATGGCTACACCACCGATCTCCACTTCCAAAATTTAGGCATGGAACTGGAGGAGAATATTCTCCAGCTCCCTGCACTCGTGGTTTCAGCTGCGACCGCCCACAAGACTTAACAAGAACGTACTCCGTGTGTACTTGGAGGGTATTTGGTGGCATCGGGCATTGAACCCAGAACTTCAGGTCTGGAGTCCGATGCTCTAACCACTAAGCTACCCACGGACACGCTTTTGAGGTAGGGAAAGTCAATGGGGATTGTGCGCAACGGGCACATCTCTTCAAGCCATGTTCGGGGTGTTCGCCATCTTGTTAATATTCGGTTGTAATACATGAAACGTTTTAATTAAATATATTTTTTTATAGAATAAACTTCATTAATCAAAATGAAAAGCATTAACTTCAGGAAACGTTTGCAAACAGGAAACAAGTTATTTTACGCAGGTATCACAAATTCCATCAGTTATGGAGATGACTAACTCTTTGAATGCCGTTTCATCATCCCTTGTATTTCTGAAGCATTTATCTCCGGAAGTTATCCAGATATTTGAAAATAATGATAATGCGTAGGTGAGAGGTCATTTGAATATATATATATGGTGTGTGGTGTAGAGTTTCATAGTCCAACACGTGTAACTTTTAACAAGTGATCATTGAACCATGGGGTTTAACATTGTTGTGAAGAAGAAATGTGTACTTTCTTTCCTTGTGCATTTCATTGATTTCATTACAATACATATCATCAGAGATGGTTTTGCCCAGCTTTAGAAAGCTATGGTGGATCAACTGGCTGAGGATCGCGAAACTGTCACCATAAACGTCCGTTAATAGAGTTACTGTTTCAGGAAGTGTTCGGGAGCTTTGTTGACATCCAGCCACTGCGCCAAAGGTCGCCAATTGTCATAGAGAATCTACTTCTCGTTGCACGTCATAATTCGATTGAGAAACGAATAGTTTTGGTTGCGAAAAAGTAAAGAAGCTGTTTCAAAACACACAATTTTTTTTATTATTCTCTTACAATTTATGAGGAACCCATGTATCCAATTTTAAAATTTACCAAGATATATTTGTGGGGGGAGGGAGTATTTTAAATCAATTGGATGTGGATATGAGTTACACACAAGCACCATAGGGAAAAATGAAAGTCGTACAATCATACAAAACAGAATAAAATTATTAACTATATGATATAATTGAAACTAAGAGTGAACTTCACAGTAAGACTTTGTAGTTAGCTTAAGGTATCCGAATACTTACTACATTTTTTTTAAATGGAGATATGGGGTTTGTGGTTTTTACATTTATTTAGTATATTTAAGAAAAACATCCTAAAATCGAAAAGAGAAAAAGCAGTTATTATTTTCAAAATGGGAAAGAATTGGTTGGTAAACATTTATAAAAAAATTCGTAAATGAGCCCACTCTGTGCAAAAAGTGTATTAACAATTTAGCAAATTTTTAATTTTGCTGTGTTACTTTGCCATTCATTTTTAAATGACCTTCAGGATAAGAGATATTTTAATCTGTACAAAAGATGGAGCACTTTATCTTAGTTATTAAATGAAATTTTCTACAAAAACAGTGATTATATTTACATAAGTGACATTAAGTTTCGTGATAAAACAGTGATTAATAAATCTGAAAGTTAAAAAGATTCTACTATTATACAGAACATACAGAAATAATTTATTTTAATTATTTTCAAAACTTTTTCAGTAATCGCTGTCCTCGTTTGAGCATTTTCAAAAAAACACATCTCGAGTAAAATGTATTTTAAAGTATTGGCTTTTGCTTTTACTGAGACACTTGAATATTTAGTTCTAGTGAATGGAAAATAATTAACTTGGTATTTTTATAAAGCTAATAAGATACACTATAAAATAAAATCATTAGAAAATTTGTCAATTTTGGCAAAATTTACAATTTTAGCGCTGTCGGATGTTTTAATATTTTTTCTTGCTTCATTATCTTATCAATTATAAGTTAACATTTATAAATACTAATTAAATAGAAAATTCCCAATGCGAAGTAACAGAAAAGTTAGTTTTTGTAAGTAATTGTCAAAATAATTATTTGATTTGCATAAAATACTTCATTTTAATAAATTTATCTTGCTATCATAAACTGCAGTCCATAAATGCACATTAAACATAACTTTTATTTGTTTCAAACTTTATATTCAAGACATTGTCTTTATCAAACACTCGCATTCTCCATTTTAGTTTATTTCGGATAAAGTTCCATTAGGAATCCTATCACAAGCTATCAATTGATAGTGACTTAATTAATCTATTCATTGTATCTTTAGAATCATCCATCGTTTTCTGATAATAGGTTGAATACCAGAATAAAGTGCATTTGATACAGTATTGTGAGGCCCATTCATCATTTGTGCTCAAGGTTTATGTCTAACATAAAGGAACTTTTGCTATTTGCATAATAACAAAATAACAACTACATTAATTTTCAATGTAACTTAAATATAACATCTATCATTGTTCAATAATTTCGTACAGATAACCTTTAAATACAAGCTATAAAGAGAAAGTACTATTGAAAAATATTTTCTCAGGAACAAGGAATTATACAACAAATCACGTTTGGGCTGTAATAAAACGTGAATAAGCGAAATGTGATTCGATTTTTTTTCAAGCTACAAAAAACGATAAACCAAGTCTGATAGTTATTCTTTAAACCTATAAAGTAAGTTCCCTTAAAGTAGTACTGATACATGAAAGAAACTGAATTCATCCTTTTATGTGCTTTTTATGTCTCTATCTTTTTGAAGATATTTTTGCTTCAGAAAAGATAACATTTTTGAAGGACTTTCAATGTACACGACTTAAAAAAATCACAAAAACCTTTTATTAACAATATGTGCTTGTTTTATTACAAATACAATAAAAAAATATGTATAATTTTAAATTTCAAAGATATTTTAACTAAATTTCCCAGAATGTGTTTAAGTTAACCCTATTTGAATATAATTATAATTCTTACAAAATTTTATGGATAATTTACTTGATATATTCTTGGTATATATATTGGAGAAAAAATTTTAAGAGTTCTATGACATTACATCTAGTGATAGATAATTGGATATTTATTGTGTGTGTGTCATAATATATATATATAATTTAGATATCAAATACTAACTTAACAAATATTTAAATTAGGGATTTAAATATTTGTTTACTCTCTTATGGCCATGTTTTTAACGCATTTTTAAGTCATAACCTTACTGCTCTCTTCGCGCAAGAATGAAAAATCTAATATCCCTTTAATACACATATATACAAGAGGTAATTTTAAGTGCTAATATTTTGCATTTTTAATAGCAATAGTAATTTCAATCTTTTATATGTATTGTATGGAATCTGTTTCTACTCCCGTTGTTATTATTGTTAGACAGTACAGTCCCTTTTTTATTTGTTTTAAGCTGAGGAATAGAAGTGCCACAAGAAGCATTTGAAATTTAGACATTTGAAAAAAATTATATTTGAATAAATATACTTTTTTTTCCAAAAAAATACTTTTTTCTGTGTTTTTAATTCATTTACAAAAATGCTTTTAAATTGTCTGTATCCTGTATTATTATATTTAAAAATAAATTGCTATGTGTGTTTTTTTTTCCTTTTTTTAGAATAGTGGCAAAGTTTCTTTTGTGAATAAATAAATATTTTTAATCTTATTAGTATTGTTTTCCTTATATAATCCGTATATAATGAAAAATAATGCCTGAAATAATGTTTTTTTTTATATGATGTAATGTCTTTGGAAGCATTTTATAAATACTAACGCATTAAACATGTGCATAATCAATTGTATTTTTAAAAATAATAACCTATACTAATATTTACACTGACTTTCTAATTAACTTAAATATGTTAACTGATAGCATATAAACAAATTAGAGAATAGGGCTCAAGAAGTTTTAATACAAGAACTACGAAATAAATGTAATAATGATAATTTGGTTATTTTTGATAATTCCTCTAAAAATACAATAATGCATAACCATTAAAATGTTTACATCCTTTAAGCCATCATATCATAAAAATAGCAAATGATAATCAAAAATGAAATTAAGGGAAAGAACTATTGTGTATTTACGAAGTAGATTAAAGCAATCTAATTTACATATTAACCATTAAAGAGAGTAATTATTTAATAATATTATGTATGTATTAATTTAATAGATATGGTTAGATAGTTTATATTATTTAATTATTTGACAGAATTTATATTGTTTTACTATGCTGAAGACAATTTTATTTTATATATTGAAAACTTTAAATAAATATCTTTCACTATTTAAATTAGTACAAATGATTAAAACTCTTCTTAATTTTTGATAAATTGAGTATCTATTTTTTGTGAATTTTTTTCTTGAAACGTAAACCATAGAAATTAAGTAATTGATCTTTTTTATGTCAACTATTCTAAATAATCTTTTAAGGCTCAAAAATACATTTAACCCATTTTAATTTTTACATCTTCAGTCATTTATCTATGGTTTTCCCAAATAACCATGCTCCGTGTTTTGTGCTTGTTATTTCAATGCTTATATTTTCCATCCATAGATCTTTCAAACAAATTGTGGATTCGTGGTCCATCAGAAACACCTCGAGGTGGCACGGTCACTCTCAGTTGTGAAACAGACGCTAGTAACCCTAAGTCCGAACTTTCGTGGACGATAGATGGACAAAAGGTAGAAAAGGCTGAAGAAAGTGTGCAGGAGACGGCTGATGGCTGGATTACAACTAGTAACCTCACCATCACTCTCAACAGGCAGGTAAATTCATCAATTCACGCTTCCCACATAAAACAAATAGGCTCCCTAAGCATTTTGTTATTGATGATTGCATGAAAAGTACATTTATTGATAGTAGATTTCAATGTATAACTGAATTAAATATTACAATAATATTGATCTATTATTTTTGAATGTGCAAAACAGATTTATATGTTTAAGGGAATTAATATTATATGTAAGGAATGAATTAATAATTTCAGTTTCGCATAACGAAAAATTATTTCTAGCATATTATTCGTTTCTTGATATAAAAGGTGCTTTTGACAATGCATGGTAGCCTTAAACAAATTTAATTTAGTTCCGTCATCTTCCTTGACTTTAATATTGGTGGGGAGGAAAATGTAGAACATATGCTCCTTCTGTGATCCATGTTTGTCAGAGAAAGATAGATTATAAGACTGGCTCTCAAGGACATATAAATTGACCTCGAAATTTTCACCAACTTCTTTCCACCGGAAGTGCTTTTAAAAGGTTAATTGAATTTGTTGTAAATATCCGTAACCCTTCATATCCTCAATTGTGTTTTCTTTCTTTCCTTTGTAATGAGTGATTAAAAAATATATTTTCACTGATAAATAGTTTTTTTTAATATGTAATGAATATTTTACAAAATTTGATGAAGTATTCCTATAACTAAATTTTTATCAAATAAACAATCTGAAATTTAGTGTATAAAATTTTATTATTGGTTCAACAAAAGCTGTTTTAAATAAATTTTTTTCTGATAGATTTGATGCAAAGAAGATAATCAAGGAATTCAAATAATATTAAGCATAAAAATCAACAAGTTCTTCTTATATCATGCTAAATTGCCTATTATATATTTAGTTTTTTTATTTTGTTATTTATTTTTGTATTACGCGTATAGTGAACTTTATTTCTTTTAAGTAATTACTTGGTTCTTTTAAGTAAAAATATACCTGTAAAAAGTATGCTGTAAATATATATGTAAGGAAAATGCCAAAAGAATACATTAATAATTTCTACAAGTGAGGTATGCCTTAAATTAAGCAAGAATATTAGAATCAAGTTAAAGATAAAATCGATTTTTGAATCGTTCAAACTTTTTTTTCTTTTCACTACGAGTGAAATCTTACTTCGCTTCATTATTTATTTTCTGAAATTAAAAGATCTGAAATTTAACTGGTTTTTTCACGGTAAGTCGATATTAAATCCAGATTTAATTCAGAAAATTTAATTTTGTAATAAAAGGTGTATGGTTAGGAACTATTAGAAAAAGTCAATGCATTTTGTGTGAAACTTTTCGAAATATTGATATAAGAATAAAAATAACGTGATGATCAAAAAATGAATACACAAAAAATATTATGTCAAATGAAATTCAAAAGTATAAAAAAAATAGTTTTTTTTTTCCAGGAGGAAATGATAACCTGAAATAAGGCTTGATATGGAAGCAGATTATATTAATCGAAGTAAAGCAATAAAAATAACTATTAGAATTAATTATTAAAACGCAAAAAGAAAAATCTTTATTGTAATTCCTGAAAGAAATATGGGCTTTATTTCTGTGAAGTAAAAGGTCGTTTGGGATGAAACAGAGCAAACAGTAGCAAACCAGTTTCATTTCGTAAAGAATGTGTTGATTTTCAGATTTAGGCTTAATGATCCACGAAATTAATAAAAGTATGTCGAAAATTATTTATTTAAAGTGTTTCTTTTGAATATTTTTTGCTTCTGAGTATTTCCTCCTTCTGGAATTTAATTTTAAATATAAAATAGGCAGACGGAGAAAGACTGAAAAATTTATTTCTAACATATTGTATAACTTAATATAAACATTTAAATGCACAATTCCATTTAAAAACTTAATACTAACGAAAAAAATTTTGAATTAAATTAAACCAAGAAAAATAAGTATCAACTCATTGACTGAAAATCGTCAAATCAAAAAATAATAAAATGCCATGATATTTGATTTAAATCGCAATGTAATATTTAGTACTTTCATTAACTCATTTTCTTTTTGCATACATGTTCTTTAAATATCACAATTGTAGTTTAATACATGTTTGCATAAATATCCCAAAACTTTTTTATAATGAAATCATCCATTTCAATAACTCTTTAAATTACATAGTGATGTAATAAAAACCTGCCTATTCGTAATTAGTACTTAGAAATAAATAGTTACAGTTATAAATTGTTACAGTTGAACAAAATACCATTTGATTTTGTTTTTGGATATTATGACATTAGAATGTATTTTTTCACATTTAAAAGTAAAATTTAAACATTAGTGCATTTTTGGATGGAATAGGGTATATAGATCCTTTCAATACATTTTTAAAGAACTTAATCAAAATGAAATAAAAATAAAAATTTAAAATTATTCTTTTTATAATGAGATCAACTCTGAAATATAAAATTTTCCATTTATCAAGAATTCCATTCCGGTATTTTAGAAATGACTTAATTTTTTCCCTTACTTCTTATTTAAGCTGTAAGCAATGTATGGATATTTAATGTATCTACATGCTGTAGAAACGTCTTACTTTGTACCTTTTTTGGCGATATTTTTACCTTTGCTAACAACGAAAATTTCTTTCTTTTTCCTCATTAGCAAAATAAAAAGGGTTTATATTTTATTTCATTTTAAGTGTATTTATATTTTACGTATATATATATATATATATATATATATATATATATATATATATATATATATAAATTATATGTTTCCTGTTTTAAGTATTTTCTTATGCTTCATGTATAATTTTTCAAAGTGTTTATTAGAATATGACCTTACATTCATATATGATACTTATGAACTTTTATTTTCAAAATAATGATACAGTGTGGATTTATGGAATCTTAAAAAAAAACATGGACACTTTAAATTTCCTACATGGAGGCACCACAGCAAGGAACATAAAGATTAATAATCAAATGAGATACTTAATACTTTATCATGTTCAAGTTACGAGGTTTGTAATTGAAAAAAAAATTGTTTATTAATATTTGACGTGTATTGGTCCCAGTTATTTTACACGACAATATTTCTCGAATAGGTAATGTTTCATTCTGAGACTGGGGAACCAAAGGCACAGCAACTATGTCAAAATAAATTTCCAGATTAGACTAAAATTAAGGGCGGGGTGAAGACAAAAAAAACGAAAAGATAAATCCTATATATACAGGGTGGGGCGTGGGAACTTCCGGATTTGAAAATGCAAAAAAGGGCACTACATGCTTCATTCGACTTTTTTTGTATTTTTCGCCTACCCCACGGCATTTGAGTTTAGAATTTATACAATTTTAAACACAATGTCGGTTAAATGTCACCCTCAATTATTTACAAACTGATACAATCGATTTCAAAAATTTTAAGCCACCTTTCCAAGCGCATCGACCGGGATACTACCAATTTCGGTTCGGATGTTGTTCCGTAGGTCTTCCAGGGTCTTGAAGCGATCTTTGTAAACCACAAACAAGAAGTAAGCCCACAGGAGGTAATCAAGAGGAGATAAATCAGGTTAGTTCGCTAGCCAGGTTGCGTCCCCTCGCAAGGAGATCCGTCATTCGGGGAAGACTGCTCTTAAAACTCCCATGGAAATCCTGAAGGTGTGAACGTTGGCCCCATCTTGTAACTACACGGTATCAAGATCCCTTCTTGGAGAGTGAGTAAGAAGAATCATTGGATCATTGTCACTTACAGGTCTGAATTCACACACGAACTCAATCCATATTTTCAGGTGTTCTAATGGTCTTCGGAGATAGTTTCCTTTCTTTAGAGCATTTTTTGTCAAACTTTGGGGCGCGCCCCCTAAGGGGCATGACAGCTCTACAAGTGGGGCGCAAGTACGAAAATCGAAAACAAAAGATTATTTTAAGAAAATTATGAATTTACTGAAAGGAAGAAAAAAAACACATTCTGGCATAATAAAAAACAAAATACACATTTATATTGATATAATACACTTATAAATATATCAGTACTGCGAAATGTGATTCATAATAAATTTAACAGACCTCAGTTAAGAACAAGTTTAATAATTATCAGTGACCCTATAGGCATGTCAAAAAATTATATACAAACACTTAGTACTCAACAATTTGTACGGTTTTTTATAAGTAAAGTCGTATTGTAGCTTTACATCAAAGTACATTATTATTAAACTCAATACATTGTTACTGTATGGAAGGGGGCGATGAAAAATTATTATTGAAAACTGGGTGGCAAGTATAGAAAGTTTGAGAAGCACTGCTTTAGATACATTCCCCGTTGCTCGGAAGGCATCCATCCACATTAAAACACATTTCCAATCAGGAGGAACACGACTTCGTGGAGAAATATTGAATTGATGAAGAAAGGCACGTTGCTTCGAGATACTGCCGATACTTCAAGAAATTCACCTCCCTGGCAAAAACGCTTGTTTACAACATGTTTGAGACAGAGACGGGTAGAAAAACAAATATCCCACTCCACCCCTTCCTACGAACCTCACTGCGACATGTTCAAAAAGGGAAGTTTCCGCACGGCATCCTGTACATGCTTTATCTATAAAATATAAAACCTAATTTTGTGACCTTAAAACGTATTAACGGAATATCGAATGTGAGTTATTTCTTTTAATATTAGAATGCATTAATATCATTTGTTGAGAGAATGAACAAAGTCTAAAAACCCCCACTGAAGCATTTCATTTAAGTTATTCAGAAAAAAATTATCATTTTGATTTCATTCGTAGCTTTAAAATATGCTTAGTATGTTTTTGTATTTTATGTTTCAGTTTTTCGTATAATTTTGTAATCGTTAAAAATATATTCCTCTCTATATAGCCTTACGTTTTAAAATAGATCTTTTTTTTTTTAACTTATATTTTTCACATAAGTCCATTTCAGTTTAAACAGTACAAGAAAACTGGAATTTAAGAGAAAAAAAGAACAAAAGATCCCAAATACTTTAAACACCAAATGGAAGGATAAACGACATTCGGCTATTATAGATGTAACAAAAATAATTGATTTTCTATATTTGTCTCTTATAATTACATTATTTTATTTTAAAAAAATATTCTATGGTTTAAAAAAGGGATCGCACACATATACAAACACACACTAAAACCTCATAACTCAAGTCATACATGGTATGTAAAAAGAAAAATATATGTATCATTCCGTTTACTGAAGATATCTGAAAAATATTTCTCAAGTAGAAATAATTATATTAAATTAAATGGAACTATATAGCCCCTGTTATATATCCATACTTTTATTGCATACATAACTTTATTTTCCCAGTATTGAATCAATATTTCTTTAATATTGCACAAAACTTTTTAAAAAATATTTCGGTTTTTTAAAAATAAGAAATGGTAATCTTCAGAATCCGGAAGATCATAAACTTTAATATTAGTCGGTAAAAAAAAAAAAAAAAAATAAGTAAAAAACAAGCAATATAAAAAAAATTAAGTCAATTCCGACTTTGGTGGATCCTTCTGTTGCAGCTAGCTGTATCTTTGTCAGAAATAAGGCAGGAAAAGTTTAAAATTACAAAATAAAATTTAATTAATAAATTAATACTTGAAAAAACTGTATTAAGATCAAGTGCCATCTACTACAAGTTTAAAAAATATATATTGCATTTGAATCGATAAATAAAAAGTATTTTATAAGCGGTTAAAAATTTGTGTGTGTGTGAGCAAAAAATACACACACACACACACATACACATATATATATATATATATATATATATATATATATATATATATATATATATAGGGAGATGGAGAACTAATCGTGGGATTAGAAAAATAATAGTAATCAAGCATTTAAAAGTGATAAAAAGGTAAAATTTTTGTCCGAAATGCTAGTGAAGTTAGGATAAAAAGTCATCTATAAGGACTTGTTTTTATGACGCTTAGTAATAATTATAATTTAAATATTACCTGTTATATTTGAATGAAAATAGCCATGTAAAAATGCATACTCACATTCTAGAAGACATTCTAAATATTTTCACATTTGATTTATAGTCTGTATGCATAATTTATCTCAATCCTGTCAAATAAATATATGATAACCATTCACATATTAACCAGTTTCCTACACCAAGTCCCTAACGGAAACTTTTCATAGTGTATTTCTACTAATAACTATTTTAATAGTCTGCAGACCTTCCACAACTCACCATTCAGCATCATTATCAATGCATCCTGCAGTGCAACTGGATTTGGTATGTCACGAATGCGGTTTTAGAAGGGACTGCATGATTGATGACTTACTTCCTTGCATTCAAAACCTTAGCAGCATTTTTACTCTTCCATTCTTTAATCACCCTAACCCCCCTGTGGAATCGCATTCCCTGCTCTTCTTTGACGGCGCTCCTCACTTCTTCATTAGCACCGCTTCTCGTAGGACAATAACCCATTTTCCAAGACTGTTATGGCAGTCATTACCACCTAACAATGACTTCTGAAAGATATGCATTTTCACAAGATTCCTTCTCCTTTTGTTTCCCTGTTTCCATAGAACTGTTGTTCTGTTCATCAAGGTTTATCATGTTTTTGTCTCTCATAATAATTATATCTCAAATACACTCATGAGATATTTTTAATAGGTTTTTTTTACCAAACATTGGCAATTTACTGTGATGGAAATTAACATTAACATGTATGTTACAGTAGTAATATAAAAATGCTCCATTACGTGTTCAATGAGTGTGTAAATCATCTCATATCAAGATTTTGAAAAATGTAATAGAAACTCTATAAAATATCCGACGACCCTAAAATTGTGAATTTTGTCAGAAATTGACTCACAACTTTTTCATGATTTTATTTCATATGCCAGCTTAGTAGCTTTATAAAAATACCAAGTTTTTTTTTTTAATTTTATTTTTCCATTCTCTAGAACAAAACCCATAGGTGTTTTAGTAAAAGCAAATGCCACAACTTCAAGCAAGATGTCGAAACTTTAAATTGAATTTTACTCGAAAAATGTTTTTTTAGAAAATGCTCAAAAGGGGAGAGCAATTGCTCAAAAATTTTTGAAGTTCATCAATTAAAATGTCTTGTGTAATAGTAGAGTTTTTTAAACTTCAGATTTACCAATCACTGTTTTAATACACAATTTATATTTCCTTATATGGAAATAATCACGGTTGTTTTTTTAAGCAATTTCATATAATAAATAAAATAAAGTGCTCTAGTTTTTGAAAAAATTAAAATATTTCGTATTCTGTAAGTCATTTGAAAAATGAGTAGCAAAAAGTAACACACATCAAAATTTTGAAAAATTAAGAATTTTTTCATAAACTTTTTGTACACAGTGTTTATGTAATTGTTTGTAAATTTTTAGTCATTTTTGTGATTTGAGTAATAATAATTTCTTTTTCTTTTCTTAATATTAGCACTTTTTTTTCTTAAAATGTATTAAATAAATCTAAAAACCACACACACAAAAAAACCTCATTTCTACATTTTTTTTAAGCTGCCGCAAATAGTTCGATACATCAAAAGCATCGGAACGACACAATATTCCTGATATCCTACAATTATTTAAATAATATCTTTGATTTCAAGTAAAAACGTTCAAACGGGGAAATTAAATACGTTTTGTTGCTTATCTATCGGTGGTTCAGGGTTCGAAATATCACGCAAATATTCAATTCAGATCTTAATCTTTTTAATTAAAACTAAGATGTAACAAACAAGATCACATTTTTACACGTAAGAACATTGAAGAAAAATTTTTGCAACTAAAAATGTAATTCACAACAATGAAACTTACAGTATCAAACTATTCAATAACAGTTAATAAAATAGACAGTAAGGAGAATCAGAGTTATTTAGAGATAAACTATTAAATCAAAGCAGAGGAAAAAGCTAGTATGAAAAACAGAATAATTTTCTACTGTTATTAGATATGTTAAAAATAATTTCCAAGGATTCTTTTTCGTATTTACATATTACATATTCTTCCTATCCAAATCTAAATCAACTATGTAGTTCTTTTTGTATGTACAGCTGGCAGGCGGTGGGTAAAGATCCTCAATAGGCTGTAAAGTAGACTGTGTTATAGATGTTTCCGCTTCTTCTTCATCAAAGTAAATGTATGCCATTTTAAAAATTCTGAAGATGATTAACGTAAATCGTGTATATTTTTCAACTTGAATGAAGATCAAAGAAGTGATATCAAAAGCATTGAAATAATTAGGAACGAAATTAAATATCGTTTACACAGTTTTCGGAATTTCGAGGGTCTTCAAAAAATATTGCGGGAAAATTTTCTATTTAATGTATCGTGAAAAAATAAAATATTCCTGTCATAAAAAATATTCTTATTTTGCAATTGTAGAATATCTGTGAAGCATTTTGAAGCTTCAAGAAAATTTGAGTGGAATGAAAATTCTTGTGAATATTTCAGTTACTTCCCTATCTTAAAATATATAAATATATATATAGTTATCTGTGTGAAAAAAAGTATATTCTTCTAAAGGGTCACTTTATTATAAATTTTAAAAAAATTATTTTGAATCCATATGCAATATATGTGTAATAAAGAAAAGTATTAATACTTAAAAAATAACTACATGATTATTTTTTTTTAAAAAAAAAAGGTTATGCATCATCTTTTTTTAAAAAAAAAAATATTCATTATAAAGTATATATGTAACTAAGTCTTAAAATTTAGAACCCAATAATAAAAAATAATCATTTTATGGAACAAAAAAATAAGGATCTAGTTTTGGTAAAAACCCACCTAATAAATGACCTTCAGAACACTGAAAAATATACGTGATACAAATAAAGATATTTTACATCTAATACGTTTAAAGCAAGAAAATTCTTAGAATAGCATGCTAATGAAATGCGGTGAATTGGTGAATATATAACGCGTTTTGCACAGTTAAAGAATGATGGGAAGGTTTTCCTAGAAACTTCCCAGCATTAGATAATGCGAAACGTTTTCTCCTAAAAGTCACCCGGGAAGGCATTTATTACCTATAAATCACGTGTTTCCGGTCTTATTTTGGAAACTCACTTTAGCTTTTTATCCGTAGTCCATGGTGTAATCCCCATGTGAAGTGGAAATAGAACAAGTACCTACAAGCTAAGGGTATAAAAAATAGGAAAAAAACTTTTAATGTTATTTATTGGCTTCTGAAATAAATTTAAATGTAAAAAAATAACTTTGGATCTAAATTTATGGGAAATATTCACCGACTTCCTAACAGAGAGAGAGAGAGATTCAAACTTCATTTTTAAGAATAAGTAAACTTTTGAGAAAAAGACAATTTTAAATATGACGAAAAGGAAAAATAAATAATAATGAAATTCCTAAATTAATAAAATTTAATTTCTGCATTTATATAAGTATTATAGGCGAGTTGTAAGCAACATTTTTCATTCGTTAATCAATTACTAAATAGTATGTGTACTAATAATATCGCATTTTATTTTTAAGAGCTAACAATATGAGTTTCAGTAAAATAGAAATTACCATTATAAATAAATACGTTTCATTTACATGCAATATGTACCGTATATTTAATTGTATGTGAAAAATTATATCGCTATTATTTTAAAATATTTTAATATTGTACAGCATACATGCATTACATTTTATTGTTCCCAGTAGTCAAGGTATAGGATCACACATAGCAGGCATGTCATGAGTTCGAGCCCAGTACCACTAAAGACCCGCCGTATAGGGGCGCGATGCACGTTAAATCTGTCGAGAGCTCAGACGTCCTTCCAATGGTGTGGTGTGGTAGTTAGGAGAGGAGATTGCAAACTCAGGTGTAATCCACGTCACTTGACCATGGTTCAAAATTACATGGTCCGTCACCAAAAACCCTCGTGTAGCTGAACAGTGCGACGTTAATATTCACTCACTTAACATTTTATTGTTATGATTTTACATAAGGATAATTTAAAACAGAGTTTACAAAATTTGCATAGCATTACTGTTGAAGAAGTTTAAAATTTAAAACCTGAGTTGAAATTGATTACAGTGTCTTATTCTGCAGTTAAGTAAAATTGGCATTTTAATTCATTTCCGTATAAAATAATAGTTTTAAAAATTAATATTAATTGACGATTTTGATTAACATTCAGAGTTCCAGCAATTAATTACAGCATTGTTTAACAATGACAAGGATACTACATTCTAGAAAAATGGTAAAAGCACTTAATTGTAACTATATATGTCTAAAAATAAATATAATATAAATTACTCTTTGGATTTATCGTAAAAAAAAACTCAAAAAGTAGAAAAATATAATGGAATTAAAAATATTCGTAAAACATGAATCGGGGTATTATGCTACATATGATTAAAAGCTAATTATGATAAAAAAAATTATTTCAAAAGAATGAAAAAAATTTAACTCAATATAAATAAGAGAAAGGGTTATTTGATCATTATGTGCATTTAACCATAAGAAAATTGTCGGTTCTCAATGAATGGGTCACTTCATTTAGGAAGTAATGCAGGTAATGGAATTTTCACGGTCACTGTGTATAGGGACGTCTTCAGGCATCAGCCAACTGGGTCCGAGCCCAGCCTCTGCCACAACAGGAGCCTCGTCTTGTTCTCGACTCAATATTTATAAAATCATTTTTTTAATAATTTCAACGGTCAAATGTTATTCCCGGTTGTAGTCTCCGAAACACTGGGAATTTCGGACTATATGTCAACCAGCTACATGTAACGACCGTCATCCACGTACAGGACTATGTCTACCACCGTACATCATCATTAATATGTCGTCAAAAGGCGTAAGTTGGTCTAGTCGAATTGTGCCATTGTAAGTCATGCAAATCTATTTGTTTTGGGTTATTATTTGTAGGAGTATTTGACGACGTATGCTATTGTAATGAATTCACACAGCTCTGGGATAAACTATTTATTTCAATACATAAATCATCAGAAAATATTTCAGCACAATTGATTAGCAAAAGTGTCCACAAATTTTGAGTCTCTTTCACTGCAATATCTCATCTCTCTCTCGCATAAATTAATGACGTAATTCACTCTCGGTAATTCCACACCTAGTCGGGTGAGTTCACTAGCTCCAAATCCGCCTTACATCGTGGACTAAGGTATAACTCCTACCGCTGATAGAGATTCAAACCGTTCCCGGATCTCCTCAGTTCGGATTCCACCTTCCTTCGCGGTCTCCCTATCGTTTCACTCTATCGCTGAAGGGACTTCACAAGAGCTCCCTCAAAAATCCAGTCTTTCGCTGGAGGAGCTTCACAACGGCTCTCTCCATAATCCAATATTTTTCCTTATATCCGCTCTCTCATACCATCCCTCGTCTAATCATCCTCTTGTGGTCTCTTGTTTTTTTGCCGCCCCTGTTGGTCTCGGCTTCCTTGATCTCCTGTTCTTCTGCCGCCCCTGTGGGTCTTAACTCATTTCATCTCTAGCCCCATGGGTGCCGATGTCTAGGTGCACATTGTAAGATTTCAGACGCACTATCATCCCCAAATCGTTTGACAACGAGAGCACAATGTTAAAGCGTCTCTTTCTGAAAAAAAAGGGTACAAATCTTTGAACACCCGGTTCCGAAATTCTTTCCCAGCAATTAGGGAAATGTCTGGAATTTTGCCAACGTCTGCTCGCAAGGGTCAAGGGGTCCGTAGTGATTAGGAGGAAGAGACCGGCTTCGTCACACTGTGCACTGTCTACTTTTAAGGGTCATAGGTGGACCTGCAATTGTGTTAGGGCCAAGGTCATCAAGAAGTCTTAAGACGTCCCTGATTGTGCAGCCAGGGTGTTGTGAGCACATCAATTGTTTTCATCAAAACTATTCCAGAAAGGGCAACTTACCTTAAACAACAAGTGGTGGATGAGCTGATTCATCACCAGACTTTTAGCACTGTACCGATAAATAGAGCCCCCGTGATTACTAATCAATCTGGTGGCAACTTGAATCTGGTCGAAGAAAAAGTGTTAGCAGTCACACAAACACTAAAGTGTTACCAGAAGAAATTGTCTCATGAGGCTAAATATACGTCAAAAGACAAAATTTAACTGAGGAAATTAGCTTCACACACATTATTATATGTCGATGACAGGGATGAGTACTATAAATTTTACATGAAAAAATTTGGGGTTTTTTTTTTCAGTAGAATGCTTTTCAAGATGATGGTGTTGACATTCTCTTTCAGAAACTACCTCCGCGATTTTTCTGGTGACATTTCCCCCTACAGGTAATGTTATAGTGGCTTACTTGAACACCTCTTTCTTACATATGTATATACTCATTGTCCCAATAAAGAGCATATCCTTCAGCAAGTCAATCTAACGCGAAGTAAATCCACATGGTTTGATGATTATTTAATAGAAATGACATTGCTTGCATGGCCCTATAGGTCACCTGATAACAACTCCAACAAGTGCTTCTTGAAATATTTTGAGAGAAATCTGGATCATCTCACTCTTTTTAATCAAATTTTTGGGAAGTGAGAAAAATTTGTGAGAGCTGGTGTATCCAGTTATAGTTCTCTAACTGTTCCAGAACCTTGTCAAGTCTATGCCATCTTCAAAACGGAATGTAGTAATGCTACAAAAAATTGTCAGAGCATCTCTAATTTAATCCAGCGTCCATCTATATCAGGGGTTTACAAAGTGTCCCTATTGACCACCAGGGGTTCCCTTTATTGTTCAGGGGCCGTGGAAGATTCAAATTGATTTGGGGGTCCCCGATCAACGTCAGGGGCCCACACAAGATTTAATATAAAATCAAGTAAGAATTTGATCCATTTTTTATTTTTATGGAAATTAAAATAACTAACAATATAATTCACTTGGATATTCCCAACTGTATGTTGAACCATTTTGTCCTTTTGTGGACTAACTCAGATCCCAAAAACAGATGAATCCATACTAATACAGGAGCATGTTATTGAAATAGCCACAAATGAGGGACTTAAAACAATGTTTGAAGAAGGATACCACACATTCTGGTTACAAAAACAGATTTCGATTTTATATTCTGCATTATAGACTATTGCAGTGCTTCTCAAACTTTCGATTCTTGCGACCCAATTTTCAATCATAATTTCCGTCGCAGCCCCCCCCCCTTTCTCCATTCAATAACAATGTATTGAATTCAGTAGTATTATGCTTTGATGCTAAAGCTACAATACGACTTTTAACTCTTAAGTCCCACCGACGTATAAAAACGTCTTGGTCAACCAATGTATTAATTGGTCTGGACGTATATATACGTCTTTCCGAAATACGATGTTTTATATGAACTTCGATCCATAGAATTATTACGAAAGCTTTGTAACGCAATAAAATTAACTTGACAGTGTTTGCGAAGGAATTACGTATTTCAGAGGATTTGCTTCTTTATTCCTCTTTTATCCCCCAATACATCTCATACGGGCATCTACATGAAAATAAAGAGGCATTGGGGAGTGAACCATATAAATTTTAATCTCGGCAGTTAAGGAATTAATTATAAACCGTACAAATCATCAAGATAATTGTTAATTTTTGTTAATAATTGTACATATGACAAGCCCATGGAGTCACTGGTAATTATTAAACTTGCTCTTAAGTTAATATTGTTCAATTACTTATAAAATACATTGTGAAGTACTGATACATTTATAAGTGTATTGTATTAGTATAAATGTTTATTTTATTTTTTATTATGCCCGAATGTATTTTGTTTGTTTACTTTCAGCAAATTAATAATTTTCTTAAATAATCTTTTGTTTTCGACTTTTTAATATCCTCGCTTCCCCCCTTGTAGCGTTATCACGCCACCTAGGGGGCAACTCACAGTTTGAGAGAAGCTGGACTATTGTACAGATGTTGTTGACTTTGGTTACGTAGATTCAGAGCCGTGAAAAACTTCATCACAAAAAGCAAAAAAAGAAGAAAAGAAAGAACTGTGACCGCGCGCGCGCTGGTGAGGGTTCGCGGTTGCTACTCACAAACATTGAGAAGGACATAAATGCACTCATAACATCACATCAAGTTCATCCAAGTCATTAGTTTTTTTTTAAAACAAGTTATAATTCCAATGAATAATTCATCAACAAAATGTTTGTTTTTTTTATAAAAAATTGTGATTTTTATACTATGTATTTTTATGTAGCTTTTTAACTTGGGGGTCCTTGGGAAAGTTTTGTCTTTAAAAAGGTGTCTGTGGGCAAGTTATGATTATTAAAAGGGGTCCGTGGGCAAGTTATGACTATAAAAAGAGTCCGTGGACAAGTTATGAATATAGAAAGGGGTTCGTGGGCAACTTATGACTATAAAAAGGAATCAATGTGCAAGGTTTGATTATAAAAATGGATCAATGGGTTAATACAGTTTGGGTACCACTGATCTATATCCATACCCGTTATTTATTTGTCTATATCATCCTTTCTCTAATCTGTCTATTTCTTTCCCTATCTCTCATCTATATATGTATTTCCTTTCTCTCTCTCTCGTCTTCTGTATTTTTCTCTATCTCGTCTTTATGTATTGTCTTCTCTCTCTCTCGTCTTCGTCCTCCCGTTGGTGTGGTGTGGTAGTTAGGTGAGGGGTGCCAGCTCAGGTGTCGTCCACGTCACTTGACCACGGTTCAAAATTACGTGGTCCGTCGCCAAAAGCCCTCATGTAGCTGAACAGTGCGACGTTAATATTCAATTAATCTTTCTCGTCTTTGTGTATTTTCTCTTTCTTTCATCTATTTCTTTCTCTCTGTGTGTGTATATAATTGTATATATGTGTATGCCTACTAGCAAAACAACTTACTTGCTTTTAACTAAGACATATTTATTTTCTTGACTTCTTTCTGGTATTTTTGCAAGATTTAAAGATTAAGTAAAAGCATTTAATCGATTAAAATAACGATAAAATTAATAAGGTTTCCTTTTTTTTTTTTTTTTTGGTACTTGGAATGTGCATTAATCCCATTTGTTTCGGCAAAATTCAAAACAGTAAAATAAGTAATCGTTAAGTTTTCTAATAACTTTAAGTTTTTTTTTTCTTCTGCAGAATATCATTTCTTTAGAATTTGTTTTAGAGCATATTTAGAAGACGAAGATGAATTTTTGATGACTTAGTATCTAAGCGACAGAATATCATAATTCTATTTTCAAAGGAGGCTTTAAGTGCAAACTTTTGTTTAAAGAAGCGGTATTCTGAGTGTTCAGAAACTTAATTTGATTTATCGATCAGCTTCGTACAAGACTGCTGCATTTCTCTAAGCTGAGTGTTGGCTGTGAAACTATGCGAAAATGGGAAAAATGCAATTTGGAACACCACCGCTTCGTTCTTGACTGCAAATGCACTTCAGAAACCAATTTTTTTATTGACGAAGATAGTTGCGTGACATACATTCTTTGAGTGTTTTTCATGAAAAACACTATTATGGTAATGGAAAATTCTGAGCTTTGAAGTGCCTGTACGTTTCGAAATTTATGTTTGGTTACGTTATCCTTTTTAAAACTATGATGATGAAGTTCACAGTGCTCATTTGTTAGACTTAAAAATAACTTTCATGTTCCTTACAAGTCATTTTTAATGAGTTTTGTCGTTTCTACAGAAAACTAAGAATAGGAATTGCGTTTAATTGGTTGCATGTAGAATTGATTAATTTCTTTCATGTATATTTTTTTCAAACTTTCTATGGCATTGTACGCAAAATACAAGAAACTCCTTTGCAGGAAATTTATAAAAGCATTCATTTTAAGGCAGTAGTATTAGCCAATATGAGAATTTTGAGTTATATTAAACTAAAATTCATCTAAAAATGATAGCTACTTTTTCAAGTATTCCATGATACGAATTGATTTGTTGAATTCATATATTTAGGCCTTTGTCTGTGATATGCAATAATTTCCGCTATTATTTTACATTTTGAAACCATTTTTTTAAGTCCCACATCTTTAACCTCCTAACAGTTGCTTATATTGTGAAATTAAAAGATTCAAAATGTATTTAGCAATTAACTCAAAAGTTTTAAATAAAAATAAACATGCCATTAAAAAAAGTTCTCTATTTTTCTTAATAAATTAGTAAATGAGAGAAAAATAAATTAAATTTGATGCATTACATTAAATTAACAGAACAAGTTGTAAAAAAACAATTGATAAATGCCATAAATTAGTTCTTCAACAAAATTTTATCTATTGTGTCTTAATTGACGTAAACTTTATTCTATAATCACTACTTTAGGTAAAATAGGCTTATTTACTTTCGAACAAAAAAAAATTCGTATTAACTTTATTAAAATTATATTACTTTTGAGATAACAGTTATGAAAAACAATCATATTGCTAAATTCCACAAAATATTTATCACTCGTTCTGATGTACTGGGGCACCAATATTTAACTTCGCTACAAAAGTTGTTATACACTGAAGTGCCACTAGTAACGATTTGGGCCTCCTCTGACCACGATGAGGCATATATTCAACAAGTTTCTGGAAACGTTCCACGGGAATGAAGTGCCAAAAATTGGCTAAAGCTGTTTATAATTCAGTAAGGTTCATAGGAGCTGTGTAATGACCATTCGCGTCTTGTTCCAAAACATCCCAAAGATGTTCAATAGGATTTAAGTCGAGGCTTCTAGGTGGACAATTTACGACAGAAAAGTCAGAAGAATGCTCATCCAAACAGCCAGTAGCTAACCGGGACTTGCGAGAGGTACAGTTGTCTTACTGGAAAATACCATTACCGTGCGGATAACAGAACAGCGTAAGCGGATGGAGGTGATCACCAAGCAACGCTAAGTACCGAATTGCATTGAGGTAGGTTGGTACATGCACCAAAGATCCCTAACAGTGCCCCGAAAAAACAACCTAGATCATGATTGAGCTACCATTCCCTTGTACAGTTTCTACCTGGCATGCAGCATTCGTGGCTTCATAAACCTGAAGCCATATTTTCAGCCTCCCGTGGGTGTTAAGAAGTCGGAATCTCAAAACTCGTCCCTCCATGCTACTCGTTTCCAGCCCTCTGCACTCCTGTCTCTGTGATATCTTGTCAAGGCAAGACGTGCAGCCCGATGGTGAGCATTGAGCAAAGGTATTGTCGTAGGTCGATGGCTCCCGAATCCCATATGGCGGAGCGAAGACACTTTACTGACTATACAAATTGCACTATCATTCAACTGGGTGGTAATTTGAGCTAATGTTTTGGCTTCATTGGCTAAGTACAATACGCCTGAGCCGTCTATCACCCCACACTGACAAGGCTAATTATCCTTTATCATTTGCCCGATCACTATTTTTGTCCACCATCCTTGTATTATTGGTATACACTTGACAATGTCAATCTTAAAAACCTTAGCTGTCTGACGATTTCGGAAATTGACTGGCCATTTGCCCACGATGGAAGGCATCTAAATCATTCAGTTTAACCATGCTGGCAGTTTCAACAACTAGTTCAGAAAAACCACAGTACGCGCTATATATGCAGTTACCACAGTGCGCATCATTTATGCGCAGCGCTACACAATTTGCATAGCCTTTGTTATCCTTAATTCAGTGGCACTTCAGTGTATAAAAATATTTGAATAAATGTGAGTAAATAGAAGTTTTGTTTGAAGTTGTATTTACTATTTTATATTTGAGGTTTCACATCGTTCTGCTTCTATTTCACGAAAGGCTAAACGTAATGATAATATGTTCAGATAATTTTCTGTTTAGAATTACTTTATATATATATATATATATATATATATATATATATATATATATATATATATATATATATATACAGTATTATGCTCTTTTATATATACCGGGTGGGCAAAAAGTCCGTAAAATCTTTAAAAATTCATAAAATCCGGAGAAATGCACGAAAAAAAAACGTTTTGCAGGATCAGCATTAGTATGTCACGGGATTTTTTTTAAGCTAGAAAAAAAAAATAATTCGAAAATCATCCGGTAGGTGGTGCTGTTACAAGCGTCTGTGGTGCAAATATGCAAATTAGACGGCTTTAAAAACCTTTGCTCTCAATGAATCCACATTCATTTCACCATTACAAACAGTGAATGTGAACAAGGATGCTCAGTGCACCGGATAAAGCTCTGTTGGTGAAGTTATTTTACATGAACGAGGAATCAGTGACCATTGCCTTGCGTAAATTCCGAGTTCAGAAAAATGTGAAGAGTGGAAAAGGCCCTTTAACACTTGCAGGTCTCTTAAAGCTTGTTAATCGTTTTGAGGAAACTAGAAAGTTGGAGGATCCAGCACAAGCCGGATGACCATGCTTGAAAGAAGCATGTTCACCCTGCATTGCTGTCAAAATGGAAGCGATTGCGTCCGAAGCAGCTTCAGGGACCAGCAGTGCTCGTGAAGCTGCCAGACGATTGGGCGTACCACCATCATCTGTCCGCAATATTCTTCGTCGAATCCTCCAGCTGTACCCATACAAATTGCAATCGTGCCATGAACTTTTGCCAGCACATACCGCACAGAGGGAAGCATTTGCGAATTGGGCCTTCTCTAAAATGGAACAGGATCCCACCTGGGTTTTTAACATCTTGTGGACAGATGAAGCTCATTTATCGCTTCATGGTGACGTTAACAACCATAACTGTCGCATTTGGGCGACCTCTAATCCACGTGAGTACACACATAAGCCATTGCATTCCCCAAAAGTGACAGCATGGTGTGGTTTCACGGGTTCATTTATCATAAGACCTTTCTTCTTTGAAACGCAGTGACCAGTAAATGTATGGATAACGGAAATGGTAAATGCTCAGAGTTATCTAACGCTTCTTCGGGAGACTGTCGTGCCATGTTTAATTCAACGAGGTCAGATTTCGAATGTCACGTTCATGCAGGATGGAGCAACCAGTCACACTGCTAACCCGGTTAAGGCATTCCTGATACAGACGTTCGGGGAAAACAGAATCGTTAGCAGGTGCTGCAGGTACCCATGGCCTCCTCGGTTCCCAGATTTAACACCGGCAGCCTTCTGGTTGTGGGGATATTTGAAATATCACGTGTATCTATCCGGTCCATCAAGTCTGTTGGAACTGAAAGATGCGATCCGCAGAGAAGTATCCTCCATACATCCGGACATGTTGCACTCTGCCGTTGCTGGATTTGTCACTCGTCTGGAATGTCTTCTTCCCTGTGGTGGTGGTCATGTGGAACATATTCTGGTGTGAAAGTTTTCTGTTCATTATTTATGCATTATTTCTTTGATTTGCGTACATCAGCGCCACCTACCGGATGATCTTCGAATTATTTTTTTTCTAGCTTAAAAAAAATCCCGTGACATACTAATGCTGATCCTGCAAACAGTTTTTTTTTTCATTCATTTCTCCGGATTTTATGAATTTTTAAATTTTTTACGGACTTTTTTGCCCACCCGATATATATATATAAGTAATGCTAAACAGAAAATTATCTGAACATAATATTATTACGTTTAGCCTTTCGTGAAATAGAAGCAGAACGATGAAACCTCAAATAAAATAGTAATAGTATATATATATATATATATATATATATATATATATATATATATATATATATATATATATCGTATTTATTTTTTTTTATATATATTTTTAATATTTTAATGCGTTTAACTTAATACTTTCTCGGCTTTTTTTAAACTTATATTATATAAGGGTTATTTCCTCATTGCTACACATTGCACTTCTAGGTTAATTAAGTAACGTAGAAAATACGATTGCAATGCTTACACATTTTTAATTCAAAGACGTATTTCATTGTACATGATCGAAAATGCACAGATATATCTATTGATTCATTATTTGAGTTAAATTAGAAAGTTTAGTCAGTTTAAATATTTTACAAATTAGCTAATTTCAAATAAAAGTATTGAGTTTTAAAACGTTACGGATGAATAGCTTCTTTTTTTTAAGAAGAAAAAATCTTTAATAATATAAAATTGAATTAGTTTGCGGAATTTTTACTAAACGAAAAGCAGCATGTATATATCTAAGTGAAATGATACAAAAATTCCAGCAAGGAAATGCAATTTTATTAAAAGAATTGTAGATATCACCCCATTACATCATAAATCTCCGTTTACAGTATTATCCTTTTTTTGAAGTCAACCGTGTCATTCACTGGAAATGGACAAAGAAAATAGTTCGGTGAAATACATGCATGTGTATATTTTTTTAACTAAAATGAAATTCTTTACATGATATACAATTTGTAGACTGATCACTGTAACAGTTGATTACATATATATATATATATATATATATATATATATATATATATATATATGGAATAAAATAACTCGTAGTATTTTTCCAATATCCCTAATGGAATCATGTTACTTGCAGCTGCTGCAATATATGTATTGCAATAGCGGCAAAGTTTCTGTACCAATATTTGTTTGGCAGTAATTTATTGTAGATAGTAAATGAAACGTTGGTTAAAATATTGGGAATTTTGAATACTTCTAAACTATTTGACTTTTTAAAAAAAATCATACAAATTATTAAAGATGCAATTCATTTAAATATATTACATTTTTGAAGTTTTAAGTTAAATTACTAACCAACATTCAACTGTATGTTTACAATCATTTTAATGTACAAATCAAGTAAAAAAAGGCTAATATACCAAATTTAAAAATAGGTTATGGGGTTTTATAAAAAGTATCCGATAGTGTGTGTAAACGTTAAAAAAGTAGTGTAAGTTTTTCACAAACAGGAATTTTCTAAAGTATATTAGAATTTTTTTTTCATATGAAATATTGGTTAAGTAAAAATATGACAGTAAATAGAAAATCATTAAATACTTTTATAAGGGCAGAATATGAATGTCCCTTTAATCTGACAATACTTCTGAATGGAGAACGCTACGATTTAGCAATTAAATTACGGTATACGTTAGTGAAAACGCCAGAACTAATACAAATGATAGCATGACTCCTAATAGTGAAATTTTGAAGATAACATTACACTTCAAAAACGAAAGTTAGAAAAAAATAATTACAAGCTTTAGGGTATAAGTTAATAAGCACTAAATGACATTTGGATCTCTCGGATAAAATTAGTTGTCATCTTTATATCCAAAAATGTTCGAAAAATTTTAAGGGAATAACCTTCAGCAACAAAAAATAAGTAAACTTTTTTTGCATAAAATACGTACCTACGTCAATATATCACACACAAACACAAAGGCAAACTTTCACACTATTATAACATTTTAATATCGAGTATGCTCAGAGTTTTCCGTGAGAGTAATTATTCGCGCAAATTTCTCAGCATGGTAAGTGTCACTCTATTGCAAGTATCTATAATATGACAACTAGATCCGGCAGACTTGAACGTGAAATTTGCGTAAAAATTATATTTTAACAAACACTACAAACAGAAATCAAACTGAGTGAGTTTCGGATATCATGGAGGTCATTTGGCATCACCACCGTATCCATCCGATAATTTATTATCCAATGAGAAGTTTAAGAAAATTTACTGAAAGTGTGTAATGTTTCTTTTAGAACAGTATCGCATCTTATTAAATTGATCTTAGAAGTACAATACATTATTAAAAACAGAGAGCAAGATACATAAAGAAAAAATGTGGAACGTAAAATTAGAAATTGACTGAAAAGTATTTGAAAATAAATAAAACATTTCGTTTTAACTACTTTCAGGTTTGTCAAAGGAAATTAACACAGAGAAAAACTTGTTTGGATAGTAAAATAATTCTTAATGTATATCTGAAGTCATTTTGGTAACTACTTCTTGGCTGGAAAAAAAATCTTGAAATTTCTATTGCAAAAAACGATTTATCTATTAATGCATTCTACATCAATAATAGTTTATTGTAAATATTATTTCACTTTGCCATGCATTACGTACATTAAATAATTAAACTTTGCGGTTATATTTAAGTAAATCTAGTAGAATCATTTTACAGTTTAAATATATTGTAAGCCAAGCAATAATTAGCAAAACGTATGACATATTTGTATTACTTCATTAATTTTCTAAAACTATTCAGAAAAATATATTTGATTAAAATATAATGATTGAGTAAAGCAACAATACGTAATCCATCATGTCGGCACTGTTTCTCTTATATGTATAGGAGGAAAGGAATCGTGATCTAAATTTGCATAAATTCAAGCTGTACAGGACAATGTTTTTTTTTTAATTTAAAGGATGCATGGAATCTACTTCATATTGAATTATATTTGAAATGATAATATTATCGTTATCTTTATGGCGGTAGCCTGGAGAACATTAAAATAGTCTACAAAAAATCCTTATTGCTTTTAGGAGAAAATGTGTGGATATTTTATGGCTGTCTGCACAGTTTCCAGATCTAAATCCCTCAAAGTATCTATGATATATTTTATAGCACAATATCCCAAAGTACACAATAACATTCGGAAAAAGGCTCCTGATCAGATTAAAGCAAAAATGGTACAAAATATCCAACATTGCTGACTTCCCGTTTAAAGTGTCCAACTACTTTCGGAGCCATGAATTTGCAAAGGTATAGAAACGAATATTTCTTAACATTTAGAGTCACTCAAAATAAAATACCCCTTTAAAATTGTTATAAGAATATTATTACAATAAAAAATTATTTTAATGTTATAATTTTGCAAAAAAAGAACATAGAATTACTTATTTTCCAAACATTCTTCTTTTATGAAAAAAGGTTCCTATAATAATAATATTTGGTTTATATATAACTAAGGCATCTCCAGAGAGCCTGAAATAGGATTTTTAAAAATTCCACATTATTTTCAGAGTTACTACCATTTGAGAGAATTATCGGTGGATTTTGTTAAAATTTCTTCTCTCGTGTATAAAAATATGGATGAATCCACTCCTAAGACATATATTTTAAAAATTCTCTTTCAGGCTCTGTACAGAGTTCTGAGCTATACAGAGGCAAAATATTATTATCACAGAAGCTTTTTCATAAAATGAGAATGTTTTAAAAATATCTCTAATTCTATGTTATTTTTTATTTACTTAGATTTTTGCCAAAATATATTGAATTTAAATATTTTCTGTAATTGTGTAATAACATACTTAAAACAATTTTATACGTGTATTATAACATAAGGGGTACTGGTTTGTACTCTTATGCAAAATCATAGTTCTGACTGCAGTTGGGTACCTTAAAAAGCTTTATGAAATTAACATGTCATAAGACTTCAGATTAAAAAAAAAAAATCAAAATATTACTGAATTACACACATTTATGATACAAAAACTAATTTTGCTTACCCTTAATAAGCATTAGTGTTGTGTAATGAATATTTTGAAGGATCGTATATAGTTTTGCATTGGTTATGTTTTGTATATTGTACAGCATTTAACTAATTATTAATTATTTTGATACATTTAAGTTTGGAAATTTATAAATGATGAAATATATATGTAAAAAGTGTACTTATTATATTTCAATCTCTCTTAATATTGATTTAAAATGTAATTTTGTATTTCTTACTCTAAATCTTAATTGCAAATATCCTTTTACGAAATGCCACACAGTCACTTTTCATTATTTGAAACTGTGTTATGGTAAATTTATTTACAGCTACAAAAAAAATATATTCTAATTGTTTACTTACTGACTGCTAGCTACCAAAAGTCTTATTTAAACACTTATGCAATTTCAAAAAATAATAATTATTATTATTATAACAACTAGTATATATCTTTATTTTATCATATGATTATGAAATTCGCAATTTTTCCTGATTATAATTTTCTTGCTGAGAGAATGCCGAGATTCTGATCTCTCTTTTTTGAAATATACTTGTAGAAAATTGTGACGTAAAATGGACACTGTCCTCATGTTTAAAATATTTCAAGCAAATTCATTTTATGATCTGTTAATTCCTTCGTTATAACTATTTCCAGAACTAATTAACTATTTGTTTATAATTCTTTATGTGATGAATATCCATATACTAAATTGCCATAAATCTGATAAAGCGAAGCAATAAACAATATATATATATATTTATATATATATATATATATATATATAATGTTGCAACTCTTAAGTTTATGCACTGGAAAGGAAAGTTGTGTCTATTCTATTAACTCAATCTTTCAATAGACAACTTAGTGAAGAACTTTCTAGACTTAAAATAATTTTATTAGCAGTATCTTTACAAACATTATAGGCAAGCAAATCGCAGCTACAGAGTTAAGATATAAAATTTACATTTAAGTCTAGCTCATTACTGTACACCTGGTGCTGCAAGATGAATTCAAACGTTGTCAAAAACAAAATAATGTTTACTACCTACTCGAATTTATGCGCATCAAAGTACGTTAAGGCAACATACAAGTAGTTAAGATCGATTTTGGAGATAAACATTACACTAATGTCATTAACACAAGAGGAAATTCCTTCAGAATTCCAAGTTGTCTTGCCTATTGCACCGTAATCGTCAATGGAATACGCAGACTACATAAATGAGCTCATCAACATTTATCTCTGAAGACCAACGCAATGTGAGAAACAAATCAGATCATTTCGTTCTATTACCAGTACAGCAGCTAGATGTGTTTGTTTAGCCTTTGTTGACGTTAAAGACGTGACTATAATTCTCTTGCTTCTTTTTTTCTTAGCGGCGACCGTCACGTTTCGTCTTGCAGTGAGACCAGTCATTAGGGAAGCCGGGAAACAAATTGGATATGTAAACAACAGTAATTTAGAGTGGAATAATATTTAAATCAAATTTATTTTCTTCGTAGAGTTATGCTCAGGAATAGTGTAAACAAGAATTGAAGTTGTTTATAATGTACAAGATAAATGTTGATTACATAGTGTGTAAATGAGGAACTCAGTTTATTATTAAATAAGTTTTGAGCACTTGTTAATGTTTGCGAAGCTTGTAGAAAGGTTAATTTGGCGACAGAGAAACATCTAATTATACAGACTGATATTCTGAGATTTATTTTAAATGAATTAATCTCATATTCAAATTATACGCCAGACAACTAACAAAAAACGTCTTAGATAACAGAACATTAAAACAAATTTTTAATACTTGTGAAAACTCCAGCATATTAATAGATCAACTTTTGTACACATTTGGAATTTGCAACATAAATTTATTACCCTTTTTATATGATGTATATAAAATTAAAAAAATATATATCTGGCTTCAATTCAGCAATTTAATCTCTTTCTTTGAATGCTACTATTGAATTGGTTGTAAGGAAATGTAGTTAGAATCATGTTTCACTGATTTTAATTGAGTTAACAGCGTTCTTTATTGCGTAATAGGCTATTAGTGAAATACCTCTTAAGTCTAAATTATAATAACGATGGCGACATCTGAGATGCTATCTAATTTTCTACTCTTCACAGAATTTTTCGCGGTCATTATGAAGCCTAGTTAAAATTACCTTTCTGCATTCCCATTATTGTTTTCAGCCCCATTTCAAGGGACGTCTATAATATTTCTAGAAGAGAAACTACATATTCGTTTTCTAAGAAGTTTAAACAGTAGAAAAGCTTCCCACTTTATAAATACATGCTTCTTAAGTAAACAGATATTAACATTATAGAACTGCAGACCGATTGTTTGTAAGTTTTTTTTAAATATTATTTTCCATTAATTAGTAATAAGAATGTTTGATGCAGCGATTAGTCTTGAAATGCTTCACAATTGTAGAATTTCCTTGACAATCCGTTAGGATTTAAAAACATTGATGTCTAAAAATACATCTTAATAAGGCAAAGCGTTGAATCATGTGAAAATATCATTTTCTGTGTGTGAAAAAGTCGAGTTTTGGGGATCAAATTGACTCTAGATGCAATTACAATGATTTATATGTTTTCATGCAGTAGTAACCAAAACGACATGATCATGAACTCGTGATCTGCATTGTCGAGTTATGTTTCTGAGTCTTGGTGCCACTGAAACGCCGTCTTGTTGAAGAACCAATGCATGTTACACCTGTCGAAGCTCAACGTCTTTAATTTGATCTGGATCGGAAGTTAGGAGAGTTAGGTGTGAACTCAGTCGTCATTCTCTGGATTTAAATACATGTCTAAGAGGGATTTTGTACCTAGAACTAAATTTCTGGTTGGAATGTGATACTTTTATTAAACGTAAATTACAAACTAGGTCACTGAAAAAAATAAAAGAAGCTCAAAAACTTTTTTAATTTTCAATAACATAAAAGTTGTTTTTGCAAATTGTTGTATTGTTTTATTATATAATAGTAAACTGACTTTACCTATCATACTGTCCGTATGATAGGTAAAGGATACCTTTCACAAAAATGTAATTTTTTATGAATGGACATTATGAATTTCTCCGTCTTTCTTTGATTATCTTTTTATTAATAACTGAAATTATTTCCTGTTAAGGGAAGTCACTTCGCTGAACATCTTCAAAATATCAATTTTGAGTATTTGATATTTTTAAGGTCTCCAAGTCAGGATCTATTCAATACTCTAACGTATTTGTCATTGTTTGAAGTAGAAGTTTGTCAAAATGACTTAAAAATAATCAGCTGATGTGCCACACCCACTTTGACAGATAAAGGTGCAAACATTGAGCGTTTAAACTTGGATAGCAGTTGCAAAATCACTATTTATTATTTAATCATACATAATTAACTATATAACAACTGCAAGTTTAACTGCTAGCTTGTTTACCTACTTTTAGAGAGAAATTTGTAAATGTTATGAAAACCATTTTCTTTTAATGGTTTGAAATTCAGAACCTGGAAGAATATTTCGTGGCCTAATTATTCTTCCTTAAACTCCTTCAAAATTTTATCACTACGCTATGAAGATTCTTATGCTTTTAAATATTACAAAACTTGTTTGTGAGGACTACTCAAAATAAGTAGAATGCTATTTGCGTACACGAAAGTAATACAAATTTTGAAAGTTGCTTATAGTTGAGACATGTAAGTAATGAGGTTACATATCTGAATGGTGCACTTATTGCAACCAACATTGATACTGTACTGAGTGAGTGAGTTATTGTGGGGTTTATTTACGCAAATTGAAACTGGACAGTTGATAGATGTTAAAATACTCTCGAAGTACTACATGTATAAAATTCAACCTTTTCATCGAAATAATAGTAAAAGAAATTTCGTATAATCTAGATGATCAATAGTAATTGAGAGGGAATCGAACGTATTTTAATGTTTATTACCATTTTAATAATAACTTTTAGTGTACATTTTTTGACGATTTAAAATTTTGTACAAAAATTAATGTTTTCTAAACTTTATATTTTTAAAATTCTAAGTAAATTTACTGTATGCATGTACTCTATGTTCCTTATATGTAATTGTGCATACTGAAGTGACATTTTTGAAATATTCTAAGAGCATTTAGCTGGAAATCAGATATGGTAACAAAAAATTACAATTTTCAATAAAGTCGTAGTGATGCTCAGTAAAAGTTTGTCTTTGACAAGCTTAATAATATACTTAAACAAATTTACCTCAGGATAAATGTAAATGTCTAATTAATATGCAGATAAAATCTTGAGTCTTTATGTTTAATAGTTTATGAGAAAAAGGTGCATCAAATGCAATGATTATTGACGTTGGAAGAAGCTTGTTATATGCATAAAAATAAATTAATTTCACATTTAAAAAAGCAGCCGAACCTGTTTTTGTGCGGTCCTTTTTTATGCGAATTTACTTTTGTGCTACCGCATAGAAAAAAAACTCACTGCAGTATTTCGACGAATTGGCTTGTTATATGTAAGAATTCATGACATTTTCAAACATTTTTTGTGCGGTTATTTTATGTGGTTTTTATCAACCGTATAAAGACAGGTTCAACTGTAACTGTCTTCATGTGGCAGTTTTAGATAACAATATAATTTCGAATATATAGAGAAACTTTTGAATTTTGATATTTTACGAAATTGTTAGCATGTGAACGAATGAAACATTTTGAAATGTCGTATAATCACATATTCCCAAATCAATACTTCTTTATATAAATACACTTTTACATGGCATTTATGATGCTTTATGGTCAACTTTGGTGAGGGTAATGCATCCAAAAGTTGGAAATTCTTCAAATATTTATGCATAATTTGAGGAAAATGATGTAAATTCTGCAAAATATTTCGGTATGTAAAAATTGAAAAAAAAGCTATATATATGCCTTTTCCGGACATTCTAAGTAAAAACGAAAAGAAAAAAAAAGTCTTAAAAGAAAATGAGAAGAAGCTAATGTTTAAAAAAAATAGGAAAAATACTGGTTGTAATTCATAATTTTTGTGATGAAGTGACATTTTATACTAAAAAATGGCAATTTTCTCAAAATGATATTTTTAAAACTGCGTGTATCTTTTTCTCAGAATCCACTGTATGAATACGCCTGAAATTTTCACTGCATGTTGTTGATACGTAATTATATGCAATGAGGTGAGCTTTTTGTGATATTACTAAAATATTTTCCTTAAGACCAGACACCGTATAAAAAAAATGATAATTTTAAAAAAGTTCATTGTTAAGCTCTGTATAAATTTTTATTTGAAAAAACTATGCAATATATTTTGAAAATCTCACTTCTATATAAATATAAAAGTCTATTTAATATGCAGAAAAATTTTGAAGTTTATACTTTCAACAGTTTCTGAGAAAATGTACATAAAAATGCTCAATTTAGCATGTCAGTATATAAGAGGTACAGACTCATCTTAATAAATTTAACCAAATGTTATAGCATTTTAGTTATTAGTAATTACTAAGAAACCTTACCTCATGAAATGTGTGTATCCTAAGAGCAAATGCATTACATAGAAGCATTCTCATAATTATTAATAACTAGAATAATCACGTAAAAAAAGTTTAGCTGAAAATAATTCAAAAGTATATTTACTTGATGAATGTCCAAAAACAAAAATCTCAGATTACTCATGATAAACAACCCTATACCTCTTAAAATAAATCGATAAACACGACGGCTTCTGAAAATTCTGTTCAAGTTAACAAGACACATATACTAGATATTAGTTTTCTGGCTAGAGTCAAATTTCTTTGAAATTCATCTGCGTTTACGATTAAAACTAGAAGAAAGAATATTCTCCCAATTTTGGTCTTGAGGCTATCCAAGAATTTTCATATGTCAACAGATCTTTTTTCGGGTGGAAGGATAACATCACGGGATATATCTTGTGATTGCCTCAGGAAACTGAGTCGAAAGTTATTTAAGTGTGTTTACTTGAGATGTGGCAGATTCGCAAGATATAACATCTGGCTTCAGGATTCAATGATGCTTTTCGAAAAATCTAAGCGTATTGCCATTCGTTTATTTAAACATGTTAGTTTTATCGTTGAATCAAAGGTAAAATAACTTAGGTTATTGATGATAGAAATAAAATTTGAGTATTTTAAGATAGGCTTTCCCCTTTATCATGACAAATTGGATTCAAAGCACTGAGAAACTAATACTTCTAACTTATAGGTACCAGGACATCATAAACCTTCAAAAAATCAGAGTTTAATTTTTATTTTTAAAAAATAATAGATAAATTTTATTCCAAAAATATATAAAATTTACATATTATACTCTTTGATAAAAAAAATTCCAAAAACTATAAAGAATAAAGTTGAAAAAATTTATGAAGTGAAATAATTTTTGTATGATAACTATTAATTGTTTTCAATCAAATCTGATTAAAACTTTGCTGTACGAAGCTCAATTAAGATTCTGAAATGTGAAATAAAAACTAACCATATTTTGATGTGTGTACATATATGATATGTATTATTAAAAAATAATCAATATTATTTTGGAGAAAAGCATTTGAATGATATTCGACCTATTCATTTTATGCATTTATATAAAGGCATCTACTGAATTGAATGAATCTGGTTTGTGATTGTTTCATCAAATAAAATTTAAGGTTATTTACATCATAACTACTTAGACAGTTGTTTAAAAGAGCATCTTTTTTGAATAGTTACTAATTACTAAGAAGTATTTCTATATTTTAAGTTCAGCAGCTGTGTAAACAGATTTATTAATGGCTATTAATCTAGACGGGTTTTTTGTAATTTGCAATTAATTTGAATCTATAATTGCAATTATAATTATAGTTACAATTAATAAGCCTTTATTTTCAATAGAAATTTATTATTCCATTACATTGGGCATAATAAATTTCGTTATATCCCTGAGAAATTTATAATTGTCTCGATATGACTCTTATTTACGTTATGTGCTTTTAAATAATAGATATTTTATTCATATGTAAAATTTTCAATGAAATAATAAGCTCATTTATTTGAAAATTAACAAAAAACATACTGCAAAATGCAAAAAAATGTAACTCTATTTATTAAGTAATAAAAAAAATAAGATCATTAACAGTTATATCAACTTATCTTCTTTAAATCCTTTCATATTTAATCTCGGATACACTCATTAACCATTGTTTAAAACACTGGAGGCCAATTCTACGAATTAGTGCGCAAAATATTAAAATCATGGCATTCGCTATTTTAAAAACATTCTTCACGAAAAATCTTTCATAATTATTTTCATCGCAGACGTCTTGACTCCTTAATTAGCATCAACTCTCGGCAGAGGGCCATCAGGATTTTTACGTGGGATTAGACTCCAAGAAAAGAGAGAATCGTTCATAAAAATTTAATCGTCCGCAAGGATTTACTACTTTCAACGCGCGACGGAATAAAGGCTATAAACGTGGAGATAAAAGATTCTTTAGTATATATCTTGGTCAACTGCGGCCATTTCCTCTCGAAATCAAAATACACCAGGGACTCGCCAAAACATTCCCCGTGGAACCTTAAATTCATGAATTCAGATGATTGTTCCCAGTTGATCGATTGTTTCCGTTCCTATCACCGGATGCGAACAGTTTTCAGAACTTTAATCTTTGAAAGGATTGCAAGATAAAAGAACATAAAGTAATGGCTTCTGTATCCTTCGTCTGGAGATAAATTGCGCAGGTTCTTACGTGAAGACAGCTCGAAAAGAAATCATATCGATTCTTTTGAGCACAAATCTTACATGAAAACCCTGAAGGACGTTTTATCGACGAAAATTATTCTTTCTAAAAGCAGATCTTAAGGCAACGTAATTGTATCCTTGTCCTATGAAAGGAATATCTTTCGCTAGGGATATTCCTCAAGTTGAAAAGATAGAATAAATTTAAAGTTTTACAGGACATGGGGTTCTCTCTCTCTATTTCCAGAAGTTGGATTAGGATTTCCAATTACAGAAGGTTTTTTTTTATCTTTCTATTCTTTCTGGGAATGTTTTCACCTGTTAGTTAGAATTTTTGAATGGATGGTGAAGGAAATTGTTTCGTTCTGCCAAATTAATTATTTACCATAGTGAAACCAACTACCTAAGAAAAGTGGCAACTAAGTTAGTTTTCATTTGTTCAATAAATTGAAATTCGGTTTGAAATGTTATGCTTAGATTTTGTTGGATCGCTGTTAAAATTAATTCATTTTATTTCAATAATATATTAATTCACTTTTAGTAAATTGAATATTGTATTACTTTAAAAATTTTCTAAGTTAACGTTTTTTGTAAATGTGCACAGTTATTGCTGTGTTTATTATGTTACGTAAATATTATAATTAACTGAAATAACACAAAAATAGTAAATTCATGTAAATAATATTGAAGGAATATAATTTTACAATTTTATCTATCTTGTAGATATCTCATTATTTTCATTTTGTAAAAATATTGTATAAATTTATGTTGGTCTCGTTATATTAGATGTTTTGGAAATTTTCATTAGAAATAAATGATTTGTGTGATATTTGTGAATAGTACCGGGTGTCAGAAAAGTATAACTACACTTTCAAAAATTAATTACAATAAATAAATAAATATACTCAATTTTTTCCATAAAAATAGAAATACGACGCACCATTTTACACGACTTTAATATGCGAAATGCACGAATAATAATAATGCACGATTTTAATATACGAAACACAACGAATCTATATTTCATCAGTGCATTTATATATATATATATATATATATATATATATATATATATATATATATATATATATATATATATAAACAAGGATTTCACGTATCTCTACAAGAAACTCAAAGTTGATATATCTAGAGAACTGGGTGCCCAGCAATTGGACTTCTTGTTCCCTTCCATATAGTGTCGGTTTATCCATTGGGCGCTTTGGGTGGACTCCCAGGGACCCGAATAAGCTGGATTTAACCAGATTTTCTGGTTATTAATTTCGATCCACCTTGCCAAAGGGGCCCTCAGATTTTCTGTGCCAAGGGCCCGAAATGAGCTTAAACCGGCACTGCATTCATCGCCAGGGGAATTGCAAACTCCAGTGTATTAGTGTCCCAATTACGCTATACACGTGTTGATGATTAAAATTCAATAAATTATTCTATAATCTGCACTTGTTCTTGTGATGAAGCCATTTTGAAATTAGAATGCTGAAAAACGAGGATTTTGCTTCACCCAGTTTGCATTTCATTAAACAGATACGGTACTATTTTCATTATGGATCATAAACAACCGTAATTGAAAATCTTTGTTTATTTTTTAATTAATTATTGAATGTGTAGTCACACTTTTCGGACACCCTATATTTTTATTTTAGTTAATGTATTTGATTACTGTATCCATTGTAAAAACTCTCTATTTTACTGATATATAAGTTTTCTACCAATTTTAAGTACTCTGCATATGAATATTTTAATACTTTTTTTTATATTTAAGCTATTTATCAGCAAATACAAATAATGCATCAAAAAGTATTTGATTTATGACCTGTTTTTTCTTAAATTATTGATCAAAAAATAAGTTTGATAATTTATTTACTTCTGCTAACGATCAGATAATCAAAAGCAATACATTTAAATCATTGCTGCTGGCTATAAAAAATTGCAGCAATATTTCATAACGTCTTAAGATACATTAAACTAGAAATATTTGGGCTTTATCTGATCCTTTTACTTATTAATGGTTGTAAAAATTATCTTACGACAGTGTAAATTATCTAGTACCTCAAAGATAAGATCAACTGGCTTGATAAACATGTCTTTCGCAATTTTAATACGATCCCAGCAGAAGAAAATAAATGTTTCGGATAAAGCTATTCTCTATTCTTTTTCTAATCTTAAAAATTCAGCGAAAGTTTCGTTCCGGTACATTTATCCTAGCATGTTCTTTTATTTATACTTCATACTTATCTTGTTTGAATATTGATTTTGTTCTTGTACTTTGTAGGAGCCGGATATGAAACTATTTTCCTGCCATGCGAAGAACCCGCATGTGAGTGGAACTGCTTCCACAACGCACAAACTTCGGGTAGTGTGTGAGTATAGCGTTGTGTACCAGTTTTTGCGCTGTGTGTAGTCGAGGTTATATGTAACTTAGACGCTTCGGCAAACGTCGCGTAGAAATGCCCTTATTGAATCTTCTTCCAGTGATCGGAAGCGTAAAACTTTTCTTTCAAAATGATGCTTTTGCGTGATACTGGATGTAATATGGAGTGTAGTTATTATGCACACGATTCTGGTGAAAGTTCCTGTTTAAGAGTATATCGATATAAAATGAAAGGTTAATAGTAGAGTATGGATAGTATACGGAAAAAAATGATAGTGTATCTTAACACTTCCATAAACAAACAAAATTTTTAAATAAACATTTTCTTAAGTAATTAAGAACTATATTTTGAAATTAAATCATTTACGCTGTATTAAATAGTACAGTGATAAGTATGTTAGAATTCTCTCATGAATCTATTTAATAAATTTAAGCTCTAAATACTAAAAGAAATGTTAAAAAAAGGGGGGAGGAAATATTTTTGACGCCTTATTTTTTTATTTATTTATTTATTACTTTTACTATATACGTTTGGAACAGCAATTTTGAAAAAGCGTATAAAAGAATAAATGTTTTGATTTTCAATGTAACTTGAATTAGAATATACATTTAAAATTGTTTTAGAACTATTAGTACAGGAAAAACTTATATTTAAATTCTATATTTTTGGCAAAAATGAAAAAAGAATGGCCTTTTCAAAACGTTATCCTTTCGAGGAAAATGTTTCTATATAACAATATTTTGCTTACATACTTATATAGTTAAAACTTCTGTATAGAGTCAAAACTGGGATATTTTAAACATATAATTTAAAAGTATATCTATTCACATTTTAATATGTACTAGTGTTGAGAATTTTTTACAGAACACTTCGGTTCTTATTTGAATTCACAGTAGCTCTGAACAAAATACGCTTTTTTTCAAATCCTACGTTCAGGCTCTATACCGAAGACATAGCTATCAGCTATATATAGACAAAATATTATTATCATAGGAGCACTTTCCATAAAAGGAGACTGTTTTAAACATAATCCCTTCTTTCTGGCCAAATATTTTACTTAAATAATTTTTACTGTAATAGTATTCTGTAAACAATTATATATCCTAATTCAGTTACAGCTTTAGAAATCATAACAAGCTTCCATTTTAGTCCAATTACTCTTAACGTATTTTCAATTTAAACAGCTCTACTCCTCTTATTCTTGTAATTTCTATTTTTACACAATGTTAGTGCAATATTCTTTTTGCACCATTTATTTTACTTACATTTTGGCCCATTTTAATATGCTTTTTAAAAATTTCCAATTTCATTTATTCTTATCTTTGTGGGAATTACAATTTAGCTTTTATTATTTTGTTTATATATATATATATATATATATATATATACACTGCTGGACAATTGCTAAGGACAGATAACACTATCATAGATAGCAACCACAAAATGAAAGGAAGCAAAATGTGGAAAATTAGTATAAGTGCGGGATATTAGTAAGAAGTATGAGTATGCAAATTTTTTCCACGTTTGTTCACGAACGTCATAGCGTTCATAAGAGCTTTAAAGGTTTCGACGCGTGTGGACAGTTGTTGTTTCAAGTCAAAGTTTGACAGGAAAGATTTAATAGACGAACTTAAAATTTTTGGCATATCTTCCCGACATCACATAGATGATTTTATGCGTGGCCGAATTATTGGAAAGATCGCAGAAGGGCGAAAAATACAGATGTTGCCAAGGAGTTCGACATCGCTCGCAGCGTTGTTTCACGGCTGTGGAAGTCATTTAAAACTACTGAAATGTGTAGTAGATGGCACGGGGAGGTCGTGTTAGAAGTACGACGCCTGCAGAAGACAGATATATCGTCCTATCAGCAAAAAGGAACATGCGCACCACAGCTCAGCAGGTGGCAAATCAGTTTCTTGCTGCCTCAAGAAAGCAGATCTCCCGAAAAACTGTTGCCAGACGTTTGAGGGGAGGAGGACTATACGCACAAAGACCTGTTGTGTGTGTCCCATTGACCAGACAGCACCGTACTGCCCGTTTACAATGATGCCGAGAGCATCACAATTGGACTGAACAGAACTGGGCATGCGTACTATTCTCAGATGAGAGTAGGTTCAGTCTGTCATCGGATTGTAGACACCAACTGATCTGGCGCGAGGTGGTACTGCTTATCGTCCAGAAAATATCCAAGAAAAGGACCAATATCCGGCATGCATTATCATGGTGTGGGCCAGCATCATGATCAATGGCCGCACGCGCCTACATGTGGCTGCGAATGGGACTATGACGGGCCAACGATACATCGATGAATTTCTACTTCCTCATGTTCGTCTTTTCCGTGGTGCTGTCGGTGATAAATTTGTTTTTATGGACGACAACGCAACATGTCATCAAACACTCGCTGTTCAGGATGGTCTAGACAGCGAGGGTATTCAACGTCTCGTATGGCCAGCGCGTTCTCCAGATCTAAACCCCATTGAAAATGTGTGGAATGCTTTGTGGAGGCAAGTTGCTGGTTGAAACTATCCTCCGACAAACAAGAACACCCTCATCCGTGCACTCACAGAGGAAAGGGATAAATTACTTCAACAGCTGCTGGATAATGTTGTGCAAAGTATGGTACGACGTGTGGAATGTTGCATCACACTCCACGGTGGACATATCCCTTACTGATACTATTTTTTAAGGTGCCTGCTGATTTTTAGATGCATTGTTCCATTTCTCCGTACGCAGATCAAATGAACATTGTTTTATTCTTTCAGATGTTTCACAGCTTTTGTACTTTCCAAAACAATAAATATTCTTTATTCTAATATCTGAACAGTGTGGCAACTATATTTTATCCTACTGGGCCTCATGTTTCGCTTAATGTTATGCTACATAGCAATTTAAGATCTGTCCTTAGGAATTGTCCAGCAGTATATATATATATATATATATATATATATTTATGATATTCACCAAAATTATTCCCTTATACGCTTTTGTAAAATTATAGTTCTGAATTTGGTTTAATATCTTAAGCTACATTATTCTAAATGTTATTTAGTGCAGTAATAGGTACACACCCTTAATAGAATAATGAATACAAATGATACTTTAGTACTTATAAACGATACTCGCAAGAAATATCTCAAGTAAGCAGTGCTTATCTGCTTACTATACAATGATATAATGTGACAATAATATTTATTTATTTAAATTTTATTTTTGTATCTCGTTTATATAAAATACTGAACAGTTTTAAAAGGTAGGTCATTTATAGGAATATTACTTCAAATGTTAATGACAGTAGTAGCGCATGCAAAACTGTTTCTACAGAACTTTATCAGGGTATTTACATAAATAAACAATACATATATGTAGCAATCTCCTTTATGAGGAGTTATATGCATTCATGAATAGCAATTTAAATTCTAAACTACAATTTTCCTCAACCTTAACTTTTACTCCTAGTAAGAAAGCATGGTAGCGTCAAATTCCAGTTCAGGCAAATACTCCCCAACAATTTAGATCCGCCAATTTCAACTCTTCAATTCATTTCTGTTACATTGTGTGCAAATAACCAATAAACTGATGCTGAAGTCATCAGATGAGCACAATACAGCTAGAAGAAGATAAGGATCTTCCGATAACCTTCATTATGATTAAACTGATAAATTCCCAAGCGGCTCTCTTTTCCTGGTGAGAACAATAAAGGCATCAAGGAAGCCCAGCTCTTAGTGGGGTAACTGCTAATTGATCGGCACCATCACTTTGGATGAGGTCCAAAAGTACGGCCAGTCCCCTTCCGCCATACCAGGTGCATTATGTCTCACAGTATTTCGTCTGTCTGATGAGCTTCGTTGTCATATAAATCTGCTTCGTTCTTGTAATGAAGAAGTAGGTGTAGCATCCTATTTTCATTAACAATGAAAATAGGGTGCTAAAATGCTTGGACACAACATCACTAATGATGTTATGGTAGGACGTGTCTTACATTTATAATTACCTTCGAATTAAAACATGCACTGCACAACAAATAATTGGAGTTTCTAACATATTATTATATAAAAATCAAAAATGTTTTATAATAGTTGGGGGTCTTTCAGAAATAGTCTTATTCTCAGAAGCAAAAATACCAGGTGTAAAAGAGTTTGCTATCTTTACAAAGTGCTGAAATAAAAGCAAGTATTTATTGTTTAAAGTTACTAGCTTTTTGCATTGGATTTTACTCTGTAACTGGAAATATTCCTGGGTATAAAAAAATAAGTTGTTATTCTTTTTTCAATTTTAGTTTAATTTAAGAAGATTTGAAATAGTATTTGAATAATAAACTATTTTGTAATTTATAAGAAAGGCTTTAATTGTGTATTTATATATTGGTAGACATTCTTAAAGGCACAGTCATCATCCATACTTTAATTGAATAAAATTGTTTTTCTTTAGCCAACAACGTATAATATTGTTTGACAAGGTACTTAAATAATCTTTTGTAAATATAAATTGTGACAGAAAAGGAATATTATTCTTTGATATATTTCCTAATTGATATGACCTAATTGGGATTTTAATAAATTAATTCATTTGAGGAAAAACATGGTATCTTTAAATTAAAAAAAATCATTGATACTCAGTAAGGGAAAATATTTCTTTTTCTTTCATTTACTTAAAACACAATGTGAAAATAAGATCAAAGTTACTCTTTTAATTTAACTTGGAAAGTAAGAAAAAACTCTGAGAAGAATTCGAAATAAAAAAATGACTTCTACTAAAAGATTATTTCTTTCAGATTCAGAACTCAGATTTCACTCAGTGATAAAAATATTTTAAAAAACGTCAAAGAAAAAAAAAGTTTTGTCCTAGGATTCCGATACCTGGGTTCTTCTTATGGTTGAATTGAGAAGCTACTAAATCCTTACGAGGAGTAGAATCCTTTCTGTTTCAAAACTGATTTTTTGACACTAGAGGTTTATTACATGACACAGTATATAACACCGTATAGTATGGATTTTCTTCGAGATCGCAGAATATTTTGATGGAATATTTTTTATCCATCATAACCTCAAAAGAGCAAATTCAGCTTTCGAAAAGTAGCAAGAAAGGAAAGGATAGTAACACACAGCTTTACATATAAAATTTCCTTATACTTCTGCCTATGATTTGATATTTTTTTCTTTTTTGACAGATTCACCCAAACCACCAATTATTTTGGGCTATGACGCTGGAACTCCTTTGCAAGTTGGTGATATTCAGAGATTCAACTGCGTGGCTACAGGAGGAAATCCACCTCCTATGCTTAGTTGGTTCAAAGGAGACAGAGAGGTAATTAGATTTCTAGGAATGTATTCTATATATTTTATTATTCACTTTATTTATAATTACAACTTGAGAATCGATTTGAAATAACTGACATTGAAATGATATTTAAAATTCTAATTTCCTTAGTTTTATGAAAGAAAAGTGTTAATTTAATTTTGTAGGAAAAATTACCCCAATAAGTTTTAAGTTTTCATTGCTTAATTTTTGAATTTTTATTTAAATGTTAGCACGCTTTGTAATTTAAGCACATTGGCTGCATTAAATAATTTTTAAGATTCTGGTATAAAAAAATTAGTATTCACCTTAGAAAAAAAAAGTTTTAATTGCTTAAAAAAATATCCTACTGTGAAATTAGTAAGATAAAAAAATGCAATTTTTTGTGAAGATGATAAATTTCAGAGAATGGATTAATTTAGCAATTGCAAGAATAATTGTTGTTCAACGTAAATTATAATATGATATACGATAAATATATATGCTGCGTATCCTTTTTTAACATTACTCTACCAAATTTACAGCTAATTTTTTCTACCAATTCTGTTAAAACTAAAGTTGTTATACGTAAATAGTCATTTGATGAATATTTCTTGACATTCAAATTGGACTGAAAATAAGAATGTGAAAAAAAAATCGTTACATTTCTGAGTGAATAATAAAAAGCATAGATGTATAATCTTGCAATTTTTAAAGAATATTCTGAAATTCATTTTTTACTTATGAGATCAAAGTTATTTTCTCTATAACCCTTTATCTACCGCAGTGCTTCTCAAAGTTTCAATATTTCCGACCCAAGATTCAATCATAATTTTCCCCGCGCCACCCTTCCATAAAATAACAATGTATTGAATTCAATAATACTTTAACTTGGATACTAAAGTTACAATAGAACTTTAATCTCCTAAGTGCTACGGCGTATATAAACGTCTCACTTAACCAAAGCGTTAATTTCTTCTGACGTACATATACGTCTTGCGGAAGTACTATCTTTTCTGTGCACTGCTATCCATAAAATTATTCCGAACGCAATTAAAATGACTTTGAAATGCAATAAATGGACAATGACAGTGTTTGCGGTGGATTTACTTATTTATTCCTTTTCTCCCCCCTCCTCCTTCGCAATTCATCACATACGAACGTTTACGGGGAAAACGGTGGCTTTGGGGAATGAATCGCATAACTTTTAATTGACAGTTAAATGATTAATTATAAACAGTACAAATTATCAATATAAGTGCTAATTTTTGCATATAATTTTATATATGACAAACCTTTGGGTCAATGGTAATTATTAAACTTGTTCTTAACTTAATATTGTTAATTTAAAATTAATTGTAAGACACATTGTGCAGTACTGATACATTTATAAGTGATTATATCAGTGTAAAAGTATTTTTTTTTATTATGTCAGAATGTATTTTGTTTGTTTACTTTCAATAAATTAATAATTTTTTTAAAAATAATCTTTTGTTTTCGAACTTGCAATATGCTCACACACCTCTTTTAGAGTTCTCACGCCCCCTAGGGCAGCCCCCCACAGTTTGAGAAACCCTGATCTACCGCATTATGATTCACTGTAGTTTTTTTTCATGCAGTTATTTTTTTTAATTATTACATTGAAAATTAAGGGATATACATTAAAAAAATACTCCACTTTGGGAAATTTAACCCGTTAGAGCCAATTAATTAATTAAAGATAAAAAAACTGTAAAATTAATTATACATATTGTTCACTTAAATAAATAGTCGAATCATTTTCTAAGGTCTTCATTTACATACAAAAAAAATAAGATCCTTATATTTTGACATTAACTATTTCTTCGGAACAAAAATGACAATCTTCGCAATGCGCTGAAAATGCCATGAGCTGAAAACACAATTTCTGCTGTAAAACTAATCACCTTCCCTGCAAAATAAGCATCATAGAACCCATGCTGTCCTATATCTTGGAAGAAGGGATTTAAAAGAATATTCATGCTAAGTATCGCCAGAGTATTCTTAAAAATGGTTATTTTATGTCCTTTTAAATTGAGTGGTACTTAGAAGTACAGTCGGTAGATAAAATATTAACCTAAATTGTGAACTAATTTAAAAATAATGAACTACTTACATATTTTAAAGCATTTCATCCAGCTACAAAAAATTTGCTTTTAATAAAAATATCATAACCTTAATGGTTGATTAGGGGGCTTTCATTTGTTGTGGATGTATAATGTAAATACCTCTCAGTGATTTGGAACACTTTATCAGTTTAATCAACATATTATGTAATGCACAAAATAATTTCTTTGTGGATGGCATTTAATTAAATTATTTTAAATATAAAAATTGAACTTATTTTAATTTAAGTTAAATTATGTAAAATTCTATCAGAATGTGTATTACAATTGTAAATCAGCTTGTAATTTTTCGTAATGGAAAATTAAGTTATCAGTTGAATTCCATGCAGTTGTGTGTAGTTGAACTAAATCTTATGTTATACATTCCGAAATTTAATGGAAAACACAAATAACAACTGATAACCCGAAAGGTGAAACTTTTACTGCAGCCCAGTGGTATTCAAACTGTGTTCCATGGAACTCTGGGGTTCCACAAGGCATATCCTAGGGGTTCCACGAGTCACTATAAAAAAGTCGATAAATATGTATGCAAAACTGATTCCCATTGTCTATGGAGTTTGCCTACAAGTATCTAAAGCTCATTGTATCAATAGAAACTGAAATTTATTTATATAATAACTTTATTTTGCAACGCTTTTAAACTTTTATTATAATATAACAAGGAAATATTAAAACGCGCGCGCGTATGTTTTATCTTTATATTTCCTACTAGATTGTGAATATTGTACTGTTTTTTATACTCGTTAGTTAGCAGAGTGCCTTAAAAAGAACTAACTAGTTTTCTAAGGGAAAATATAACTTTTTTGCATTTGTGGAAAAAAACACCTGTAATGAAGGAGAGGAAACAACTGATCAACATAGCAATAGATTCGATGCTAATATCTAAATTTAAGCAAGAACAGCTCCTAGAAGTTAGGTTGCAAGTTCATGCAAATGCACAGTATTTTTCACACAACTATAAATATTTTACTGCCATTCAGAACATTGCATATAAGGGGAATATATTTCTTTATGTGAGTGACTACAAAAACAAAGTATAAAAACAAATTAAGCTCGGAATACTTAATGCGATTGCATTTAATCTCAAAAGACCTAGACTGACAATTTGTGTGAAGAAAAAAACAATGTCCCAGTTCCTAAAAATAATGTAGTAGGTGAAACTTGGATCACAAATTAATATTATATTAAAAAATTAGATCAGAATTTTTTAATAATAAATGCATTGATTTTTTAATTGCCTTTACACAGTAGCGCACACAGGAATTTTTCAAAGGGGGAAGGGGGTCCGGGGTCAAAAGTTTACCATTTTTTTATCATGCTCCTTTTGATTTTGTTGATTTTCGGGAACAAAACACAGTAAAAAACTAATTATTGAATAAATAATCAGCATTAATTAATAAAATTAATCATTAATAACAAATCCTTAATTAAATTTTACGTACTATATACTAAAAATTATAATCAATCGGAAAAAATGCTTTTGTGAGGTCCGGTCCCCCAAGACCCCCCTTGTGTGCGCCACTGCCCTTACATAAAGTATCTATACTATGTTAATCTAATTTAAATATTATTTTGAGATATATTCTAAGTATGTATCTGGAATGGGGCTGCACAAAAACATTTCCAAATTCTAGGGGTTTTCCACGAGAACACCTTCAAGTTCTAGGGGTTCCGTAAGTTGAAAATTTTGAAGACCGCTGCTGTAGCCATACAGAAAAAGAGAGTAAAAAAGCAGATTTTCTTTCAAGGTTTCCTACTAGGTTGAAATGGGGTTTCTCAAGTGTTAAATGTTAGGGACATAGAAAAAAAAGAGTTATAAGTAATGAGGAGGAAGAAGAAATAATATATAAAACTGGAGAATTTTAAGTTATTTTTCTAACATTTTATTTCTATAATTTATAATAACATTTTTTAAATGAGTTTTTTTGAAAAATAAGGTTTTCAAGATAATCTATGGACTAAAAAGAGTTTATCTCCAAAACAATTCAATAAAATTCAATAAAATTTACAACATTTGTGCGCTAGTTAGAGTGTAAGAAACCGCAAGTTTTAAGATAGCTGCATTTAGTTGCATTTTACAGCCATTTTTAGCTTAAAACACAAGGCAATTTTGACAAAAAATAATTGTCAAATGTGAATGTATATAAAGCATTCAATTCTTAAAAAACTTTTTTTTTACCTTGCGGTTTGTGACACTTCATTAAAATTTGTTCTATTAATTTTATAAAAATGGGTTTTTTTTTCAAAAACAAGGGATGATAAATGTTACTTATTTGATAATTATGGTTCTTTAGACCTTTATTTATATTCTTTAAAACAATAAAACTCCTCTGAAGATCTATTTCTGAAAAAGTGGTCTTCGAACTTAGTGATGATGATTTAGTTAATGTAACAGAAAAAAAATAAGATTCCTTAAAGTAAATATCACCTAAAAATACCTTTGCATGCTTCAATCAATTAATATTAGATTATTCTCCAAAGTGTGGCTAAATTGTTTTAAAAGTTCTTAACCGCGTAAAAATTATAATTGGTTTTCGCATAAAAAATATTTTTCGTTAAAAAAATAAAGCTAAAATTATTTAAGATGTCACTCTTTTTTATAGTAAATTTGACTGCCTTTCAACAGCGTAGGGTTAACACTTAATTAATCTTATCAAGTAAAAATATCAGTACTGCGTATTTGAAAGCGTAAAATTTGTTAACCCTTTATTATTTCTCCTTTCTTTACTAATTGACCTTTATTTCTCGTTTCAACTCATTTTTTTTCACAAAACATACGTTACTTAACGGTAAAAAAAATAATAATATCCAGAAATACGCTTTACAGAGGTAAAGTTACTGAAACACAATGTTTTTGATGAAAATTATTTCAGATTATAAAAGTGTTGTGACCTACAAACATTAAAAATGGATTAAAAGGAATTTCGTTTTTTGGCGAGAAAAAATAAATTAATCTTCTTTTAGCTTTTAATTAGAAATTTCTATTAAAGTCGTTAAAATATCTTTGAGTTTTCCAATTTGCTTAATGACCCCGTAGCGTGCCTTAAAACCCTCCAGTCGAAACTGAAATCCCCTCGAATGTAGTGTTAGAAAAGAAAACAATTTGTGTAATATATTTTTCTTTTCAAATAAAGTCGAACGTTTTTACCTGAAAAATTTATTTTGTAGTCAGAGGGGAAAAAAATATATCGTATCACATTTTTCCCCTGTGAACTAGAAAAACATCTGCTGGAGACCATCTGATTTTTTTTTTTTTTTTTTTTTTTTTTTTTTGTATTCACTCGCAAAAAAAAAAAAAAAGCTTAAGTTTGAAGAATGAAAAAAAAAATTGAAATTGCTTCTTGAATAAAGCATTTAAAGTATAGCTGTATCCATTCTTATATCACAGGAAGGGGTGGGGTATTTAAAAAGTTTAATCCCCTTTAAAGAAAATGAAAGAAATTGATCTCTCAAGTTTGCCAGATGTAAAAATGTTTTTGTAGGTATTACAGAAGATTAATATTTTTTTAAGAAATAAGAAAAGGCTGCAAACACACCTGGAAAGCTGTATATTAGTTAATTTTATTATTATTTTACATTTATATTGAATATATATTTGGGAAAGAAAATAACTTCAGGTATCCGAACCCGTTTAAATGAGGGAATATTAACGCCGCACAGTTTACACAAGGGATTTTGGCAACATACCTCGTACATTTGAACCATGGTCAGGTGAAGAGGGCGATAACAGAGCCGGCACTCCTCTCTCTAAGTTCCGCACCACAGCAACGGGAGGACGTTTGAGCTCTCGAACTTTCTCTCTTTAAAGTAAATTGCTCCCCTACATGGCGGGTCTTTAGTGGTACTGGGCTCGAACTCGTGACACGCCAGTCATGATCCAATACCTTGACCACTATGCTACCACGGCCACCCCATTTAAATGAGAATTTCAACCAAAACACACACATTTTAGTTTTATAATTTTAACTTTGCGACTTTACAAAACATATCATTTTATTTCTACGTTATACACATAGAGAACAAGTTACAACAAATTACTTAAAAGTACCGTAAAATCCGGCGTATAACGCGCGTCGGTGTTTAAAGCGCACATATACTTTCAAGCTGTATTTTTTAATCTGTATGTATATGGCCGTATAACGAGAACCCCCTTTCTTACGAAGAAACCTGAAATGTAAATGCGCAGTTCTATTATGTTTTAAAGTTCATTTATTAAAAGTATTGCACCAAGATTTTTTTTTTAAAAAAAATAGTATACTTCTACAATTACAAACCTTTAAATTCGTTTCAATCTATATGTAGAAGTCTAGTATTTTTTTTTCTTTTCTTTTTCTTTTTTTTATGTTCAACTTTTTTTTATTTTTATTATTAAAGCTTTTATTTTTATATCCGACGTACAACCACACCCGTAATTTCGATCTTATTTTTTATGTTAAATGCGCGTGTTATACGGCTGATTTTACGGTAAATAAACCGGAAACGGTTCTTTAATTTTCCTGAATTGGGCATTTAAATTGTTCGAAACCTCCATGGCAAGTTTTATAAACCAAAATATTCTAAGTGTATTTATATGAAACTTTTTGAATCTCTGGTACTTATATTATTTTCTAAAGCTTATATTAAAATAATTTGTACAATAAATGATTATTTCTGGGGTTATGGCTTGTTGTTCCAATAGCAGCCTCATAAATATGTCCCTGATAAATGCATGCAGTTTATTTTAATAATACTTGTATTTAAATAAGTTTATTATTTGATTTCAGTAACTTCTTTAAAAAATTTTAAACATTGCTAAAATTTTACTTATAATTGTTATTTTTGAAAAATTTAGATAAGTTATTTTTAATATTGTTGGTTAAGTGTAAAGGTACACACTCTTATTAGTTTTTATCCCTAAAAAGTGTTGATATTGTTTTAGTATGCTACTTTTAAAAAAAATACTCCGCACGTGTTCGGACACCTCAAATAATTTAAAGATCTTATTGAAAAATTAACTGACATATAAACATGTTTGGTATATTCAACTTATGTCTCTAATTATAACAACATTTCTAAAACTTAAATTAACTATTTACAAATAATATTTTATTTAACAGTTTTGCCTGATAGAATTTTTGTCAATTAATATAATCAAAGGAATATTAATGGTTTCTGAAGGATCTTTTTTTACTTTATTTCTTTTTTCATTAAATAATCTTCATGATGACGAGATCAAAGATCAACGAATAAATTTTTCAAGAACTCTAAAAATAAGTTATATTCACTCTAAAACAATCTAAACATAAAATTTGTCAGATAATTACTGCCGCAATTTTTACTTTCAAAAATAATTCTACAATCCCGCCAGTAATAGTCTTATCTACCTGTACAAACGATTAAAGTATGTCTTTTAAATAGCAATACAAAGGAAACTGATAATTTGGTTCATTGTTGTTCCTTTATATGTTACATTTAAAGCCGATGTATTTACTATGAGCTCATTGAATTGTTTAACAAAATGAAAGGAATTCTAAAATCAATTTCTTTTATAAAAATGAGATTTTGTTTCTCGATTTGTTTCTGGAATTGCATTCACATCAAATATTGTATTTTGTTAAAAGAAACTAGCAAAACTCTCGTCCTCAAAAGTAGTCTCTGAAGATTTCTTTCAATGAAGCGTAATAAAATATTCTGCTATTTCTTATTTGATTTAACTGTCTCGTGAAATGCTGGAAAATAAAACTACCTTTCCATTTTGCTTGGAAGTCTCGTTGCCTTTGATCAATATTCATGTAAGCAGACATTTTATTGTTTAGATATTCTCAAAGCTCTCCTTCATATTTGAATTGGGAATATCTTATTCTGAGACATCATGATAAGCGTAAAAAAAGCTAACAGCTTTCTCCCAATTCCATTAAATAATTATTGTTACATTTCTATGTTCCATTATTAATGACCCAAATATTTTTTCTTTACTTGAAAAAAATTTCATTATGTGATTTATGAAGCTATCGCATATTCAGTAGGGGAAAGGAGCGTGCAATTTACTTTTACTTTTAATATGATAAGACGAATAATGAGAGGAATATGAAACGATAGACATTAAGAGAGATAGTTTTATTGAAAAGTTAGTTTCATAAGCTTTGTTGAAATGATAATTTATTTCTTCATCCAAGAAAATATTTCTGTGATGTAGGTTAATAATCGTAGAAAAGAAAAATATATACGTCCTGATTATATTCGCACGTAAGGCAGCTTACGTCTATGTCATTGTTTTTCTTTTACCATTTTCTATTATTCTTATGCTTATTGTACAGTTGTGTATTAATACTTCATGAAATTGAAATTAAACTGTTAAAACACTTTCTTACATAATATAAGATATAATTTTTTTTTCTTCTTTAGAACAAAATAATTTTTTGCTTAGGAATTTAGTACTTCTTAAAATACTGCTAGTAAAGTCTTGGGGAAAAACTAAAAAAAAAAAAAAAAAAAGAAAAAAAAAAAAAAAAAATAGTAATCCAAATTAGTTTTTCCTTTAAAATAAAAAAAAAATAATAATAATATTTTTTTTCAGAAGCGTAGCTATACCACCGTATCAATGATACGGGGCCCCAAAATTGGAGAGAAAGATATCATAAAATGTTACGAGCCCCAAAAAGGGTCCCCATAAGGAACTATTTATACAGCGTCCACGCAAGACCCGCTATCTCAGTGTTTTTTTTTTAGTTTCTTTCAGAAATAATGAATTTGAATTAACATTGATTTTCTGCGTCTGTTAATTTAAATGAAGTTTAACTACTGAGAGAGAGAGAGAGAGCTGATGATTTAATTTTTTCCTAGATTGCTAAGACATCCTCATCAGTATATTGTCATAATTTTAGATTTTAATGAATAATATTATTTTTTTTTCTTCTCAATAACTAAAAGTAGTATTAAATTCTAATGGTACGTTCTTTTTGTCCTAATTTTTTTTAACTCTAATCATTATTATACATCGCTTTAACTTGAGTCAACTCAATTAATTGTACATAAAATGGGCTTTATATTTATCATAAATATGTTTTTTTGTTCTTTTCATGCATACGCAATGACATTCTTATAACAATTATTTTCAATCAACATGTTTTTGAGGAACTTGCTCAAGGCAATGGGCTAAACCCAAGTGACGTGAAATCCCTTGATTTTTTTTGCGAATGATTATAATCCTTGGCATACAGTACGTAAGACTTAATTAAGTATTTGTTAATAAATTTTATTAATTAATGCTAATTAAATGTTCAATAATTGATTCCTTAACTGTTTTTTGTTCCCGAAAATCGTTAAAATTGAAAGGGTATGTTGGGTGGCAAATTGGAGTATGATACAAGGATGGTGAAGTTCCATTCCGTATCCCCCCACCCCTTCTTGAAAAATTCCTGTGTGCGCCACTTATTAAAAGAATTACTTAATAAAATAACTTTTAATTTCCCTTAGGTTTTTTTTTTTTTATTTTATTTTAGGTTTTATTGCAGTTGTTTTTTTCCCTCTATCACAGTTTGGGTTCCATTTGATTTTGAATTTCATGTAGAGAATTATAGCATTTAAAAGGTTAATTATAACTGTCAGTTTTTAATTATGAAATTAATATACCATTGCCCCACATTAGAGTATCATCCCTTTGAAACGGTTATTTTATGTGTACGCATTTTTAAAAAAATGTGCACACCCCTTTTAAAATTGCGTAATATTTGCATTTTGCAAATTAATTTTTGAAATTTTTATTAAACACACTATATCTTTTAATATATATAACATAAAGTTACCATTCTAATTCTCTTTTTTTTTTTTAAATTCAGCTAAATAAGCTCTTTGAAGAAGTCATCCTCTTATCTTAAGTTCCGCTCATATTTTTAGCGAATAATTGAAAAAATGAATTTTTTTCAATTTCAAAAGAACGAAATATATATTTTGTACAATAGAACATATATATAAAAATAACGATCTTTACGGCTATATACAATGCATCATTTTATTCGACACATTTGTACTACGAACTAAGACAGGAATTTTTCAAGGAGGGCGGGGGGTCTATGATCGTATGAAGTCCACAATTCTCGAATCATGCTCCAGTACGCTGGCCAACATATTCTTTTGATTTTGTCAATTTTCAAGAACAAAAAATAATAAAATATTAATATTAACTATTGACTAAATGATTAGTATTAATTTGTAGAATTAGTTACTAATCACAAATACTGAATTAAATTTTACGTAATATATACATAGGATTATAATCAATCCAAAAAAAAAATTCTAAAGCTATGGGGGGGAACTCGTAAACCCTCTCGTTTGTGTGCGCCACTGATCTTATAAGTAGTTCTCTTAAAAGTTCTGAAAGAGAGCAGTTTTTTAGTGGAATGTTCTTGACTGTAGATTACATCTATGCAAATTTCTTTAAAAAGAATTAATCGAAAATTAATATGTGCATTGATAATTTGTAGAAAATGCTTAATTTTTTTGTTTGTTTGTTTTTTCCGGCTTGGCACATCTTATATACGTATATATATCCATCACTTCTGAAAATAATTCTCACAAACGTTATTTTTCACCCCTCATTCTGGAACTTATTAGCGGATTTTATATTTATTGCGTAATGAATTAATACCGGAATGATTATAGATATTTTATTTATGTATTTTACATTAATTAAAATGAATTTTTACAAGGTTCCTTTTTCGTCAATACACCAAATAAGCGGAGATTACGGTATTTTGGCAATTTCCTTTGCTCCATTATCACTTTAATTAACTTTAAAAATTATATTTTGTTCTTCTAAGTTCGCTGGGTGTAAGTTATTTTACAGTATTACATTTAATTCCAATTAATCTTTTTTTGAACTTTAGAAAGAATACTTCACGCTATCATCATATTATATTATGTGTTATCTAGCATTGCTTTATTTTAACATCACTTGAAAAATTCATGTTGATTCTTTCCACGGAAAAAAAAAGTAATAAAAATTAACTCTCTATTCTTTTAACGATTTTAAAATTAGAACTATTCATTTCAGCACAAATGATAAAATATTGACCACCATATCACCCCTGTATGTATAGATGTGGCATTGAATATCTCTCTCAAACTGGTACTATGATTATATCAAGAATATCTGAGTGTCCGCAGTATCCTAATTATTCATACCGGTAACATAGGAAACATTGCACACATGATATTCCATTCATATTCTCTATTAAACTACGTGTAACCCTAAATTATACCATAACACCAAGACAGATGTTATGATTGGCTCGATCTGTCTTGCCCTCAGATCATCACTCTGACTGGTGTATGAATACAACATTTCGCATTATTTGCATGTAGTTGCTAAAGTAATCACTCAGATTTAAAATTACTACTATAGCAAGAATTTTTTTTTTGCGTTACATCCTCTGATACATACGAAAGACGAGAGATGGAAGAACAGAAAGCATACAATATAAACACAGAATACAGACTTAATAACAAAACGATGATCCGAGCATAGGACAGAAGGAGTGCGCTGCTTTCACTCGAGTCGGGAATCCATTTCAGACAAAAGTCCGACTTTTTCCCCCCCGAAGATACATTCATGTTTCATTCGAAATTCGAACCCGAGCCCACTCGATTACAATACGAGGTCGTTATTGTCATATCCACCATACTAGCTGAGCGGCAGAAATGCTGCTTACAATGGTATTAAATTACAGTATAATCATTCAGAAATATTCTTAATCACCACAATAATTTTGGAAATTATTATTCGTAATCATCCACCTTAAAGTCTTAATTTAAAATAATTAGTACTTCATGCATTCATCCACGTTGAAAAGAACGTAGGTATGTCGCAGGAAAATGATGAAATTAGGATTCTCATCAAATCCCTAAAGGATCATTTGACAGTAGATGTTAAAATAACGTCTCTTCAAGGTCATTTCCCTGATAAAAGTAAGGGATTTGAACGAATCCCAGAGCTGTTTCAGTGAAATGATGAAATAATATTGTCAAGAATTTAAAAGTGTTAATTTAACAAATAGGGTGCATTATTAAACTTAGAAGTAAGTAATACAATAATAGTCAATAAAATGCAAATTATTTATTCGAAACTAATTAACAAATAATCAGAAAATTAGGCTGGTAATCACCCCCTGTTTTAATCCTATGGCACCATTTTTTTAAAGATATAAGGTTGATATTTAGGGAATCGATAGGTACTACCTGCATGGTTAGGAATTACAAGGACTCGGCCCCCTAGGTGTTTCCCCTCTTCCTGTATAGCATTTTGTCAATGCAAATCCTGACTAGTTCAGTTCATTATTTCCCTGAAACAGTTCAGAGATTTGATAAAATCACTTACTTTCAGGAAAATGACCTTGAAGAGACGTTATTTTAACATCTCCCGTCAATTAATCACCTCTCTTAGGGATTTGATTTTCTAATTTCGCCATTTCCCTACAACAGATACACTGATATTTTTGAGGGTAATGCTGCATAATATAGCCGAAGCACTTCTCAGCAAAAGGGATATTTTAGGCTGAAGTAAATCTTCCAAGAAAAAAAAAAAGGGGGAGAAAACCTGATGGGATGATCCTGTAAATAGTCTAAAAAATTAATTTCATTTGAAAAAAAAGTATTGAAGCTGTACATTTATTATTGTAAAAAAAAAACAATTACGCTCTATATATTGTCGCATCATTAATAGCGCTTGAAATTAAATTAAAATAATCTGTACTTTTCCGTTCCACTGGCACACGCGATAAAGTCGCCAAGAATGATGCAACCGACTGCAAACGGTGTATTGCTGCTGATAAATTTTGCTACCGCATTTCAATACAAGTCACGGTCTTTTCTTCCCATTTACGTCTGTTTCATGATACATCAAGAATAGATGAAAAACCAATGGGAACTAACATTTATAAAATGTGTGTGTTGTCGCCAATAAAGCATGCTTGGCGAGATTTGCGTTGGCGAAACGGAAAAGTACCGAATAATCGAACACTATTTCATTGCGAAAGCATTCATAATTTACCGAGATTGTGCATGCATTATATTTTAAAATTAACTTTTTTTTTCTAGGATTTATTAGTATTTGTAACATATTTGCGTTAGTGCATTTGAATTTATAAATTACAATATTTACAACTTATTCAACAAAGATCATATATATGTGTATACACGTGTGTGTGTTTTAAGAAAGATTAGATTAAAAATTGTAGGTAGTATAACATTTCGAAATACTTTCAAATTTCGTAACTGACATTTGCAAAACACATATAAGCAAAGCTTTACAAAAGTTCAAAATAAAAATACGCGAAATAAAATGTACTCGAGAAAAAATGTCAAGAATTTAAAAAAAAAAAAAATAGAACGAATCCGCTTTGCACGTAGACATTGAAAAAAAAAGAGGGTTGTGTTTGTGTTTCCTTTATTTGTTACGAATTTTGTTAAAATGTAAAAAAGGAAAAAAAAAAGGAAGAAAAAGAATCATTATGATAATTAATATGAACGATGAAAAGAAAGTTCTCCTATCAACTGAGAACTTCTGTTTTGTAAATTACCTTTTGGTTTGATTGGTTAAAAGTTTTCTCACTCCTCCCTCGTAGATAATTAGACGAGAGAACGGGTTGCTTTGCAACTGCCCCGAAGGGCCAAAACCCCGCCCACTCCGAACAGAGCGTTGACTTTTTTTACATATCTATTTCTACACTCTCAGCACAAAAGTCATTTTTACATTTTTTTAATCAGCAATAATTATATTTTGTGAATTCAAAAGGGCGCACACACACAATTTAAAAGTCTTTTAGAGTCATCTAAAATCTCTTAATAGAAGATTAAGTTTCGAAAGTACGAAGTGCTCCCATTCAACCCAGTACCGTAACTACTTAAGCCAATGAATAAAGGACACACACACTCTGTAAAGTTTTTTTTTAATACTCCTCCATTATTACTTTTAAGAATCTTAAATTCAGAATGAATGAGTGAATATTAACGCGGCACTGTTCAGCTACACGAGGGCTTTTGGCGACGGATCTCGTATTTTTGCACCATGGTCAAGTGACGAGGACGACACCTGAGCAGGCATCACCTCTCCTTACTACCACACTACATTAATGGGAGAATGTTTGAGCTCTCTCGACAGAATCAACGTGCATCGCTCCCATACACAGCGGATCTTTATTGATACTGGGCACGAATGACATGCCTGGCATGATCCGATACCTTCTTAAAACCAGAGAGTGTGTATAACACCAGAAAAAAAATGCAAAAAAGCATGACATCCAAATCTATCATTTTTATCGACAACCGAATTTTCATTGATATTTTGTATGTTTTTTCTTTGTAAAAGTTACTATTTTTAATAGCAAAATTGTATTTAGAATTCGGTGCTAATTTTCAAAAAGAAAAAAAAAATCATCGAATGTTATTTTGACAGGAGTTATACATGCAGTTTTTTAATTGATCGATTGTTTATTAATTTCGCAATTTCAAGAGTGATGGTTCTTGCGTTTTTGAACCGTGGTCAAAAGAGAACGACACTTAAGTTCGGATGCCAATTCTTTAAACTTACACCAACATGACGATTTTGAGAATCCACTTATTTATAACATAATCTCTACACACGGTGTTGTTGAATCACGGGCTTAAGTTCTCCACAGCGAGCATTCAAGAACGTGTTATGGCATGGATCCTCTTTGCACGGGCTTAGGGCCTCATTTCATTCTTAATAAGATATAGATCTGCATAATTTTCATGGTCAAATGCTATTCGAGTACATATTCTCTGAAAATCTGGGATTTTCAAACTGCATGTCAACTGGCAAAATTGGTAAGACTGTATTATCATATAATGTCATATAATAATAGACCGTTGTCTATGTCTAGGTCTAGACATAATGATATAAGAAGAGACGCCTTAAAGCATGGGCTGATCGGGCCCAGGGCCTCTGCTACAATGGGAGCCTCGTCTCGTTCTCGATTCAGCCTCAATGCATCATGATTCGAATAGTTTCTGCGGTCAAATGTTATTTCTGGTTGTATTCTCCAAAACTTTAGGAATTTCGGAGGATATGTCGACTTGCTACATGTGATGACCATTGGCACATGTCGCCTTGGCCTGAAACCATACACCATTGTTACTCATTCAGTCAAAAGGTGGCAGTTGGTACAGCCGGTTAGTGCGAATGTAAACCATTCATATTTTTTTTTTCTTTCGGGTTATTGTTTGCACGAGTATTTGACAACGTATGTGTACTGTCTACTTTAGAAGGTCATAGATTGCGTCTACATTTGTTTAGGGGCCCAAGGCCTCAAGAAGTCTTAAGACAACCCTGATGACCCTGCATTCATTCAAATAATTTAGTCAAAATGCAGTCTTCGGTGAAGCTGACTTGTACCTAGGTTTGTGAGATTGTGAGTCGGGCACATCTATTTATTCCAAATTACCGTTCGTACGAGTATTTGCCAATGCACGCTATATACTGTCTACTTTTAATGATCACAGATTGGGCCTACTATTGCATAAGGGCCCAAGGTCTCAACAAATCTTAAGATTTCTTCGGACCAGGTCCTCAAAAAGTCTAAAACCGTGCACTCAGATTCTCCTTATATGGGTACTGATGAGCGTTTTATGTGTCTAGGCCAGCGTTTCTCAAATTGAGGGGTCTCCCTTGGGGGTCGTGACAACTGTATGAGGGGGGCTCAAGTATATTGAAAAGTTGACAACAAAACATCATTTAAAGGTTATTAAATTATTTATTTACTGAAAGTAAACAAACAAAATACATTTTGGCGTAGTAAAAAATAAAACACTCATTTTTACGCTTATAAATGTATCAGGTGTTACATAATGTATTTTATAATTAATTTAACAATGCTAAGTTAAGAAAAAGTTTAATAATTACCAGCGACCTCATGGGATTGTCATATATATAAAAATTATTTTATTCGCTTCTCAATACCAACCGTTTTCCACGTAGGCGCAAACATGTGATGTATTGGGGGAAGAGGAATAAAGAAACAGAAATAATATCTGAAATAAGTAAATCCCTTTCCAACATTGTTAAGGTCCTTTTACTGCATTCCACAGCCTCCGGAATAATTTTATGGATTGTAGTGCAGAGAAAAGATTGTACTTCGGAAAGACGTATACATAATTCCCTGGAAATTAACGCTTTGGCTGAGCGATACGTTTACATATGCCGGTGGCATTTAAGAGGTTAAAGCCGTATCGTAGTTTAAGCACCAAAGTAGAATTCAATACATTGTTTTATATGGAGGAGAGCCCGATAAAAATTATGATTGAATATTGGGTTGTGAACATTGAAACTTTGGGAAGCACCGGTCTAGGCTTAATGTCGCTTCTTGGTTGTCAGAGTGGAACGCAAAATCAGGTGTTACTCTTTGTCAATTCATTAAGATGCAAAAGTGCGATGTCCGTCGCCAGTAGCGCACACAGGAATTTTTTAAAGGGGGTGTCCAGGGTCGAAAGTCCACTATTCTTCTATCATGCTCCTTTTGATTTTATCGATTTTCGGGAACAAAAAACAGTAAACAACTAATTATTGAATTGATAATTAGCATTCATTAATAAAACTATTCATTAATAACAAATACAGAATTATAATCAATCGGAAAAAAAATCAAGGGCTTTGGGTGGGGGTGGGGGTCCGGACACTTAGGACACCCCCATTGTATGTCCCACTGTCCGTCGTCATTAACCATCTAGTAGCTTCAAATTGCGATACAAATAAACTACCAGATCAAAAACCGCTGTGATATTTGAAAATAAATATAAAAAGCGAACTAAAATCGTTTCCCTATTTAATACTCTTTCTAAATTATGTTTTTAAAAGAAAAAAAAAAGGATAATCTTTATACCAATTTATTCCACTGAAATTGTGACTCAATATTATTACAATTTCAAAGAACGAAGTTCAAGTAAAAAATAATATTTCTATTATTTATATTAACTATAATGAAGGATACATTTTTTAAAATTTTTGATGCCGATACACACGCAAAAGTTCATATAAATGATCTAAACATAATATGCTTACGATAATCGCATAGAAGATTTTCGTTTTTCAATTTCGTGCATCCGTTAAAAAAATGCATAAGAAAAACTTAAATGCAAATTTTTATAAACTACATTTTTTTTCACTGAATTTCCTAGATTTTTCCTTTCTTAAAAGTTGTATTTTTGAGTAAAAGCTCAAAATCTTATATTTTATCCTAAACCACCGCTGACAGGTTTTTTTATTCAGTCCTACATGCTCACTTTCCTATTTTTTCCTCTTCCGAATCTGCCGGTAAAACTACGAATTAAATTGAAAGCAAAAGCTTCTGAATTCTGTATGGAATGATGCTCTCTGCAATCTAAAGCCACCCGAAGAATAAAATTCCCGAGCCAAGAGAGCGCATTGCTCTTTTTCCAATCTTTCCGAGACATCCCTTTCCTGTTCTTTCTGGACAAGTCTTGGTTAAGATCTCGCTTGTCTTTCTAGGCACAAATCAGAAGGAAAAGATAGGTCTTGTCATATTTGTCAGATGAATTCGGATGGAGAAATATGTTGTGAGAAAGGAAGGATTCCTCGAAAAGAATTTTTAGCCTTTGACTTTTTATTTGTGAATAAACAGCATGGCTCACACTGTCTTCTTGCATTCCCTGTGTTTGTTTGAAGTTCCGATTTGATTTCACTTCAGATCCAAGTCTGAAATTTGCCATTCACTTATTTATTTATTGAATTCATTTTTGCACTTTTTTCTTATAACTTGAGTCATGAGTGGAATGTTTCTAATTTTTTTTTAAAAAAAAGAGAGTGACTTTGAATTTCAAAAAATGCTTCCTAATCCTTCCTAATTCTAAAATTTAATAAGAATAATTAAAATTTGTTTTAAGTCGGTTTATATTTTTTCACGATAAAACAACGAATTACAATACTCACAAAGTTGAGAAACAGGTTACTTGAGAAGAAAAATATTATTTTCGTATTTTCTGTGTGATTAATTTATACTTATTTAATACTGTAATGTTTATTACTTCGAATTGATGTAACGATATTTGGTAGTTCATTTGAAATAACTTTTTTTAAAATAAATTAAAAGAAAAAAAAATAAATTTAAAATTTATTTAAAATAAAATAAATTTAAAATTTTAATATAAATTTAAATACTTTTGTTGGTTCCGATGTACATGTATAATATATATAAATACAGTAGAACTTCGTTCGTCCGAACGTTTAATATCCAGAACGTCAAATATCCGGATCAGTTTTTTTTTTTTTTTTTTTTTTTTTTTTTTTTTTGTCAACTACATGAACTGTATATGGATAAGTTTTCGAACAGTGCAATGCTCAACAGTTATTTCGCGTGAGGCCAGCGAAACAACTGTTGATCGCGTGACCGTGATTTAGAAGGAGAAAAAGACTTCGATGACGACTACAGGGAGGATTTTACCGACTTTGTCCAATCGATCCCAAGATTTCAGGAATGCGATGAAGAAGATTTAGAAACCTGGATGTCATGCGATTCAGAAGACTGTGAATTTCAAATACTAAATGCTGGCGAGATTGTGACTTCCGTGCAAGAAGAATCCGACCCTGTCGACGAGGAAACGGATGAAGACAACAACAAAAATAGCAAGGGTCCATCAAATGCTGACGCGTTTCTGCGTTAGAGACAGCTATGGAGAGGTACGAACAAGAATCAGAGTGCTGTCATACTCTACTACTGCTGCTCAAGAGAATCAGAGACCGTGCAGCGGAAAAACAAAGGTGTACAATGGTACAGCGAAAAATAAGAGATTGTTTTCCACAATGAAGGTAAAATTGTGTCATTTTGTAGCTATTTTGCTTTTTCTTCAAGCACGTTTCCCGCATGTGATGATTTTCAATATTCCTATGGTGTCCGATTTCACATACTACACGGATCGCATTGGGTTTTTGGTTATCCTAACAATCCCGTGTCCAAACGGTATTCAGTTCCAATTGATTCGGATAAACAACGTTCTACTGTATGTGTATATCCATTGAAGACTTACTATGTAGAGGAGATTTATGCACATTAACTCGTTCTCAAGCGATTCTCTTTTAACTAATTTCAACTTCAACTTTCTTCTACCTTCATTTAAAGATTTTTAAAAAAAATCACTACTGAAATAAAATATGCCGAAATTCATAGATTGTAATCATTTCAAGTTCTATAAATTCTAAATTAAGATCATACCAATATGATAACTGGCCTCAAAATGGGCAAAACGCTATTTCAAATCTGATACCGTGTTCCTAGAAATGATCGCATATATGTGATCATGGTCCGCAACGGGTTAAGGCAGTTGAGGCTCTAAGTCCTCTCATTGGCGCTGTCTGGTAGTTTGAAGAGATCAAACTTTCGTGTCCTTGTCATATGATCAAGTTTCAAAATTGCGATGGCTCTCACCAATGGCTATTTTGTTGCTTTAAAGAGTGACGTGTTAATATATCTCTTAGTATCACCCAATCAAATATATATGTGTCTGAGAGTGTGGAAGATACATAATTTTAAATAACATTCAAGTAAAAGGCTGTCCATCATGACGAAAGTCTTACTGCTTAAGCCTTAAGCAACTACGAAAAAAATCGAAAACTAAAAATGTAGTCTAGAGTACACTTAAATTAAGTAGAAGTTCACAGTCAACGTGTGTTGAAATTGACTTCAAAATCTATTGAAAGGTAAGTGGTAAGCCTAAAGGGGTAATATTTTTCAACAAAAAGTAAAAATATCAAAAGGGTAAATATTTTATAATGAAAGCTGCTCAACAGTTTTCAAAATTCATTAATCTCTATATATTTTCAAAGTTATACACTTTTATTCCAGTACGAACATGAATAAAAAAGTACAGCATCTCTTAGAAAAATCGCAAAATTGAAAACAATCTTCTTATCATTCTCTAACATTCAAGTCAAATCAATGATACCAGATACATGATTTATTAGCTTAGATTTAAAATTAAAAGCAAACTGTGTATTATACAGTAAAACCCCATTCTACATTTTATTCCTGTATGTCATTATAAATAATGATAGGATGTTTTCACGTAAAATGCAGCGAAATATCATAACTCAAACAGTGCAGTATCTGCAAGTTTAATTTCGGTAATTGCATTGTGGCCAACATAACCTCAACGTGAAGTCTAAAATATTCCCCAACCAAATCCTTTCTCCCAGCTGTACTGTTTCAACCTCACATTATCTAAGTGGATATGAAAAGTGTGAAATGAGAAAATGAACCTAAAACCCAAAAGCCGGGATGTTTCAGCATCTAGGATTATTCTTTAGGGATATCCAATTAAAAGGATAGCCGGTGACTTCTCTTCTTTAACTGTGAAAGGTATCGACATTAGTTGAAATTCTTTGATAAACTCTCTCTCTACTCATTTATTGATATAGTATCTACATAGTTTAGATAATTAAATTCTATTCGAGTGTTCTTTGCTCATTAATATATTTTCCACGAGATGTAAGATATTTTTTGTGAGCAAGTAAATTGGGAAATGGAATGTATTTTGATGACATAAAAAAATTGAAATTAGGAAAAATTATATTTTTAGATGTTTCATGGGAAGGGGAGGCTTTATCAAGACATCTGGTTACGATTTATTACAATATATTCGAAATAGCTCATTTATGTTAACGTTCACACTGCAATAAATATATATTAAAATTAGGTTATATATTAATATGAATCAATTTCCCTAGTATTTAATTTTCATTTTGAATGTTCAGCCGAGAGTATGAAAGAATTGATTTATTTACACATGATATTAAAGGTTAAATCAATATTTGGCAAAAGTTATAATACATACCAGTAACGCACACAGGAATTTGTCAAGTGGGGGCGGGGTCCGGGGTCGAAAGTTCACCATTCTTGTATCATGCTCCTTTTGATTTTGTCAATTTTTAAGAACAAAATATAGTAAAAAACTAATTATTGAATAAATAATTAGCATTAATTAATAAAATTAATCATTAATAACAAATACTTCATTAAATTTTCCGTACTATATTTTTAGAATTATAATCAATCGGAAAAAAAATCAAGTGCTTTGGGGGTCCGGACCTCCAGGACCCCCCCTTGTGTGCGCCACTGATACATACTCAAGTAGCAGACATCAATGTCTAATTACTTGCCGGGAAAAAAGTAATAGAACACAATAAACATTAAATCAAAGTTGAATTGTTGAATAGTTGAAGTTGAGTAATTTTTGTCCTTTCTCTCTGTAGCACAAATATTGTTCTAATATGTCGCCACAAGTATATTTGGGAGTGGTGTGTGTGCGCTATAATTGCATAGAAAATGTAATTCATTCAATTTTAACATGTTTTAAAAATGAATTATTTTAATATATATATTATGAACGAATATGCAACGGGTTTTTCAAAACTAAAGGATTACTTCTAAATTATTCAATCACTATGTTACATTGGTTCTATCAATTATTTTTGTTTCTTGCTGTAGTATTACATATTTCTTTGGATAAGACATTCAACTACTAGAGCATAATGTACTTTAACCCACCAACCGGATAGCACGGATTTTTCCGCCCTACTAGAGAGGCTTCGAAAACGGACCACACTGAATTTTTCCTAAGGCCGGGGACTCACCAAAAATGAACCAAACAGATTTTTTCCTCCTCAAGTAATGTGTTCAAAAACGGTAAAGTCGAGTTTTTCCGAATTCTTTTCCCCCCTTTAAAGGTTTACGATCTTGAATAATAATTAGAGACGGTCGGGGAGACACAATGGGCATTGAGGGGAAGTTTTATGGCTCACTGGGAGACCGGTTCCTGTCGCAATCGTAAAATCTGGGAAGAATTTCTTTAAACCCTAAAGTGTACGGAAATAATTGCAAGTCAACGAGTTGAGAATTCTCATTTTTTTCCCCTTAAAATTCTCAAATGGAATTAAGTTTTTATAATGTATGTCTAAGTTTTTAAAAAAAAATATCTGTAGTATTTAAATTCAAATTATATATTTAAACATTGATGATAATTTACTGTTTCATTTTTCTTATTTTAATCAATACTTTCAGGGATTTTTTTTAAAAATGATTATTTTGTTATGTGTCAAAAAAATAAAAAAAAAAGGTTCACAATTTAGAATCTTTTAAAATTTTGGACACTTCTAAGCATGAATAATTTTTAAGTTTCTGTATTAAATTATTTGCAAAAAATTTTTATGCATTGTTAAAAAAACCCTATTTAAATCTTTAGTTTTTCATAATTTTAAAGCCAGATATTCAGGGCATCTTACATAGAATCCCTTGTTTTGTATTGTTCAGATAACAAATTATATTTGAATTTTGAATGTTTGAACATTAATTTCATTCAAAGAGAACTTTAACTACAAGTTTATATTTTTGAAGAATCTTCAAATAAAGAGTATTTAAAAGCATCTGGACAAATTTACAGTTAACATGTGCGCATATAAATAAATATAAAGATCCTTTTTAAATTCAAGTTAAAAAAAAATATATATCTATGCATAATCCCTCATCATTCATGTTCCATTAGTGGTTGACTGAAGAAAAGGTTATTAAAATTTGGACATTTTTATAATCTTAACCATGAAAAACTAGGAATTTTGTATTAGCTCCACTGAAATTCTGCATTGGAATTTCGAAAAAGATATTTATGCGTGTCTCACATACTCAGTTGAAAAACATATATTTACCATAAATACAAATAATTCTTTGGATATTTAAAATTATCATTAGATTAATTTTTTATATATATATAATATTTTTTCACAAGTATTCCTTAAATTTCATATTCGACTTCTAATATTTTTAAGGTCCAACCATATTCATGAGTTCGAAATTTCAGCGATGCACGTTAAATCTGTCGAAAACGTCCTTAATTAGGTGTCGTCCACGTCACTTGTGGTTCAGGGTCCGTCGCCAAAATATTAAAGTCGACGTTACTCACTCACTCTCTCTTCTCTACTCAACTACTTGAGGGCTTTTGGTGACGGACCTGTGGCCGGGGAACCAGGTGGTCAAGGTATCGAATCATGGTTGGCATGTCTCGAGTTCGAGCCCAGTGCCACAAAAGACCAGCCGTGTAGGGCAGCGATGCACGTTAAATATATCGAGAGCTGAAATGTCCTCTCGTTGGTGTGGTAGTTAGGAGAGGGGGTGCCAGCTCAGGTGTCGCCCTCGTCATTTGACCATGCTTCAAAATTACGAGGTCCATCACTAAAAGCCCTCGTGTAGCTGAACAGTGTGACGTTAATATTCACTCACTTGGTGACGGACCTCGTAATTTTAAAAGATGGTCTAGTGACGAGGATGACGCTTGAGCATCGCTCCCTTACATGGCGAATCTTCAGTGGTGCTGGGGTTGAACTCATGACACGCCAGCTACGAGTCCGTTACTTTGACCATTAGGCTACCGCGGCTGCACAATGTGGTTGAAAACTGCATGTTATGAGTAAAAATATGCCGAAACATTTGATGAACTTATAATAGATTTTTGCATAGAAGATAGATGTGTGATATGCTAAAATGACAATATGTAAAAGTTATGAGAATATGAATGACAATTTTTGAAAAATTCAATTTAAGTTTCAGTTTGAAACTGATTCGTTTTTTTTTTCGCATTTAATATTAAATAGTCACGATAACAAATTAATAGTTTAACGCATTCATAGATTATAAAAAATAAAGGTATAAATGACATTGTTGGGAATAATAAGTTTTTATAGTTTTGAATTCAGACTTCTTTGCAGGAGTGTAGTCTATTAAAAGGCTGATGTAGAAGTTAGAAAACTAATATTTAAAATATATGGAAAACACATCTGCAATTCCATGATTTTGACGAGCAGAAGACGGCATTTTTACTTAGTAGGGCAGAGTAAACATAAAGTAGGAGCTTGTGGAGTAAACAACCAGGCCTCTGCAGTTTTGGCAGGTAATGAACTCCCATTTGTTGCTTTCTCAGTAAGGAATATAAAAATAACAAATACAAAAATAAGTCATGTAAAATTTTATATATTTTAATAACAATGAAATGTGAGCTTAATTTCCAATTCATTGTCACGAGTTGGCAGTAAACTACGGTACTCCTCTATCGACCGTATTTCTTATATATATATATATATATATATATATATATATATATATATATATATATATATATATATATATATATATATATATATATATAATATATATAGTACGGTTGATAGAGTACCAATAATTTTAACGCAATTTTATATTTAGTTCTCGTAAACTTTACTCCTTTTAAAACATGTATTGCCAAAATACTTTCTCCTTTTGTATATTTATAAAATTTTAAAAAATATAATGGTTATCTTACCCAACATTTTAAATCAGGGGCGGCAACTGTGTAGCTAAGACGTGCCAAACCAATCTGTCAGTATCATTCAGCGTGCCACATAGTAGGAAATTTTTTGAAATCCTTCGATTCTTACGGTAATATTTGCAGATTTAAAGAATAGAGGTAAATAATTTAGATTTACAGTTTTATTTTATATTAATTATGGATCAATAAAATACATTTATTAACATAAAAATAAACAATATAAAATGTTACTATTTCTTCAACAAAGATAAAAAAATTAAAAATGTATGTTTCCAACATATTTATTTAAATAAGAAATAGACAAAGTTAAATATAAATTATTCCCTTCATTACAGTTAAATAAAAATTGTAATGCGAATTAACTCTTTCACCACTCTTCTTTCATATCGCAAAACCAGGGGTATAATGCGTGACACGATTCTGAGCATTCAGTTGTTAAACAATTTCTTTGCAGAGTCGAAATATTTTTCATATTAGGAAAGATTTTTTACTTTGATATGCCGAATCATAAGTGGAAAGCAGAGTACATGCAATTTTCTTTTTTCAACAATTAAATCCCCTAGCAATAACATTCAATTATTTACAAAATAGCTGTATAAATTTATCCTTAGAATTATCTTTCAGATTATTTTGTAGTTCCATAAATATCCATAACTCAGAAGATGTTTGTCAAATAAGGTCTATTATCAACTTCCATCCACTCAAGAATTGACAAATTTGTAGAGTAGTGCTGAGTGCCACTAAGAATTGTACCACGTGCCCACAGGTCCATAGATTGCCGACACGTTTTAAATGTTCTTATTAACTAACCATCTCCTATTCAAACACAATTTATATGATAAAAAGGGTTTTCATTCATTTTGTAGGAATTGTATTAGATTCAACCATAAGTAATTTTGTGTATCAAATAAATTACATTGTTTCGGGGATCCCCTTAGAGCAAAATGAAAGGAATTTGACATAATTATAGTAAGTTTCTCTAAAAGAGGAAACGTTCACTTTCAAAATACACTGCATAAAGTGGTTTTAGGTGTACGAAGTTATATTCACTATTATTCCTAAAATAAATTTTGATATTTTGGTTTTTTGTTAAGTTTTGAAGTTATTTCTTCAAATATACTTCTCCATTACATTTCTTTCAAACTTGCTATTTTCTTTTGCGGCCACGGTAGCCTGATGGTCATGGTTATGAACTCGTGTCCAGTGTTCGAGCCCTGGTACTACAAAAGTTTAGCGTTGAAGAGGAACTGATGCACGTTAAACACGTCGAGGTCAAAAGTCCTCACGTTGGTGTGATGTGGAAGTTTGGAAGAGGAGTTATCAGCTCAGGTATCGTCCTCGTCACTTAACCGCGGTTCAAAATTATATATATATACGTAGTCGCTCGTCAGTAGCCACCGTGTTGACTTAGAATGCAATATAAACTTACTTATTACTGATTGACAGTAAAACGGATATATGTGTAACTTTACCACCAAACCGAAAAGGTTTACCTGTTTCATTAAAAAGTTCTGCACTGAAGGAAGGGGAGATTATAGCCTTCCAAAAGGGTAAAATGTGTGTTTTAAAGTGGAAGGATAAAAATCCCTTGCATATGCTTAGCACTTTTCATAACGCTGACATGATGGAAGTGACAAGTGAAAGCTAAGAAGGGGGATTCTGTGAAGATGAAACCAAAAGCCGTGGTGTTTTTTAATAACAGCATGGGGGGTGTTGATAGATCAGATCAGTGTCTATCTTACTATCCTGTTGCCCGAAATCAACAGCGAAAATACTACAGGAAGATTTTTCGACATTTGTTAAATCAAATTGTGTGGAATTCCTTCGTTATCTTTAAAAAAAATAGCGGGATTTTAAATCATATTGGTTTTCGAATGAAACTGATAGAACGATTGATAGAAGAAGGAGGTAGTGATTCTAGTTCTCGAAACTTTGTTTCCCCTAAAATTTCTGAAAATGTAGTCCGCTTAATTGGAAGGCACTTCCCTTCATATGAAGAAAGTGACTGTTCAAAAAAAAAAAAAAAAAAAAACACATCGCGAAAATGTGTGGTATGCAACCTTAAGATAAACGATAATGGAAAACGCATTCGAAAAGAAACTCGTTTTCAATGTAAAGACTGTAATGTTGGACTGTGTGCAGTGCCATGTTTCGAAAAATATCACAATGTGACATTTCTGTAAACGACATGTATGTGTCTTTCTCATACTTCTTTGATATTTTTTGCTATTTATACCTGTTAAAATTATTTTTTATTAAAGGTTTTTCGTAACTAATTGTAAATTGAATAAAACCTTTTCTTACAATTATATGTATTTGAGGATGAAATCTGATTTACTTTATTTAGGAAATTTTTAGTAAATTTCATTTTCTTAGCCAACTTATTTCTTTTAAAACATGCATATTTGTGTATCATATAATTAAATTTTTAACTATCTAAAATTGTGTCTGGCTTTTTTCTTCATTAAAATCTTACAGGATTTTACAAATTATCTTGCATTATTCATTATGTACTTAATAAGGAAAAATATATCTAAATATAAATAATGTATGGCCCAATAAACATATGTTTTTAGCTACAGTTTGGAAAATGCATTGAAATTTGTATCGGGACAGGATTTTAACATATTATGAATGTGTATTTGACTGCCACTATGTTATATATTTATCTTTCATTCTTTTTACAGTATGAGTAGAAGTCGTAAACAGTTTTGTCACAGTAAAATTAAATTTTGTTTTATATTCAAATTATACTATTATATTGATTCTGAAAATAATAGGTTAGTTTGACAAGCCATTATTTTACAATTTTAAAGCATTGAACAGTTTTGAATTTTTTAAAACTTTTATAAAATGTTAAATTATTAAAAATATTTAATTATTGTAAGTGGTTAATATTTCTTAGATTATTGGAAATAAAAAGTATAAAATTTAAAATATATCTCTTTGTTGAATTTTAATAATTATTTTTATGGCTAAACCTGGAAAAAATCCAATTTTTTTTAAATATTAACAATAAGATATTTTTAAAAAATAACTAGAGCTCTCAGACCTAAATCCATATGAACTTTTATAGAACATATGTAAGGGAACATTTACAAGATATTTCAAGACTCTATCTTGAACAGGAAAAACGCCTTAGGGATTAGAAAACACTCTCATCTTCAAAATTAAAAATCTGAGAAAAACATATTTAAAATTTGTAAAGGCATAGAAAAATTCCAATGCCTGTAAAGCTTTAATTTTTTAATCTGTTACTATCCAACTTATGCTTTACATGAAAATTCTACTTGAAATAAATATGACTGAAGTATCTTTTTTAATTCAAAATATTCTAAGACATAACATTGATAACAACTGTTAATTTGATCAATTATTCACTTTTATCAGAACCTTATATATTCACAAGAGTTTTAAATGCAAAATATTCATATAGAAATTAGTAGTTATACAAACGTAATCCAGAAATCACGAAGTTTGTAAATAATATCTATTTTTTTCTCAGTTCCCCATCGTGGCAGTTAAGCAAGTTTAAGTTTTTGTTGCATGACTTTAAAATACTGCACTGTAGTACTACAATAGATTTATTATAATGTAGTTTGTGGTACATCAGGGAAATATTTAGTTCATTCTGCAACATTTGTATTCTGTAGTCTAATCGTAATATTACCTGAAAAAGCTGCATTTTAGATTTACCATTTTCAGTCATATTCCATCCCTTTCAAGTATTATTTCTCACAGTACCCTGCGTACATTTTGGTCATGGCATTTTTCAAAAGGAAAAAATTAATGAAGACAAAGTATAGAGCTTTTAAATTAGATAAACTATGTGTCAAAAAATATATTGGTCTTTAAATCAATCTTAATTAAGTAAATGTGAGAAAACTCAAAAACTTAAAAACATGAGCAAACATAAATGATTTTAGAAATTAAAATTGTAGTTAATAGCCATTTCACACGAAATATTGGATTGTGTTAAAAAATATTTTTAATTAATTCAATCTAGGAATGCAAAAATGCTTTAAAATGAAACCGAATTTAAAATCAAAACTCAGAAAATTAAAATTTCTTAAAACCTAATTGGTTTTTAGATCAGAAATTGAGGAAGTTTTCCAAATATATGAAATATATATTTGCAATAAATTGGGTGAAGTTTCTGTTGGCCGTGAAGTGGAGAAAATGTCCATTTCACAATCCTCGCCCTAGGTCACAGCTGTGAATGAGAAACCTCCCCTTTCGACAACACAGAGACCGAAAAGCAATAAATTCATCCCCTGCAAAACCATTTGAGGACCTCCTGCAGTTTTAACAGGGAAATGCATAAAACTGCTGTGCGTTTTCGAAGCAGTTCGTGAAATTTATCTGAAACATTTTCGCTACCGCTAGCTTTGAAAAAGTAGACCGCTTTCGAAGTGAAATTCAATTAGCAGGTCATCCACTCAGAGGGTTAATTGCAAATAATGGATTATAGCGAGTGTGTACTAGTAATCTTTCTTGCAGTATATTTTGTACTTTGTATTGTCGCTACGTCACTGGCGACATTACATGAAACGAAGTACATAGTTGACAATTCAGGGCGTACGGCAGGGGCAAAATCGGGTTTGCAACTTGACGAGTTTTCTTGAACGCTGGCATTGTTGCGATGGTACGTAAGTACCATAGATTTCAGCCACCATGCTTCAACCTGTCTTTTTTAAATAAATGTTGAGTTTTGTAATGAGTTTACGAGTATTTAAGTTAAATTCTGATAGTAAATGCAATAATTCCTTTTTCCTTAAATGAGCCACACACCCCAAACATCAAAGGTTGCTAAAGCGGATGGAATCGAAAATGATTTTATCTTATATGGCTTTCCGATATATTTTCCTTTTGTTAGATGGTAGCAAATTTTGTATTTGATTAAAGTAGAGAAAATTTCTGTGACTAACATAAAAAAAAATCTTCATGAATTAGCTGAAGTAATGCATTCAATGATGAACTTGGAACACATATTAGACATTTATTTGTGAGAAAGGGAAAAATTCCCGACGGTTTCAATAGAATCGAAAACAACAACTTCCAACCTAAAACCACAATATGAATATTTTTTTTTAAATATTTTCCCCTTTCCCCATTCCCCATAAAATATAAAAAACTGCAATCATTTCAGGAAACATTTTGAGACTGTGTTGAGTGACAAAAAGTCGATAGGCAGGTCCAAGAAAGAACAAATACTTAAGTGTCGTAAGAAAACTCTGATAGACATACATATTCCAAGATTACAATCACTCGAAAACAAACCAAGATAACATTTTTTTAAATCGAACAGGTGCTCTGATGCACCTCATTTTGCAAGCATGGGTGACTAATTACCTACACTAATTACTTCGGGCTCAACAATAAATAATTAAATATCATTTTATTTTACTTCTACGTTCATTGTCGATAAGATGTTCGAAAATAATTTATGGTCAAAGAATAACACGCTTATGGCTACACAGATCTTCTCTTATATTTGCATCAAATAAATATCTCCAGCGAAAATAAAAATAATTACTGACTTAAACTAAGAAGAAATCGGAATAAAAGAAAAAAAACCATATTACTCTAGAATAGAACTGTACAACAAAAATCACACTTACATTATTAAATATAATTATCCTTTCAACATTAATCACAACTAAAATGTCATTTATGAAAAATGCCTGAAAATAAATGGAATCTTATTGGAAATTCGTTAAGCCATTTAAATATTCTACATGTATGAAGCTAACCGGAAAATGGCGAGAAAGTTAATATATCTTCATTATATTATACTCTGTTTTGACAGTTTTGTTCATTTAGCTCCTTCTAACGATTTTGAAGTAATATTTGGGACATCCAACATCAGCTAGGAACGATATAATGTTATTATATATTATTTACTTACTTCACAAATTATTTCCTAATATATTTTTATCAATCCATATAACCAGTGAAATTGGAAACATGATATCTTAAAGAGATTATTTATCTTAAGGATTGTTTATATGCTTGCACCTGAATTTAAAGTAGTAAAATTTCAGGATTAACTGACATGGATGTATAAAATATTTAGGTTCATATTTTGTAATAATTATTGTTATTTCTTTATAAAATTCTAAAGGAAAAAGTGCTTAAAAAAGACTGTTTTTTTAAAATAAAAAAATTATTTCTGAAATGCGAGGCAATAGCTATTTTAATACGGAGGAAAAAATATTTGAAAGATTCAAAAGAAAAATAGGACATATATGTGTAAAATAGTCTTACATTAAAATTATTTTAATACATTATTTTCTTTAAAAAAATGTCAGTTGCTTGATCTAAGACAATCTTTAAATTTCAAAACATTGAAAAAACACGAAGAAGGATTTGACACATGAAGAAAACACTTAAAAATATCAATGTATACTTCTAAATAAACTCATTGCTAAAAAATTATTATGTATCGTAACTCAGACCAATACTACAGTACGCAAGTCCAAACTGGGCCCACGCAGCCTATTCTAATATCAAGATGCTGGAATCAGCCCGAAATAAAATTTTTAAAACAATCACTGGCTCACCATGATATGCGAGAAACGAAGAAATAAGATACGCTTTAAAACTTAAAACTCTAAAAGATTTTTTCAAAAAAATAGCTACCAAATTTTTCAATAATATCGACAATCATGTTAACCTTGCAATTGCTCGTATCGAAAAATATGATATTAATCCATTATTTAATAGACATCGCAATATTTTAATTTAAATTCTAACATTTTCTCTTATTTTGTTAAAATTCAATCGATCACTTTCAAAATTAACCGAACTCACTCTCGACCTATGGGAACAGAGTAGGCCGACCAATAGCAAAGCGAGCTCTGGGATCGCCTCGGCACCCAAACTCACTTCTACTCCGACACACCCACTTTCAAGGGTATCAATAGGCTGCCCCCTGATTGGACTGCGCAAAATCACGCTAAAACTCTCTTATAGTCGCCCACTTTCGGCGAAATTAAGACAAAGCGAGATTTTTAGCAGTGCGGGTCACCCTGCTCCGGCGGATTTCCCGACTTACTATTTTAAAGTCCGCTTCGGCGGGCAAGTTTTTATTTTTAAATTCACTACCAGATAACACAACTACACTAATACATATTATTCACATCACACACTTAAATTCTCATTTTCCTACACCTAAAGTAAAATTTTCTTAATAATCACAGTATTTTAATTTTTCAATATCAACACTTAATTTTATAATTAAGCAGCAATGGGCTAAGTGAAAGCTGAACTCATGTAACTCATCCAGTTCATTATGATTGGAGATTGAGCTTCCCTGCGGGAAGCAGGTACTCCAGTAATCCAACTTATTATGTATCGTAATGTACAACTTAATTAAATTTAAAAAGAGATATGATGCGTCAAGTCTATTTCACATTTCCTTAATCGTAGTGGTTCGAGAACGAAGAAACGACGCTTTTCATGAGCAGATGCTTATAATGAGTGATAGATCTGGGGAGCATGCTGAGCTGTAGAACATCTGCTATGGTGATGTAGGTAATAACAGACAGATAGAGAGGAATGAAAAATAATAGCTCTCTCGTTCTCCATCTGATGTGTTTTTATTCAGCTTTGGACAGAGTAAAATACAAAAAAAGCAAATATTCCTTATCATCGTGTCTTTTAAAAATTAATTTGTACAATTTATTACTCTCATTTATTATTGATCTTAACTCAACAATCACTCGAAATTCTCTGTGGGGCTATTTTAAAGTTTTAGCGTTTTTTAATAATGCCTTAACGAAATTGAGTGCTAACCTTTCTTAAATGAATCGTAATAAAAAATTTGGATAAAATTTTAAATGAAATAATCTCTAGAACTATTCAAAAACTTATTGTAACAGAAACACACAATGTACTAAAATGATTCAACCCAATACGGTTTTTACTTATCGAGCCATACAAGCAAATATACTAAAGAATTGCCTATACATAATGTGTTTCCATACCATTGTCGGGAACTCTATTTTTAGCCGCATAACATGGAGTTGGTAATGTTCATGAAAACAAAAGAAAGATGCTCCGTAAGGTAATAACTATTCGCCTTGGCGACATCAGCCCCCAAAAAAGAAGAACTGGGCAGTCTGAAAGAAGCTTTATTTTATTTTTTTTCTTTTCTGGCCTTCCTTCTCTTCACCATAAAGGTTGGTCATTGTTTGAAGATGTTAAGGGCAGCACTTTGCACTTGGTTGAGCTTAGGTCCATTCTGCAGCCATCGTATAGGGAAAAAGTGGAATATTTATTGAAGGATGTCGATAATAAAGGAGATTTAGCGATCATTCGAGCTGCCGCCTTATTGTCACTTGGAATCTGAAGATCTTGAAATAATGCCGTCTTTGAAAGATAAAAAGAGGAAGAAAAGATGAGTTTCCCCTACTGATAAAGTGTTATTTTTCTCCTTTTCACAAAAGTGGTGGGATACGGGAAAGGGCAGAAATAATGGGAAAAAGTCGAAACCCAGAAGTCAGATGCTCGAGTATCAAAGATTGAAGGGACACTGAAGGGAGAAAAGTTATAAAAGTGCCTCTTACCATCGCAATAGAATTCGGAAACTGGTTTTTTTACGGCTGGAAAAACAACTTTGGGAACAAAAATAAAGCTAAGTGTCCGTATAAATCCGTGAAACTAAACTTATCCCAATGATCCTTGCTTAGATTCGTTCGCTTTTCCGTACATTTATTTTTTCTTTCTTTTCTCTCGAACTAATAATAATCTTTCGCGGTGATCAGATACTCCAAGGTAAAGAAAATATTATTAAAACAATGCGAAACTACACGTCTAAAAAAGTGTAAGACAATTTATAAAGAAAAAAAAACATCTCGTTGCTAAGCTTATAAAAAGAATGAAAAAATGTCGCTGTTACATATACAAACTTCTTAAAATGTGCATATACAATCCACCATACACTTACTAACGTCTAATTCGTCAACTGTTACGTATACATAATATACATATATGTGTTTGTGTGTGTGCATACATGTACACACGGACCCTAATTTACCGAAACCCTATTTAACGAATTTTACGATTTAACGAATTTTTCTGTTTCTCCGATTAAAGTGAAGGCAAAAACACTATTTAGAGAATTGCGAATAACCACGAATTAACGAATTATTTCGTCAGCTGAAACTTTTTTTATTAGTTTGCATTAGAAAAATTGGATTTTTTTCTAGTGATATATCCTTGTGCCCGAAAGAGAAGCTACTTTTTGTGAACGGTAAATTTTGACACGAAAGGGTGCAGAACATTATTAGACTTTACATGTGCAGTTGATTCATGAGTGTAACCCATCGTGAGAGTTTTGAATAGGACAGAAAATTCATTTCTAATCTCATCCCACTCCACAATGCAGGAGATATTTTTAGATTTTAAAAATAATACTACATGTGATGACTGCCTGCCTATCTGCGTAACTGAAGTTGAGGAAATTATTGAATTGTTCGTGCCAATGAATAGTGATTGACGTAGTGATTGGCCTAAAATTTTCTTCTTTGCATAAAGTCGCAAAAAAATTCGTTTGAGTCAGGAATCGAAAAGATTTTCAAACACCTGTAAGTGAGTATTTTAAAATTTATTGTTAACTGGTGCGTAATAATGAACTATTTTTTTTTTACTGTTATGAATAAAAAGTGTATAGTTTCTTAATTATGGATATTTTTTGTGCACTTGCTTATTATAGAATTTCCAAAAAGGAAATGCAAAAAAAAAAAAAAAAAAAAAACATTGTTTTGATTCCGATATAACGAACAACCCCGAATTAACGAACAACATGTTCGATCCCAATGAATTCGTTAAATAGGGGCCCGACCAGTGGCGCACAAAAGGGGGGGCGGTCATGGGGTCCACATCCCCCAAAAGCCTTTGATATTTTTTTCCGATTGATTATAGTTCTAAGTATATAGTACGTAAAATTTAATTAATTACTTGTTATTAATGATTAATTTTATTAATTAATGCTAATTATTTATTCAAAAATTAGTTTTTTACTGTGTTTTGTTCCCGAAAGTCCACAAAATCAAAAAGAGCATGATACAAGAACGGTCAACTTTCAACCCCGGACCCCCCTTTGAAAAATTCCTGTGTGCGCTACTGGGCCCGACAGTATATACGCTTGTGTACATGTGTGTATGTGAGTGCGAGTGTGTGATCCCAATCGAAATTAAAGCATATTTTTCCATCATTCATAGTAAATAGTTTTATTGACTAATCATTGGAGCTGTAAACCATTAAAAAAGACTTGAATATATATATGTACTGTTGTAAACCTTACATGCATAATGGCGTACGTTATATATATTATTTCAATATGTATGTCATATACATATATAACGTCTCCATGTAGATAGGCGAAGGTGTGGTAAATTTCTCAATACTCAAATACTTCCTGAAAGCGTGATGTGCAGTTCTGGAAAGTAGAGGACCAGATGAAGTGTCGTCTGTGTCCTCTCACTTAATTTCGGTACATAATTACAAAGTTCATCACAAATAATTCGCGATTAACTTCCATAATTAATGTTATTAAATATTCCATTAATCAAGAAAAACTATATCTCCGTAAGTAGTATAAATATTTATTTGAATAAAAGGGATTTACAACAAGAATTGAAATTCAATATATTTGATTAATTGAAATTTTTTTTTAAATTACTAGATTTTTAAAACGTGTATGAGAGTGAATTGAAGGAATTATAAATGATGATTAAAAAGGTAAAAGAATAATTTGCAGTAACTTTTGCTTTATTATTTTCATAGGCAAGGCGCTTTACATACTGAACCTCACATGAGGATATTTTACTCAGAAATCCATTTTCATGGTTGCTTTCACTTTTTTATGTACGGTGACTTTTAAACATTTTTTTTATCACGTGAAAATGAAATTTTTAAAAGGTGGTTAAAATTTTACAAAGCATTTAATTGGATTCTTATAATTTTTGTGATATTTTTCCAACAAGAAATCTCATTTAGATTGAAAGTGGATTGATTAAATATTCATTTCAGTTTCTCCATTCATCAAATATTTAATTTCATAGATAAATATGGTTTAGGAATATAATTAGCTGGATTATATAACGTTGGATGGATATGATAAGGGATATGTAATGTGTTAAAACCTTCCTCGATAAAATTTTGCTTCAGCGATTCAAATAAAATCCCTGTTTTCAAATGTGTGTATCCGCAGCGTTACAATTCATCTATAATATCTTCCATGCATTCTTATTTTCTATGCAATTATTAAGAATTGTTACACAAGAATGAGGATAAGGAAGTGGAAGGTGATAAGTGAGAGGCCTTAGGATTCGTGATATCATACATTGATACTTTAGGGAAATGCCTAGTTTCACATACGTGTGCTTTGGCCTTCCACAACCTTTATTTCGCCTATGAGTTCCTTGCAGAAACCACTGCTCCAGAACCAATAGGCATCTGTTTCTATACGATGCTAGTGGATGTATGTAGCTGTATTTTGACTATGTGAAGGCGTCTGAAGTCATTAAGACCTCACAGGACTTTTAAATTGAAAATTTTTCAATTTTCTGAAAAAAATATATGTTAAAGCCTCGACACTTCTGACCATTTTGATACCAAAATTGTGTTGATACCGTAAAAACTTCCAAAGTTATTGAGAATTAACTATTGAAACATCAACAAATTCCCTATCTCTTTCTTATCTTTAATTTCGTTTTTCTCAAAACAAAACATTTTAGCTTTCGCGCAGGATTTCTCAGAAACTATTTATGATATTTTAGTTTGAAATTTCAAAATAAGGATCTTCACAACTTATACATCAATTTTCAAAAAAAAATTTAATAGAATTTTTTTATTTGAATTTAAACTTATTTTCTTCTTAATTATATTTAAAAAAATCTTTTTTTTTTCACTAAATTTTTTAAAAGTTAGTATAACTTCAAATGTGAACATTGTTATACCAAGTAAAACTAATTTTGTAAATTTCTATCAATTTGGTAAATTTGATAAATTTTGCGGTGTAAAATACCGATTTTCATATTTTTGAAAAATTGTCTAATTTATATTTCTCTTTATAACTTTTTAAATTTTTTCTCTAATTCTCTGAAAATTTGAGAAGTAATGTAAATATATATGATTATCATGTAGCAAAAATTTCAAATTATTGTTTTGTTTAACTGCTAAGTTACATTGGTTTGAAGAAGGATGTTTTTTTCGAGAGCACTGATATCGGTTAAAGTTTTCGTGACCCTTTAAAAAGGGGTTAGAATCTCTATAAAATTATTTTTTACGTTTCCAGGGAATTACACTATTGACAATGAAGAAAGTCAGGATGCCCACAATTTCTACATGTTTTATAAAAAAAAAACAATTGCACGTTAGAAATGTGCACTATGACAGAACACATCAAAATTGATTCTTACACTTAATTGACTTTAAGAACTTTATCATTTGCGTATTTGGTAAAAATAAGTTTTGCATTCCAAAATTCGAAATGATTGGATTAGTATGTTCAATAATTAATTTAATTAATTTATTTTTGGCAATAATATTTAAATATTCATATTCTGTCAAGATCATAGTTAAAGGAACATTTTAATGCAAAAATAATCATTGTTTTCCTCACTATTACATGCTACAGTGAAAGTGTTTTAAAGACTAGAAAATTTTATGTCACGAAATTTCGTAGTGTATTCTTTTTGACTATCAACAAATTCGAAAACGAAACCCAGCTGCATAATCTAATGCAAAAATAAACTGCAAGCCATTTAGTATTGAAAATTTTCAAGCTTGGATATATGCAGAAAAAGGAAAGGATAAAGATTAGCTCCATAAATTATTTGGTATGCTTAAGAAAAGGAAAACTTACTTAAAACTTAATGTATGGGTGTGGAGATCTTTGTTGGCAGTTTGCGTGGAAATACCCCCTTAATAATCAAGTGAATCAGGAATAGAAAAGGTGTGTCATGACACTTATAATGTTTTTGGGAGTCTTCATAATCGCCTGATAGGCGTAGCTGAATTTTGCGGGTCATTGCTTTCCACGTGAAGCAGAAAGTACCTTTCATGGGGCGTTCTGGAGAGCAGATTAGCTATTGATCATTTGTTTCTTTTTACTTCGGGTTTTAGAATTTTCTCTATTATTTTTAACTCTTGATGTTTACTTGGTTTCTTACTTTCAACTTTGATGATAAATGTTACTATATTTTTGTAATTTAACACATTGTTTAAGGTATCCACCTACGTTTGGAATTGCAATTTTGAGAAAGCTTACAAACGAATACTTTTTAAAATAGTTAGTGTTTTTTAGATCAGAATACACGTACAAAATTGTTTTAAAAATACTATTATAATAAAGAATTATTTAAATGCAATATTTAGCAAAAAAAAAAACAACTTAGAATTATTTATTTTAAAAATGTTCTTCTTTTGCTCTATAATAATAATATTTTGCTTATACATAACTAAGACTTCTCCAGAGAGTCTCAACTAAGATTTTACAAAAAAATCACATTTTTTCCAGAGTTACTACCAATTGAAATAATTATCGATATTTTTTTTGTTAAAATTTCTCCTGTCTGATGTATTAAAACATGAATAAATACACTTATAAGTTAAATATTTCAAACTTCCTTGTCCAGACTCTATACTGAGGTATTAGCTATATATAGGCAAAATTATATTATTATAGAAGAATTTCCCATAAAAGGAGAACATTTTGAAAATAAATAATTCTAAATTCCTTTTTTGTCAAAGTATTGCATTTAAGTAACTTTATATTGTAATGATATTCTTAAAACATTATTTCCATACATATTTTCTAATCTATATAAGCGTCACTAAATATTTGAAAAAATATTCGTTTTTACACTTTTGCGAAATCATGGTTCCGAATGTAGTCGGATACCTTAAAACAGTATGCTATTTATCTTCAAACAAGAAACAATTCAATTAAAATTATCTTAAATGAAGCAACTAATACTAAATAGGAAAATTAACCTAATTTTTTTCTACTTGGAATAGAAATAATAAATACATTTTTAGAGAAGTAACAAGTATATTTGTCTAATACATATTAACATGAAGACAAACACAAAATATATATTATAAAGCTCATTATTTATAATTCAATTTTAAAAAATTAAATATTTATTTCATGAACCGTATCACAGAACTAAAAGAAATATCTGTGTTCATCATAGTAAATGTTCAAGTTAAAAGCATTTTAATATTAATAATCAAAATTAACTTCCATTCTTATGTTTAAATTAAGCAATGTATGAGAATTTACTTTCACTTATTAAGTTATTTTGCTTGCATTCATGAAGTTTTATGCAAAAACTAATGCTGATAAAACTTAAAAAGATGTTCTGAGATAGAGAGAGAGAGGAACATTTTATTGTTTTTCTACACAATTTTTTACATATTATGACACTTATAATTTTATGAGATAAAATTTGCAAACATATTTAAATACAAAAACTTAGTTATGCAATGATTAATAATTTAAAAAGAGACTCTATTCATATGTCACCCACAGAATGACAATAATTTCAATGAAATGTTAGTTACATTTCATTAAGCTACCCGACCTTGCACAGAACCATGATTTTTTGGCAAAACTTTATACGTTAATATATATATTTTTTTAATTTGGCGTAACTTTTGTTCGAATATACAAATAAAACTATTTTAAATACATTATTTGAATAAAAAAAATTAATACAATTTTTGGCAAAAAATGAATAAAATAATGACATATATTTAAAGTATTCCAATTTAAGGAAAATGCTTCTATAATATAAATATTTGACCACATATAGCCAGAACTTATCTGCATAGAACTAAAATTTTGGAATAATGCACAACATTTTGAGAGTGACTGCCATTCGAAGTAAAATCGGGTTACCTGTTAAAATTTCTATACTTCGATGCGTTAAAATATTTATCAATCCAGTTCTAAATTATATGTATCAAAAATCATATTTCATGCTATTTAAAGAGCTCTTAGCCAGTTACAAGATTATTATCAAATTGAAGGAATTTCTATAAATGAGAATACTTCGAATATATGTGCCATTTTTTGTTTTTTTACTTTTTTTTTCTTTTTTGCTAAACAAACCCCTATATATTTTGTTAAAGAATTAATATTTTTAAAACAATTTGATCTATATTCTAATTCACGGTTGATACTTAATATCACACACAAAATATTCATTTATATGCTTTTTCAAAATCATGGTTCCAAACATTGTTGGAAGCCTAAAGTGACATATCAGGAACTTGTATTATTTGATACAAACATTTATTTTCGGTCCTTGCAAATCTATCATACTGCCCAAATTACTTCTTCAAATTGTTCCGGTATGACGTCTGTTCACTAATTTATTTTAATTTAAATGTTTGACTCACAGGAAAATACAAACATTTGTAGTCTTCCGACCAGGATATTTGCACTGTCATGTAAAATTCAAATTTACTTTCATGAACTTTTTCGTTCATCCTTGTTTTCCTTTTCATTTGATCCTTATTGAATAGCACAACTATATTCTTAGAGTTTGCGCAATTCCTTCTACAGCTAACAATCGTTCAAGCTCAGTGAACTGAAATATTTCTTGTTTAATCTTTCTAATGATAATTAAGTTTTTCTTTTTCAAGTTACGTGTTTTGCATTTTTTTGAAAAGAAAAAAAGTTCCAAGAACACGATTTGCATAATTCTACTTGTGTGTGTGATGAAAAAAATATTAAAATTTCTTCCCGCGCACTTTTATTTATTTTCAATCTGATGAACGAACTTTGTTTTTTTTTCTTTATAGGAGACAGAATTAATTAAAAAAAATATTTTGTTTTATATTCTGAAATTCAAATTCTTAGAAAGTAAGAGAAACATATCGGTATACACATAATATTTATCTTCTTTCTTTCCAAATGATTAAATGTACTTTAAAGTTGAATGTATTAATTACTTCAAAAAAAAAGGTACCATATAATGCTCCCTTTTTAATTTTTCAACAGAATTATTAATATTTTCTAATGATGTACTTTTAAATACTTATAAAACGTTTATATTCTTCATAAAATGTATTGAATGAACAGGTTTTTTCCCCCAATCATTCTGAAAAAAAATAATCATAATTACATTTATAATACAATTAACGCATTATTCATTATATTTTACTTTTTTCATTGAGATTAAAAACACTATGTTGTACAGGTCTGAGCAAAAAAAAAAAAAAAAAAAAAATTGATTACAAATATTAACAAATTTTTTGGTTTTGGGGGGTATAAATAAATTAAAATCATCTTTTGTTCCTTAAATTTATTATTTTACTATTTCTTTCATTCGGAGGATTAGAATTGTACTACACTGGCGTTCAAAATTAAGGCAATCTATTTTTTAAATTGATTATCTTTGGAAGTATTGGATAAATTCGGTACAGATTTTTGATGTAACTCAAAAAGTTCGGTACAACAGTTGTGCATGATCAGACGATCATATACGTGGAAGCGTAGTAAAGTTTAAAAATAAGATTATAAGAAGAAACAGTAAAATGGTTTCATAAGGAGTATAGTCCCTTTCTACAGCTATACATCATCACAGCATGAACTCATACTGGATATGATGCAATTTATGAATTTCTATGAAAGTAGATCTTGTCTTCCACAAGTAGTACTATTAAATAGTTTTAAGACAAGGAAAGTAAGTGGCAATCACCTATTCAAAAGCACTCCAAATATGCATTATAATGCATAAGGTCTGGGTATCAGACTGGTCATTTCACCTACTGAACATCTTCAAGCTCCAAAATTTCATAATCCTTATAAACACTGGATAAGCATTACCATCTACATAAATGAAATTCGGACCAACTGCACCACTGAAAAGAAGGCAGAAGACCCCTTCAAGAGCCTTTAATATATATATATATATATATATATATATATATATATATATATATATAGTCTTATTCCTCTCAAAATTATTTAAAACTCTGTGAAGCAAATATTCTATAGGCTGGGGATGGCGATTCGTTCTGAAAAAGATCGATTTTTAAATTGATTCGAATCGTAACCTGATGAATTGATTAACAAAAAAATCGAAGTCTTAAAGATCGATACATAAAAAATGGATTTTTTTTCAAGTCTGCATTTACAATGTAAATATAAATCTCTTTTATGAAAAACCAGAAAGATATAATAAACAATCTCTTATCATTAAAATTTGGAAATTTGTTAGTTCAGGGGATTCTACAATTACAATTATTTTACTACTATATCAAAGTATTAGGTATAAAAGAAGAGACATTTATTTTTTCTAAATGTATTTGTTACATTAAAAAGTTTAGAAAATATGTAATATAGCTTATAGTTGCCAATGCTTAACACGCAAGCTTTTCAAAAACAACAGTCTGTGAAGTCTACTGGAATCCAAGCGGTTCCGTTCATCACTTGCGATGTTGCCGGTAAGCGAAAAAGACGCTCACAAGGAACATATGATCCCACGATACTCATATACATCATGGCTATTGAGTGAACGAAACGATAAATATAGTTTTTTTGTTCTTTCCAGAAAAGCATAGGCTCATACTTCAGGTGCACAATAGTCTGCGATAAATAGTGTTTAAGATATCAGACTGGGTTCGGAGACAATTTTCTAAAATATAACTTGAATAATCATTTAGTTGTTATTTTTTTAATTAAGTATGCTGCAAAACTATGAAAATACAGCAAGAAGAACTTTTTGAAAGCTTATTTTCTTAAAATATTAAGAGATTTTTACCAAAATATTACAAAAATTGCTCTTTTTTCAAACAACTCTAAAACATATACATATATCACAAAAATAAATAAAATATTTGCAGGGGTACAATTCTTTGACGTTTAAATATACTTTATACTAAAAAAGCTGAAATTCTACTGTAAAAATATGAAATACAAGTGTTCAAAATGAAAAATCCCAGAATTTTCTTTAAAAAAACCCTTTTTATTCATATAAAATTACATAAAAAATACTTTAATTGAAAAATTACCCTTAGCTTTTAGCAAAAAGCATTCATTATAATAAAAAGAAAAAACTCAAAAAATTTCATAAGAAACATCACTCTTATCCTTATAACCATTATGTTCAAAAATAACATTCTTCACAAAATGCAAAATAAGGTTTATATTTGCAAAAAAACTTTTTAATGATTTAGGAAGGTTTTAAAACTTTCCAGATTTGTGTATGATATGCCTTCCTGAACCTCATACTTCAAACTTTTATAGTTTTGAAGGGCCTCCTTTTTTTTACGAGTTTGTTTCTTATCTGGTTTAGAATGCCTCGTAGAATCAACAATTCTCGTTTTCTCGAGGTACCAAAAATATCCTTTCATTTCAGAACATAATTTCATTTCTAACTTTTGAAGTAGAGGTAACAGACCAGCAAACCCAGAATTAAAAAATATTATTGCGATATAATTCCTTAAGCGGAGAGTTTCTTGCTCAACAAAGTTGACTTTCGTGATTATACTCCACAAGACATTGTTAAGACTTTCATTGAAGTTCTGAGCTTTCCCATGAAGACATGTTCTTAGGAGATTTTGATCTCAAAATTCCTTATAAGTCTTTTTAATAGAACTAATGACTGAATTTGAAAGATGCTTGATATTCCTATCGACGTTTTTCCAACAAATACTGCTCTTTGTAAATCTCTCCTTTTTCGGCCTCATTGATCTTGTTTTTGGCTTGATTTAATTAAAAATAACTATAACTCTACATAAAAGTATTAATAAAAAGTTATAAAGAAATCTAGTTTTGAACACAAATCGTAAAAAGATAGCAACTCGTTTAAATCAAAACCAACATAGCAATCAGTTAACTGTTGCCTATTTTAAAGCAATATATATATATATATATATATATATATATATATATATATATATATATATATATATATATATATATATACTGGTGTGCAAAAATTAAGGACGAGACGGTTTTTTCAATATAACTTTGTACAAAAGCTTTCCAAATCAACACATTTAATACCGTAAGATCCCAATACGTAAGGACATGTGTAATATATGTAAGCAACAATTACTAAAAAGAGAAATCAGAGGGATAAAAAGAAGCTTGATTGAAAAAGTAGCATGGAGCGCAATGCGACTGAAGGCCGAAACATCCCTGTGATGGGTGTCCAGCAAGAAACATCCGGTCCTTAGTAGGGGTATGATCTCCCCTGACTGCTAGGCAGGTTTCACAGCGTCTGCACATGCTGAGAATGAGGGTGTCAATGAGTTGTTGAGGCATTGCTGCCCATTCGTCTTGCAGCGCCAATCGAAGCTCCCGAATCGTTACTGGTGGTAAGGTACGAGTTGCCAAGCGTCTGCCTAGAGAATCCCATACATGCTCGATGGGATTTTGATCCGGAGATCGTGCCGGCCAATCCATACGTTCAATATCCTCACTCTCTAAGATCTGTTTGGCAGCTACTGTGCGATGACATTGTGCATTGTCGTCCATGAAAAGGAACTTCAGACCCATAGCGCCTCTAAAAAGACGCACATATGGAAGAAGAATCTCGTTACAATAACGGGTCCCGTTGACTGAACCTGCGTCGAAGATGTGAAGGTCTGTACGACTACCAAGCATGATGCCTCCCCAAACGAGAACACCGAGACCTCCATACCTGTCCCTTTCAATGATGTTCGAGGGATGATTGCGGCTTCCCCGCTCTCTCCAGATGAGTATGCGATGAGAATCGCTACTCAAACTGAATCTGCTCTCATCTGTAAAGAGTACTCGTCCCCATTCATTGTCTCTCCAATTCCGGTGTTCCCGGCACCACAGAGAACGCCTTCTTCGATGGGCAGGCGTTAAAGGTACACACCGTACAGGGCGTCGTGCAAACAGACCACCACCGTGCAGTCTTCTGGCCACGGTAAAACGCGATATCGGTCGTCCAGTCGCCTGTGTCGTGTGCCTAGCGATTTCTCCCGCTGTCTGCCGCCTGTTTCTTCTGGCCTGTAAACAATGTACCGGTCATGTGCGGGTGTGGTTCCTCGTGGACGACCACTACTGAACCCCCGGATAGCTGTTCCTGTAGTTTGAAATTGTCTCCAAAGTCGTGAAACGATGCTGTAAGCAATTCCGAACTCTGCAGCCTCACTTGTCTCACTGCGACCTTCCTCCAACTTCCCAATGATTCGACCTCGGGTAAAAGCATCCAGATGTCGTCTAACAGATTGATTATTCGCCATTTCTCGCTGAGACAGCAACTCGGTGTGATATTAACTGCTATACGGCGTGCAATCTCTTTGACAGAAATACTTATCTGACACCAGCAACATGCTTTATACTACTCAGACACTCCCCCATTACGTCTATCTGCATGTCTGCGCATGTGCTACCGTACTTCACCTTACTTAATCTCCTGATTGGTCTTTCTGTCCGTTATGCCCTTCGTTCAGCTGATATGCTAATTTTTCGACTTCGTCCTTAATTTTTGCACACCAGTGTATATATATATATATATATATATATATATATATATATATATATATATATATATATATATATATATATATTAAAATATTTATAAAGTGAAATAAAGTTTACTAAACAAAAATAATTCGTTAAAATATTTTAAATGAATAAAAATCTCATTTTGCCGGTGAAAATCAATCTAAAACTCACACTTCCGGTTTCGATTTGGGGTTGCTACCTCAAACAAAAAAAAAGCTATAACTTTTTTTTAACTGACTCAGAATTAAAAGTACGATAGTTTTAGAAAGCTTATTAAACAGGCTACAAAACTAGACTATAAAATAAATTTAGATTTTTGTTATAAAAATGGTGATTTTAAACCAGCCGGGGTGAGGGGATACCTTACAGATAGTACATTCAAGGAAGTGTAAATAATTTTATGATTTTTACTAAAACAGAAACAATCGAAGGTCGATTACTTAGGATGAAATATCGATTCACTGAATCGATTCAGTGCTACATATCGATTTAAAAATTGATTTTTTTTTGTCCTGAGAAATCAATTTTTCGATTAATCGATCTCAGATCACCATTCCTACTGTAGACCCAACTTTCCTGATATTTGGCTAAGTTATACCATGACATCTTAATTGCCATACAGGTCTTTTTTTCGGAAACTAAAGTAATCTGACTCTTTATATAAATGGATATGCATCGATAAAGAACAGGGATGTTTTAAGACTTTTTGAGGCTCGGCCCAGAGAAATCTCTTTGAGGCCCTGCGCCTCATTGCAAAAGTAGGCCCTACCTAAGATCTTTAAAATTAGACAGTATATAGCAGGCGTTCTCAAGTACTCGTTCAAGCGGTAATTTTAAGTCAAATAAATGTGCACGACTCTTTATCTCAAAAATCTAGGCCCAAGCCACTTCAACCAATGGTCGCATTTTGATAAATGAGTTGAGGTATGAGTTGACTTATGGTTTTAGACCTAGGTCTAGAGACATGGATAACGGTCATCACATAATATTACAATCTTACCCAGTATGTACGGGGATATAGTATTTGACCACTACAATTAACCGGATCATGATCTTATAAAGACAGAGCCGTGAATGAAACCAGCGAATAATGCCGCCACCAAAGGTTGGGGCTCAGTTCGTCCATGCCGTAAGATGTCTCTGAGAATGAGTTATTGCGCTGAATATGAATAGAGCAATTTCTCGCAGATTCCTTCCTCAATGATGATGTTCCTTGTATCACGCTAAAATGGCTTTTCTGAATTCAGTGAACGAGGCACAAACAGATCTTATTGTCTCAAGCCTCCTTTTGTAAAGAGTAGCTCTTAAAACTTGAGTTTCTGAAGCATGGATGGAATTTAGAACACAATTGGGGTGCTCCTTTTATGCTTCGCTTTAATTTGTGTTTGCTGATAATCTGATCTCAACTAGATGTTTCTTTAGATTGGTATCAAAACTCAGCATTACAGTAAGCGTATCACAAAGAAATCGGCACTTGTCACGAACTTATCTGAGATCTCCCGATGAAACATACCAGTAAATTTGAAGGAATACGTTTGAATCGCCCCTCAGTTTGAGAAATACCGGGGTAAAGGATTCTCCATTCCCTCCCCAGCTGCGTCCTTCCGCCAGATCATAAATACTTCGTATACCACACCCCAAGGGAGGCTAACCACCTCCTCTGTAGCAGGTGGTTAACTTCGGATTCTTACATATTCCATTCCCCAAAATTTGAAGTTTATTTAGTTTAATTGCTTTAAAATGAGTTTTGTAGTGTAGCGCAGAAGACAAAAAAACCTACCTAAAAATCACTGAAATGAGGAAACGAGCGATGCATGAAAATTGACAAGTGCACTTACAAAGTCTCTTTTTCTTTATAAGCTCATCTTGCACGCATAGGAAAGCTTAAGTAATCACCATTAAATACTTGCATCTTTGTTTTAAAGGCTTTGTTTCATTTTTTATTCTGTAATTTTTGAGAAATTCAACTAACTCTAAATCCTGCAACACATAAATAAAAATACAATGATAGTTTAAAAAAACTATACAAAAACCCACTTTCTTTGTACATCTTTTTGTTTGCTGTATTTGTATTGACCCTGAGCGTTTTCGCTTTTGGGTTGCAACTTAATATTTTAATCACTAAATCTGGAATTCGTCACCATTTCTAGAATAGTCACCGAATCTGGAAATGGGATCTGGAATTAATCGCCAAATCTGCAATTGTGAAATCATTGATCCTGGTGTTCCCGATCAGGACAATAGAACGAAATTATTAAATTATTGTACTGTCATCGGTACTTAACAAGTGTGAAAAATTTGGAATTAATTTGGCATTTTAAAGTGCGTAAAAATCCGTTACATACAGAGGAAGCTAATAAATGCGCGTTAAAAAGGGAATTTGTATAATTATTTTTATTTATTAAATGAATACAGATAATTATTTTATTTTTGAGAACGTTATCTTCAAGTCGCAAAATCAGTTTACGAATCTAAGCATGGGGAAGGTACTTTTATTACCCTATGAATTTTAAATGATTACGATAACTTGAAATATGTTTTGCTATACAAATTATATGCTGTGACGTCGTAGATTGGTAGCATGGGGATGACTTCACAGCAGATTGTAGAAATAAAAGAAAAATTTATTTTCTAAACAAAAAATAGTTAATTTTAATGGAATATGGAAAGGTCTCTTTTCATCAAGCCGGTGCGTTTATTCTCTCTTTAACGTTGGAATTTAATCGCTGCACATCACTGCCTAGTCCGAAGGACACTTCCCCAGATTTCTTGTTGCTGTATAATTTCTACAACGCCACCACTGTTCATCTTCTACTCTCCTCTTGGACGCTTTGTACTTTAATCCAATCTCGATTTCGGGATTCTGCTTCCCTGATCTCCAAAAAATGTCCCTTTTAAGGGCCAGGGGCGGGTCCACTACGCACCCCTCGTAATTTTTCATTGGCTGGTCCACTTAAGTTTGCACACGGCCCTCGGACTCCTTCGGACTATTCACGTGGACCTAATGATAGCACTCTCTGGCCCGTCTCGAATGACCCAGCGCCAGTTTTTCGTTTGCACATCTGGACACTTATCCATCAAGCTGCTATTGTTCTCTTCAATCATTTTCCTGCCATCCACCTAGGCGTCAGTGTTCACAATCAGAAAGGATCAGTCAAATGTCACTCGGTGGGGTACATCTATGTCCATTATGACTTCCAGTCAGAGTGTCGTGTTGGATCCGAGGTCAAACAATAGACAATGACCACAAAGCCACGTACATTGTCTTCAAGCCACCTGCTCTAAGCCATAAAACTTGACAAGTATGAGAGGGTGCGTTTGTGTCAAAGCGCAGTCGTTACAATGCATAGACATATGGAATTAATGATTTACACATTTATTTGAAAATATTCCTCTTCTGGTTTTAATATCGTGTGTTTTTATTTTAACTCATCTGCATAAAACCTAATTTCTCATTAACTGTTATTTACAGTTAATTTCATTTTTAATGCATTTTGATTCCAAACATAATAATAGCTTAATTTATCCGAATACTTGCGACAATTAAAAAAAATAGAGACATTGGGATTTTTTGGTGGTCTTTAGATTTATTTTGTACATTTTTTTTAAAAAAATGTGCTAAAATTTAGAATAGAAAAATTAATTATTGTTACTAAACTGGGTAAAACATTTTAAAAAATTGCATAAATGGAGCTCATTCTGTATAAAAGTTTTATGTGACCCAATTTTTAGTTTTTCAATTTTGATGTGCTGCTTTGCTATTCATTTCTGAAATAACCTTCAGGATAAGAGATCTTATAATTTTTGCAAAAACTGGACCAATTTATCTAAGTTATTATAATAAATTCATTAAAAAACAGTCATTATATTCACATGAAGGACTGTAAATTTTGCAATTGTTAGAAATTAAAAAAAAAAAAAAAAACATTCGAAGTATTATTTTTTGGATCCAAATTTTTATGGTCTCCTTGTATGGTTTTTCCAATCCCGTTCCATGATCTCAATGAAAGTAAACAAACCAATTCGAACCCGAACTTTTCGCAAGTTTCGTGATTTGTGGTTGGCAGCAACTGCAATACAAATTGAGTGACTATTTAAACTCGGCTCGTGTTAGTTAATTTGGACTAACTAAGATTAACTAAGATTTCATTAGTCAACTTATTGTTTTGATCGCTCCAGTGACGACAACATTGACTTTATCCTTGATCATTAATAAAAGTCATTTTTAAGAAACTGCTTTCATCTTTATGCATCCATGACACAAACATTTCACTGCTTGCTTTGCCAAAGCTTGGGTTAGTTTATTAAGAGGTGTAACAGTAATAAAACAGTGATTAATAAATCTGAAGGTTAAAACACTTCTAATGTTATACAGAACATACACAAAACAAATTTCAGTTAATTATTTTCAAAACTTTTTCATCACTCACTGTCACCATTTCAGTATTTTCATATATTGTTACGAATTTAGTCTTATTCTAATTGTTTCTACTCATTTGTGTTCATTTCTACAGTTTAATTTGTCGTATCTAATGTGATTTCAACCCTGTTTACCTGTAATATCATTTCCACTGCATTGCACGGCCCCCATGCTTTAACATTGGTTTAAATGGTAAACTCGCCAAATATTGCAGCTAGCGCCAAGTTGGCGACGGATTTGGCGACTTAATTTTTTGGCGCCAAATGTGGGCGATAAGCTTGGCCCCAAAAACCCTGCTCCCTAATAACCCTGTCTGGCAACCCTATCGCGGTATTGTAACACTATGTATTGAGCTTTTCTCATACCTTCCGGATTTTTCTAGACCTTTCTATTTCTAGATTATTCTGGCAAGTGCCAGAGGTTTCTGACCGAAAGGTATAAAACCAGCCGGCTAGTTAGTGAGTCAGATCTCAGCTTTCATGCAAGTGATACCTCTCTGCTTGAGAGAGACGATTGCATAGTGCGTGTGTTATTGCTTTTATTGAGTTATTATTTTTGTGCTGAGTGTTTACTATTGTTTTTGTTAGTGTATTACATCTGTGTTATCAGTATTTTCATCGATTGTACGTGACTTTCACGAACTGTTCTACAATTTGTGGAGGACTGTTTTGGCAAAGAATAAAATTGTTTTGGATCCCGCTCTTCGGCTTCAATCATTTCGAACCCCGAAAACGCAACAATTGGTGTCAGAAGTGGGTTGAATGCCAACAACAAGAGCGATGGAGGCCCAGTTCCAGACTCTTCTAGAAAAATTGACCGCCAGCATGAATGCCAATATGGGCGAAATGAAATCGGAGTTGACCGGCATGAATGCCAATATGGGCGAAATGAAATCGGACTTGACTGAAATGAAATCGGAGTTGACCGCCAGCATGAATGCCAATATGACTGAAATGAAATCAGAGTTGAAAAGTGATTTGAAGGGCATTGGCGACAAATTGACGACTATGGACAAGAAATTTGAAGAAATGGAAGGAAGAATCGAGTCGGTGGAAAATAAATTCGAAAACAAATTTGTGGATATAGAGAACAAATTTGAAAATAAATTCGAAGATATGGAGAGCAAACTAGAGAAATTGAAGCAGAAAGTCATGACTGGTCAAGGGGATGAATTTAAGTTTCAAGCTCCTTATTCCAAGCCTTCCATCAAGCTTTCTACATATGACGGAAAGTCCTCTTTGTCAGGTGTATAAGACCCAATTCTCCATAGTGGCGGATGTAAACCAGTGGGACTCCCAGACCAAGGCCTGCCAGTTAGCTGCTTCTCTTCGAGCCGACGCTGCTGACATTTTGCAAACTTTGCCGGAAACACAGCGGCTGGATATCGACGCTCTCGTTAATGCTCTGGAGTTACGCTTCGGAGAGAAATGTGTGAAGGATTACAGCAGACTCCAGCTGAAGTCACGGCAGCAGAAAGTGTCCGAAACTCTCCAAGAACTGGCGACGGACGTAGAGATCTTTTCTGACTGTCCGACTGAAGTAAGAGAAGTCCTGGCGCTGCAATACTTCATCGACGGGGTGATCCGGAAATCCAGAAAGCTCTCCGAATGGCGGATCTCAAGGACTTAAAGGGGGCCCTAGTGTTTGCTATGAAATTCGAGGCAGCCCAGCAAGCAACACGAAAGGACAGGCACCCCATACGAGCCGTCAACGAATCGGACACGTCGAACTCAGGTGTGGAGCGGTTAGAGCGACAGATGAGAAGCTTCTTGAATAGAGTTGAGTCTTTGATGTCCCAGAAAGCAGACGGGAAGAAGACCCTTAAATGCTGGACCTGCGGTCGAGAATGGCATCTGCAGAGAAGCTGCCGGGCACGCCAAGGCGCTGAAACTAATAAGCGCCTTCCAGAAAGAGGTGTCGGAAAACACTTAATGACCATCTCGTGGGGTGGAGGTTGCCAGATTTTGGAAAGCCCCATTCTAGTGTCAAATTTCGACAAAGAGTACCGGTGAGAATGGAATTTTTATAATGGGACATGTTAACGAGCTTCCCTGCAACATGATCATCGATACAGGAGCCAATGTGTCTATCATTCGGAACGATCTGGCTCAAAAAATTAAAAGAGAAACTCCTCTGGACCCGCCCCGCGTGGTGCTACAGACCGTGACGGGGGAAAAGATTGATATTCACGGAAAATTAAAAGTCAAGATCCAGTTTGGAGACACTACCTACCAACATGCTGTGTATGTCGCAGATATTGCAGACCCTTTCATTCTTGGACTGGACTTTCTAAAGGAGCATGGTTTCACTCTAGACTTCAACAAGAACGAATTACGTTCCATACACGAAGAAGTCACTATATTCAAAAATTAAACACAGGTCAGAATCTATTCGACAGGTAACCGCTAACGAGAATATTACCATTCCCCCAAGGACTGAAATCATAGTACCTGGATACATCGGTAACGATGTGAGTTTCAACTCTGGCCTAATTGGATCTGCGGAAAATAAAGCGAATGGATTGCTAATAGCTTCGACGCTAGTGGACCTTTCCAGAAAAACTATCCCGGTAAGAATTTGCAACGTAACTGAAAAATCTAGAGTGTTCCAGAAAGGTGAAGTGTTGGCAACCTGCAGTCCAGTAACGTGTCTGCAAAAGTTCGATCTTGCTCCTATCCAACTCGCCTCAACAGTTGACTCCCGACCTTCTAGAAAATGTTGAATTGTCCCCCGAACAGAAAAGCTCCCGCAGAAAGACTGTTCCAAGAATTTGAAGACGTGTTTTCTAGAAACAGTAGCGATATTGGCCATACTACAGTGACACAACACAGAATTGATACAGCAGACCATCCGCCGATTAAACAGCACCCAAGACGCTTGCCGTTTGCTAAACAGGAAGAGGTCGGAACACTACTACGAGAGATGCGAAAATGACGTCATAGAACCGTCTTTCCGTGGGCATCTCCAATCGTCTTGGTTCGTAAGAAAGATGGCTCCACAAGATTTTGCGTGGACTATCGAAAACTTAACGACGTCACCAAGAAGGACAGCTACCCTCTTCCAAGGATAGATGACACCCTGGATACCCTTTCCGGTCATAAATGGTTCTCGACTTTAGATTTAAAGAGCGGATACTGGCAAGTGGAGATCCATCCCGAAGATAGAGAAAACAGCATTCACTTCCGGCCAAGGACTATGGCAGTTCAAAGTCATGCCGTTCGGGCTCTGCAATGCGCCAGCTACTTTCGAGCGCCTGATGGAGATCGTGCTAAAGGGTCTGACTTTTGAAGCTTGCCTTATTTACCTGGATGACGTCATAATAGGAGGGCGTACGTTTGAAGAACATCTTCAAAATATCCGGAAGGTGTTATCAAAAAAAGCGACGCTAACTTGAAGCTAAACCCTTCGAAATGCAAGTTCTTCCAGAAAGAAGTCAATTATCTGGGACACATCATTTCTGCAGAAGGTGTTCGTACGGACCCCGAAAAGTGTCCGCCGTAAAGAATTGGAAACGCCCTGAAAACCTCCGTGAGCTGCGAAGCTTCCTGGGACTATGTACTTATTACCGAAAGTTTGTGAAAGGGTTCTCTAACATCGCAAGACCCCCTTGCACAAGCTAACAGAAAGTAAACAAAAGTTTCAGTGGACAAAAGAATGTGAAGATTCCTTCCTCCAGCTTAAAGAAGCCTTGACGTCTTCACCGATCTTAATATATCCACAACCGGACAAGCCATTTATCTTGGACACTGATGCCAGTAATGAGAGTGTCGGAGCAGTCTTATCTCAGGAAATAGATGGCCAGAATGAGTCGTAGCTTATTGGAGTAAGTGTTTATCGAAACCGGAAAGAAATTATTGTGTCACTCGAAAAGAGCTACTGGCTATTGTTTTTCCATCACTATCTCTATGGCCAAAAATTTCTTCTACGTACCGTTCATGCCTCTTTAACCTGGCTAATGAATTTTAGAAATACTGAAGGCCAGGTAGCCAGATGGATACAACGGCTCAACGAGTATTACTTTGACATCAGACATCGTAAGGCTCCTCGCATGGAAATGCTGATGCCCTTTCAAGAAGACCATGCCCAGAAAATTGTCGTCATTGTTCCAGAGTAGAGACCAAATATGACTATGCTATACGCCAGATAACAACTTCAACAGCGACGCCACCCGATCCCTGGAGTGACGAGAAAGTTCGAGAAGACCAGATGGCGGATCCTGATATTTTTCCCCTTATAGAGTTTATGGAGTCTTCCAGCAATAAAACCAAGTTGGCAGGACATCTCGGCTTATAGTCCTACAACTAAGCAGTATTGGGCCCTCTGGAATTCTCTACATCTCAGGAATGGTGTTCTATACCGAAAATTCGAATCAGAGGATGGAAAGACATTCAGGTGGCAATTAGTACTTCCTCGATCTCGTATCCCAGAGGTACTCAAAGAATTGCATGGCAGCCCAACAGGAGGTCATTTCGGCGTCATGAAAACTTTGCACTTCGAGAGCGATTCTTCTGGGGTAAAGTGAGAGCTGACGTGGAACAGTGGTGCAAGTCCTGTGATGCCTGTTCAGCTAGGAAGGGGCCAAAGATACGTAGCCGAGGGAAGCTGCATCGCTACAATGTTGGAGCACCCTTCGAACGTATCGCTTTCGATATCCTGGGACCTCAAAGGACTGCGTCTGGTAATAAGTACCTACTTGTTGTCATGGACTATTTCACGAAATGGCCCGAAGTGTACCCCATTCCGGATCAGGAAGCCCCCACCGTAGCGGAGGCTGTAGTGCAGCACTGGATATCGAGATATGGGGTACCTCTTCAACTTCATTCCGATCAGGAAGAAATTTCGTCTCTGCGGTATTGAAGGGGTCTGTGAACTACTCGGAATTGACAAGACCAAGACCACACCTTTGCACCCACAGTCAGATGGCATGGTGGAGAGGTTTAATCGTACCATCCTGAATAACCTCTCACTGATGGTCTCAAGAACCAACAAGACTGGGACCAGAAAGTTCCTCTCTTTCTGCTATACCGCAGCGCCATTCACGAGACTACCGGATATTCACCATCCCAGATGCTTTTTGGCCGGGATCTTCGTCTCCCCTTTGTGACCTGCTGTTTGGTCGCCCTCCAACCTTCATCGCCTGAGGAGTACGTGCAGAATCTCCAGGCACGTTTTGAAGATGTACACAATTTGGCTCGAGAACGAATCAACCTGAGGACGGAGAAAATGAAGACTCGGTACGACACAAAAGCCACAGGACATCAATTCAAGGAAGGTGACAAGGTGTGGTTCTACAACCCGACTCGACGCAAAGGACTTTCTCCTAAGCTACAATCGCATTGGGACGGTCCTTATACAATTTTAAAGATAATAAACGACGTCGTAATCCGGATCCGTAAGTCAACGAATTCGAAGCCTAGAGTCGTTCATTACGACAGGCTTGCTCCATATTATGGCCATAATTCTTAGTGTGTCAATTATCGTGTAATTTATTTTGACCATGGTCTTGTATAAATAAGTTAGTGTGTAAATAATCTTGTAAATAATTTTGTTTATTGTTTTGTAAGTGTTTATTTTCTACTATGCATTACGTGTTTATTTTGTACTATGCATTAGGTGTTTATTTTTGTACTATGTATTACATGTTTATTATTGCATATTCATTTAATTGTTTTTAATCAATTGCTTTATTATTATGTTAACGTCTGATGAAGGGTTGTACTGCCCGGGACGTGCAGTTCTTGAGAGGCAAATGTTACGAATTTAGTCTTATTCTAATTGTTTCTACTCATTTGTGTTCATTTCTACAGTTTAATTTGTCGTATCTAATGTGATTTCAACCCTGTTTACCTGTAATATCATTTCCACTGCATTGCACGGCCCCCATGCTTTAACATTGGTTTAAATGGTAAACTCGCCAAATATTGCCGCTAGCGCCCAAGTTGGCGACGGATTTGGCGACTTAATTTTTGGCGCCAAATGTGGGCGATAAGCTTGGCGGCCATGGCAACCCTGCTCCTAATAACCCTGTCTGGCAACCCTATCGCGGTATTGTAACACTATGTATTGAGCTTTTCTCATACCTTCCGGATTTTTCTAGACCTTTCTATTTCTAGATTATTCTGGCAAGTGCCAGAGGTTTCTGACCGAAAGGTATAAAAGGGCCCGAGCCGGCTAGTTAGTGAGTCAGATCTCAGCTTTCATGCAAGTGATACCTCTCTGCTTGACGATTGCATAGTGCGTGTGTTATTGCTTTTATTGAGTTATTATTTTTGTGCTGAGTGTTTACTATTGTTTTTGTTAGTGTATTACATCTGTGTTATCAGTATTTTCATCGATTGTACGTGACTTTCACGAACTGTTCTACAATTTGTGGAGGACTGTTTTGGCAAAGAATAAAATTGTTTTGGATCCCGCTCTTCGGCTTCAATCATTTCGAACCCCCGAAAACGCAACAATATATATAATTTCGGTTATATATATATATAAATATATATATATATAATTTCGGTTATATATATATATATATATATATATATATATAATTTCATATATATATATATATATATATATATAATTTCGGTTATATAAAACGCATTTTCTTTCTTAAAGTAGTGTGCAATCTGTTTTTACTAAAACACTCGTAGTTTTTGTTCGAGAGAATGGAAAATAATAAACTTGGTAATCTTATAAAGCTAATAAAATGGCGTACAAAGTGAAATCGTAAAAAAATTGCCAGTTTTTGTTAACGTATACAATTTTAGGATAATCGGATAACTTATACATTTATTTTCAGTTTATCTTAAGTTTGAAGGTTTTTAAATAACAATATTACAATTTTTAGGTCTTAAAATTAAAACTTCTTTTCCAAAAAAAAATAAATTTAGTTTTTACCTTCCAAACAACTGAGATTTTCATCTGTATATATGGATAACCGACTATTTGAAATATGCACTATGCTTTCAAATATAAGTTAAGAATTTCACTAAAACTCCAAATTTACGACCTAGGAAGACCATAAAAAGAAGCTTTCGGAAAGTGTCGTCGTCGGATGTCAATAGTAGTTTCACGCCTGACGTGTGAAAAATTCTCGCAATTAACTTGAGAATTAATGCCGAAGCCTTAATAAACATAACGCTTCCAAGTATGCAACATATTCCTAGGATAGGCTAAAAATGTTTAATATTACTAATTATGTGAGATTATTAATAAAGTTGTGTCAGTCAAAATTATGGTAACATTTGGCAAACCTGTATTTATGTATTATTATTGTTAAAATGTTAACCCTGTGTTTTAACATATTATCATTTAAATAAAGTAATAAATTATAACCACTTATACAACCGATAATCTACGAAACATGATAGTGAATAAGAATGAATTAAAAACCTACTATTACATAAAATATAACAATAAAAATTGGTTGAGGAGCTCAGAAATAACTTAAATACACCAACTTAAGACAATACATAGAGTACAGCTTTCAAAAATAGACCATGCAACACAACCACACGTGTTTAGTGCAGTTTTAAACTTATCTTTCCAATTCCTTTAACGAATAAAAAAACTGTGCACAACATTTTAAAAGTGGGTTAAATACAAAACTATCAGAAAATATTCAGATTTAAAAAACCAAGCAACTGTACTATATTCGCTAATACCTTAAAATAAAACAGTTTTTTTTTCCAGTGAGTTGTAAGTACTCTAATTTACTATAGTTCATGAATAATTTAAAGGTTAAAGATGGTGTTTGATTTTAAGTGTTCATCTTTTTACAAAAAGTATAAATAGCTGATTTCAAACTTTCCACTAAATATTTACATTAGCATGAGTTTTTCAGGCACTAGTTTCAGATATTACCGCTCTCAGAGATCTGGTCAAATCGTTAACAGGGCCACTTGGCTACCGGGACAACTTTCTCCTATATTTTGTTTGGAGATAATAATATTCATAAAAGAGTCGGCTCCGTGGCTCAGAGGTAGCTCACCCGTTTCGTAAGCTCCATTTTGTGGGTTCGACACCGGCCCAAGTTATTTCATGATGCAAAAAATCAACAGCACCCATTTCGTATGATTACGCGAGATGTAAACGATGTCTTGAGTATCAATTTGTCTCTAGTACTCACGGCAAAATTAAATCACAGCAAATATCCAGCATCCAACGAGGGCTTAAATTAAATCAATCATCCAAGTTTAGTAGCGAGTGCCGCCACTAGATGGAACCACCATGAAATTGCTCTCACGTTTGGGGATTTGCTATGTCTAGAAGGGCTATAAATCGTCAATATGCAGCACATTAGAAAAAAACTATTTATAAAAGAAACTTGATGACTTGAAAGAAATAACATCAACAGCAAAGTAAAATTCTTAATTGAAACAAAACAATTAAAAGACATTTATGATACCCGAGACCCAAGACTTTTCCTATGAACATAGATCTGTGTCGACTTGAGAGAGATCCGTAACGATATGAGCTTTATTTAACTGGCTTGTCTTTTGCCCTAACAAGTCTGTACAGGCTTATTACGGGACAACAATATATATATAACAATACATATCCTTTCTGACAAGATTTAAATGCCTACGTTGATGTTGATGTTGATGGATTAAACCTGTTTACGCATGATAATTCAGTTTCACTTAGATATATTATGACTGCAAGTGTGTTCAAATGTAAGGAGTTAGGCAAATCACGCATAAGTCTCCATAGGTCAACGTACTAAAGCTCATTTGGACGATCGATGAGAAAAATCCATGATTGAAATACACCCGAATTCTTTGCTTTCTTGATTGTTTATTAATTTCTCAATTCCAACCTCGAAAGCTTTTGACGACGGACGTGGCTGCCATTGAAGATCCACCGTGTAGAGAAGGCTTATACACATTAAAACTATCGAAGCTAAAATCCCTTTCTGTTGGCGTGGTGTGATAATTTGGAGAAGAGGTGCCTTCTCATGTGTCATCCTCGTCACTTGACTAAGATTTAAATTTACGAGGACGGTCATCAGTAGCCTTGGTGATGTTTTAATGTACGACTATTTTTTTCTAACACTTAAGCAACAACGAACTTCATAACTTTGAACAATCGACTAGTATCAAGAATGATACCTCTACTGGCATTTGGTTCTGCAAATTTTCCACATCCCGCTAAAGTGAGAATTTTGAGCCTAGATAGATTTAACTCGCATTAGCCCCTCTACAAGTCGAGTATTTAGTGGTGCATTTCTTACAGCGCATCTGCTGAAGCTCTTGGATTTTACTACTTTTAGTATTTTTTATAATAAGTTGCTCTCGCAATGGTATACCTGGTAGGTATACAGTTTTCTTTCTCAAACATATGTGTATTTGTATTACCTCGTAAATAATAATATAGATCATATTATTCTCTCTCTAATAATACATATCATATTATTGTAGTAATGTATATATCATATTATTCTAATAATACGCATCATATTATTCTAATAATACGTATCATATTATTCTAATAATACGTATCATATTTTTCTGATAATACGTTTAATTTTATTCTAAAAATACACATATCACATTATTCTAATAGTATCATATAATTATTTTAATAATGTGATCATTAACAGTAATATTATTAATTATAATTATTGTATGTAGCATAAAGCATGTATGAATAAAATGAAAAAGGTTTCAGTTAATACACAGGCGTTTCCAAATAACTGAACCGAAACAAATTGTTTCATGATTATATCTTTTTATTTAATTGAGTAATTAACAAATTTAAATAATTAACGTAGTAGCTAAAATGCGAAAAATTTATTAAGTATTGAAAACAAAATAGAATATAATGCATTTCTTTGAACAAAAGTACTATATTTTTCTTTAAAACTGCAAGCTTTAAAAAGTAAGAAAAGAATAAAGTGCACATTTTCTCCTTTAGAAGAATTCTAGACAGCATCTTGCGTTGAGTACTCAAGAAATTCCAGTAGAAATGGATTTGAAAACTTGTCTGTAAAAAATGCTCAAGTAGTGAATGTATGCGTCTGTGAGGTTGAAATTTGAAGAAACATTCATGTATTGCAAAAAAAAAAAAAAAAAAAAAAAAAAAAATTGGAACATTTTAAAGAAGAATTCTTAAATTTTCGAAAGCATGTGAAGTATATTTACGTTTGCTAGGAAAAGTGTTAAAAAATATAGTACTTCCTCTCAAAAGAATAGAATTTTAAAAATGAGAGCTATGCAATTTTTTTCAAATTCCTCAAGCATAAGTGAATTTTAATGCATCGATATATTCTGTGCGCAACGCTGGATTTGTATTATAGGCCAACTACGTATTTAGTTCTATTTTTTTAAGCATATAAAGTAGGACTGGCCAACCCGTGGGCACGCTTGTTACAGTGAAGTTGTAACAGTAAAACGCGCGAAGATTTGCTGATTTTTTTTTAATTTGAAAGGATAATAAACAAATATTCTCTTAGCGATTTTATTGAAATAGAGTTGTCTCAGGGTAAAAGTCCTCAAAATTTAGATCAACATATGTTTATGAATAAACATTTCCTGTTATGAACATAAAATAAATATCACTCCAAACTAGCTGATGTTCACCTATAATAATCTAATTTTGTTAGCAACTGTAAGAGCTAGTTCTAATAAAGATAAATTGGGTAAAAAAGTAGTAATTCAAAGGCCACATTAAGTAAATACTGAGCATTTAATGATTATTTTGAATTAAATGATTCAAGTTACAAATTTTTATTTTATACCCAACCTAATTGGTTGAACTTGTAGATAGTTTGTTAACAATAAAAGCTATGTTTGTACTTTAGTCTAATTTATTATATTTTTAAATTTCAATTACACACACACAGACTCGCATTAAAAATGTCTTACTTGCGTAAAATAAGATAAGATGCCCATAATAAGATTATAAGTAACAATTTTTCACTTTTCTATCTTTGTTTGTTGCAAGAGGCACGACTGATTATTTTTTTTATCAAATAGTGGCATCCACCAAAAAAAAAATTGCCCCACCCCCTGATATAAATTGTTAAGAATGTTTCTTTATTGAATGGTAAAATACAAGGCATGCAGCTTGGACATTTTGAAAACACTTTCAGTGTTTACAAATTAAAACTTATATTTTAGAATACACTACTTCCAAATAAAGTTTTGAAATGCTTTTAGGTAAATTATAAACTTTGTAAAATTTAATTTTCATGTCTCTCTCTCAAGAAATAGAACAATGTTGATATATATCCTATAGAATGAATACTTAAATTTATAACTTTAGCAAATACGTGAAGAATTTTTATTTCATTTTACTTAATTCAGGTACTTCATTGCAACATGTGTGTGTGAGTGTTCATAATTTTCAATTAAATTAAGTTTAACTTCTGACTTAAAAAAACAAAACTGTTTTTTTCTTTTTTTAAAAATATTTTTTCTGAATAAAAATACAATAATTTTGGATGGAAATTTTAATTAAGCCATAACATAAGCCTCCATAAGCTACAGCTTAAAATCTCGCCATGTTTTTGTTAAAAAATAAACATAATAAAAATAAAAATACTGTAAAATAATTTATCGATTGCCGCTGCTTACGAAATAAATAAATGAATATTAGAACTAATGAGAAGTGATTAATTAATTTATTTTACCAGTATTAAAACTATTAAAAACATACATAAACCTGTAATTGTTTTACTCTATAGATTCCCGTTAAGTTTCTCCCTTCCAATAATTTTTTTTCGGATTCGATTCAAAGCCACACTCGATTTTCAGTAGCATTAACATTGGAAAAAAAAGTGTGGCTTGTATTTCAAGAAATACTGTATATATTGCTCGAGAAATCCGTTCTAATTGAAACTTTACTTAACTAATGTCTATTTACCAAATATCGATACATTGTACAAGTAACATATTGATAGCCGCTTTGTACTGCAGCTAAATGAATTAGTTTTCAGTAGAGATACTTAAATTTGGAGATTCAGATTTTATATCTGGCATCAAATGTTTTACAAATTTTCAAACACACAAATTTTGTGAAAGAAACGAGTTTTGAATTGTTTCAGATGTAATTAAATCACATATATCTCAAGGAAACATTTGTTTAACCAAAGTTAAAGCAACCGAATTTTGAAAATGTGCATCACAATTTCAGAATCTCTTATCTAAAATGTGATACATGTTTTGAGACTGTCAAGTAATTCTTTACGGAGTTTAAATTAGTCTAGACCTTGGAAATAAATGAATGCAGTATCCTATGAAACTAGCATTCGTAGTTGAAGATTATATATTTAGCAGAATATATAAAACTATCCGTCGAACACGTATGCAATCAACTGAAATTTGAAGACATTTATAAAAGCCAGATATTGATACAAAAGCGTAATCTTGTTTAAAATGCACTGCATGGAATTTATTTTTTCATACAGCAATATATTACTATTCCGACTTCATTCGCCTTTAAAAACACTATAGACATTGTTTATGGCTATGAATCCACTATGACGTAATAAATAATAAAACATTATCATAGCTTCTCAAATTTAACTTCTGTATCAATAAATGTAATTAACAGTAAAGCGGTAGGTTTGGATAATAATTTTTTCAAGAAATCTTTACTCTTAAAACTATGTAACATTATTCAGTATATATTTTTGCTCAAATCCTTCCAATTATACGACTAATTTTGATATGTAGTCTGAAGAATCTGACACCAGGCAATTACTAATTGACCCTGATGTTCCCGCATGTTTCAAGGTGGTAGCATGGCAGTATAAATTATGTTTGCTAAGCGAGACATACAAAGTTCAACTGGTTTCATGTTCAGACGATTTAGAAGACCAAACAATAACTTAACTAGAGTGTTCCCAGACCATTTCCTGAAACTTTGGCATTTATAACATGGTGCATTAATCAGTTGGTAAACTCCATCTCTAGCCGCAAATACAGTGAACATGAAAAAGTGCACTTAGTCTGCAATCATGCTCTTAAAACACATAAACGTTAGGGATTGTGCTAAGGGTAAAATGGGTCCCAATAAGAAATCTCGCCTCTTTAATTCATTGCCCAAAACGTATTATTGCCATCAACTTATATTCAATCTACTGTGCTCCCTTACTATCAGGGATTCCATTGGAAATCGGTTTATCCGCATTCGCCTTTTTAGGACATTAACCAGAAAAAAATGATTCATCTGACCAGGCAAATTTCTTCTATGCTCCAGTGTCGTTGTTTCTTGGCGAGTTGTAGGTGCTGTTGGCGATGAATTGCAATTGGCGTACAGATTTGATTTGGGTGGCACTCACTTTAGCACAGCCATCATTATCCACTGCATTGTGCATTGAAGCACTTTGTCTGGGTCATCATTGTTGCAGCTACTAATGCTATCACTCGTTGCAGTCCTTCCAGTGACCTGCAATGGGTGTCTTCGCTTTCTACTCTATTCTTGCTCAAAAAATCACTGCCTGATATCGTTTCACCATCCATACACCATCAGTTGTTAATTAAATGTAAAATGAATATATATATATATATATATATATATATATATATATATATATAGATGACACTGCAAGTCATCTAAGTTATATCCTTTTTAGATGGTAAAATCAGTTATGTTATGTTCTTTGTGCTGTGTACATGTTCTCTCTGTGTGTCCTCTAATTGACCTAAATGTCTAAAAAGATGGACTGAATCATTGGAATGACATAAAATATAATGGATAAAATCGTCAAACTCATTAATGGAAATAAATATTTGGGAAATATAACACCACCTACCATAAGTTCTCTCAACTTTGGCAAATGAGCAGCCCAACAAACATACTATTCTAGAAATCACTGGATCTAAGGTCTGAGCCAAAGCTATTTGCCTTTTAAGGAAATCCTAAAAATTGTTATTTTTTTCTATTATGTCTATAAACACTCAATTTGTGGAAAGACGATGTACGGGCGTTTTGTATAATCCAGCTGCAGAAGTACATGCGTCGTGGCTTGGTTTTAGGGAGAGTCAATTACTCTAAATAAGGGGAGGTCATAAAGTAATAATTCTTCGGTACATGTTTGTGTAAGCTATTTGCAATTAAATGATTTTTAACTATTCGACAAATGATTTATCTAATAAATAAAATAGCTTCAAAATTATTTTATGGTACTGTAATTTTAATAGAATTTAACTTCAAGTGATGCCATATTTTTAGGAAATATTTAAAACCTAACGTTTTAATTTCTTTTAAAGCTATTACGCCATTAAAACAGAATACGGAAATTATTTTTTAACATTTATTTAGTAATACAATTGACGAATTAAATGTAGAATAGTACAATTTCCAATTTAAGGTAATTTCGTAAGTTTCTTGCTTAGCATCATTAAATATCTTAAGAAATTTTAATTTTTTTTAGATCTTATATGCCTAATACTTCAGATATTAAATTGGCAACAGCTCAATTTTTTTTAAAAAAAAATGTTAATCATAATGTATGCTAATATATATAATTTTTTTTCAAATATGCAGCCTTTTAATTAAATTTAATGAATTCAAGTATGCTCTATATCTGCTTTTCTTAAATCTAAGCCCTGACCTTAAGGCTTAACTTTCTTTACTGGAATAAACCTTCCCCAAGATGATCGCACTTCCTCTCCTAGAGGGGTTGCTGTAAAGTTGTGCTTTCTTTTAAACCAATTTTGAAGAAAGGCTTTTGTGTTTCTTCTTTCTCCTTCAGATCAGTACTCCTGTGATCACATCCGGCAGCAGTGTTTCCAGTGAATTGGTGATCCGCGTCCAGCTTACTGACAATGGAGCCTTCTACCGTTGCGAAGCCAATAATTCGGCCTTGAAGAAACCCCTTTCTGCCTTTGTTCGCCTCTCCGTACGGTGTAAGTACCGCCCTCTCTTCTTTATTTCTATTCTTTTCTTTTACTCCTCCCCTTTTTTTCAACAACTCGCAGTTTGATGATTTCCTCTTTGTCAACTCGAAACCGGACATTCGGGGATTTTCTTTAGAAATGGTCCGAGGAGGATAAATCTGGTGTCATTGATGCTCACTTTCACACTTCGTTTAGAGAAGAGGAAAGAAATATCCGGAAAGAGATTACGGTATTTTATTTGAAACGTTGTTTGTTTGCTTTATTCTTCCATTATTTCTTCATTTACATCTCATTTTTTATTCATTTATTTATGTATTTTACACTGCTTCTCCGTTACATTTTGAGGTAAAATTAACTTTTGCAGAGTTTATACTGAAAATATACGACACAAAATTAAAAAATGATTACGATAATGAATATTTTATTAATAACCTTATAATATATCATACTATAATCTTTTTTTTGAATTTAACCTTTTCTAAGTTTGTGGTAAGTGTACTTGCTACCAATTGCATTAATTGTTAAATGTCTATAGTAAGCTATTTTAGTATATTTCCTGTGAGCTGTCATCCATTAATATCTTTAGAAAATTATAAACTCTTAAACACTTTGTTAGTTTCACATAATAACAGGATTTAAAGCTTCCTTATTGATATGGCAATTTTCTACTCCTTTATTTTGTGGAAATTATGTATATGAGTTAAGGCCGTATCATATGTACACGTTACAAGCAATGTTTCGTCCAATTCATGCAATTTTTACTCAGTTGCCATAGACGGCTTTCGAACAACTTTTTGCTAGTGAGCTCAAAAAGTTATTCCTAACAAAAGTTGCTTGAAATTCCAGCCAATGCGGCTCTTCGGCGCCCTACGTCATAGACAAGATGGCGGCTTCGATTTCGTGAAATATATCAGATATGGCGTATAATATTTTAATTGTGTATAATATTTTAAATGCGTATAATAATTTAAGTAGAATGTTGCTCCGTTTGTGTTTACGTCCATCAACAAAAGAGCTAGCGAAATAAAATAAATAATTTTGGATGTTCGTTTGCCGAAGCAGAAAAATCGGCGAGTAATTTCTCAATGTGGAGATACAGCACGGCTGACGTCTGAGCATGTCGTTTTGTGTACGGTAACCCTTCATCCTCAGATAGGCCAAAAAAATTGGTGCAAAAAATTGCACCAAAAATGTACGTGTGATACGGCCTTAAGGGCTCTCAAGACCAACTATGTTTAGTTTTCGGCTAGCATGCCAACTAAATTCAGGATTTTCAAGTCGGAAAGGAAAAGAAAAACCCGTAAGTTTCCCGAGTAATAAAAAATATGGCTCCAGATGAATTGAAATTGAATACAGTTGGTAACCATATTACCATTTTAGCAAATATATACAAAATCTGTCGTTTGCACTCTACTAAGCCACATCAGAAGAGAACACGACATGTGCGTACAACTTGCAATATTCGGCTATGCATATCTCCATTTTTTCCAAAATTTTTATTTTGTAGTATTTACAAGATATATTTTATAAATATTAAACAAACAAAAAAAGTATTAATTTCCTACTTTTTAATAGTCTCTAATGGGCAGTGGTATATATACCCCCCGAAAAAGGGAGGGTTCTTAAAAATTAAACTAATTTTATCTAATAAGCTAAATGAGTTTCTCTGCTTAAATCAATCTCAGTTCCACAAATATTTTAATATATCTTTACTAGAAATAAATAGCTCCCTAAAGGATTAAATAGCAGGATTGCTTTAGCTTGTTCATAACAATAAAATTATTTTTTTTATTTCTAATAATTTATATTTGCGCAGTTAAGAGTTTTGAGTTAATTTTATGGTACATGTGAGTACTACTACTACTTTTTTTTGCAATAAAATATTACATAATTTGCTCATAAGAAAATTTTGGGTACTTTTCCGTTTCACCGGCGCAAGCGATAAAGTAGCCAAAAAACGATTCAGTCAATGCGAAGCAGAATATTAGCGCTGAAAACCTTTTACCACCACATTTTCAAAATATGTAAAAAAAAACTGGTCTATTCTTACCAGTAACGTTTTTCTTACATAATATATCAGAAATACATGAAAAACAATAGTAACTAACATTATTTTTTTATGTGTATAGTGTGTGTTGCTGCCAATAAAGCGTGTTTGGCGAGATTATATGCTTGCGAAATCGAAAAGTGCCAAATTTTGTATACTGGTGTAAAAAAGTATCAAACATTATCTGATTAATAATACAAGTCAAGTGTTCCCTTTTCGTGTAATTATTTCTAATAGAAAATTGAGAAAAATATATTAAAACGAAAAAAACAACCTGAGTGTGTTTTTTGGTATATTTTGGGCAAATTCCACAATTTGAATTTCATTCGATTTTAAGTACATCAGCGCGCTACATGACTAATCAACCAAATATTTCAAGTAATTAATCTTTTATAAGCCTTATAATCCATGTTGATGACCAGAACTGTTCGTTAGAAAAATCAACTAAAAAAAAATGCATAAAATACCTATACATTTACATTCTAAAACTCTTGATAGTTAAAATACAAGATTTTAGAATTAGTTCATAATTATAACATTAAAAATACTGGAGTTAGATAGAAATTCGAAATGAAATCACGCACAGAAAACTCGTTTTTGATTCAATTACGTAAAAATTACTAATGAAATAGATACGACGTTTTTTATTAGAAATTTCAATATGCTTGTAACTATGCGGCAAGCTATGTATAATTGAATAAATGAATATAGTTAAACTTAAAAAAATATATTAAAAAAACAAATTAAAATCATAAAAATGGTTTCAAGAACTTATAAACATATGTGTGAATTTTATTGTTCTAATTTAACAACCTGGAATGACACAATTTCCGTTAATGGATGAAACAATACTGTTACTGTTTGTTACTTTTAAGAAGTTCTCCTTTTTAAAAACAAGTTAACACTGAATAAAACAATTTAATTAAAGTTCAAAACTTATGATTAAGTTTTGAATAAGCAGAAATTTTTAATCCTATTTAAGTTCACCATATACAAGGTGGTCCCGGATCCATGGTATAAATTTTATGAGTAGATACAGAACATTGTAAGAATCATTTATTGCATAGGTATGTATCGGCGCAAGTGACGCATTGAGACACAAACACGAAAAATAAGATATGGAAGGAAATATAGTGTTTATTGAAATAGTTGTTGACAAGTGTAATGTTTACAGTAATTGCTCGTAACTATTCAACACATGAGCTATGAAGTCCAGCTGCAGCGTACATTGTTGTACCTCATATTGGCAGTCGAAGTAAATAGTCAGCCGAATTTAAAGCGAGTACTCTGTGGAAATGGAAGAGGTGTAAACGATTTTCGTGTAGCACTCTACAAACGGTCTGATGACTCATAATTAAGTGATGAGCAACAACTCTTGTACTTGGGTTTATCAGCCACAACATTCAAGATGCTTTCTTCCAGACTTTGACTGCGTACAGCTCTTTGATGATCAGCATCATGTCTGGTGACGTGGAATGAACCGATTTCACGTTGTTAATACTGATAGATTTCTTGATCCGGCTTTCATCGATCAGAATACCGCGCATGATACATTCGTAGCGCATCTCTGCCTTTACCATTTGCACGATCGTATATGTAATACATGTCCACATTTTCAGCATACGTAAAGTCTCCCATCGTAGACATCAGCACCATTGCGAATGACGCATTTCCCTACTGTGATACATCATGTTAACTGGTGGCTAGACATATACTGTCCCTTCCGGCAACGCAACCAGCCGATAACTCAATTTCTCTTTTCTTATATTTTCCCTACTTGTGTCTCATGTCACTTGCGCCCATACATTCCTATACAATAAGTGAATGTTGCAATGTCCTGTATCTACCCTTAAAGTTTGCAGCATTAATTCGGGATCACCCTGTATATTTTATAGCTAAACATATGGAAGAAGATGTGTATCAATCAGCTCGATAAATCTCTTTTAAAAGAAATGCCGAAAAAAATTTGAAATTTCATGTCCATACAGAATATATCTAAATTACAAGCTTAGATATATCTTTAAAAATAACTGCATGTAAAAAAAATAATAAAAACCTTTTTTCTTTAAGGAGAAACAAATGAAAAAAAATCCAAAAATTTGTATAATTTTTCTTTCATTTTGCTTTCACTGTTATTTTTTTTTCTTTTTTTTACTCTTCTTTCTGAAAACTTTTTTTTTTCTAAGAACTTTTCCTAATTCCTTTAATTATTTTAATTTTTTGGATGTGTATGTAAGAAATGTTTTTATATTTCTGTTTTCCTGTACATCGAAATGCATTTTATTTTATTTTTATTTATCTTATATTTATATATATTCATTACAGTGGATGCATCTTTATACTAAGTATCTAATTTTAAACATAATGTAGCAAACAACACGTGAACAGCAACGGTGCTGTGCGTTGTTATTCTAGATTACTTGATTGAGTTATCATCAATAATAGAAATATTATTATTATTAATAATAAAAAAAAACTGTTAAACAATTGTCAAACATTAGAGTCGTAACTTAGAAAGTTTGTTTTTTTATACTTCCATAAAAATTTGCATATTCCTATTTTATTACTATATTTTAATAATCTTGATAGTCTAGAAAGCTAGAAAATTTTTTACTGCTGTGTATCTTGTTTTTTTATTCCTTTTTATGTCAAACTATTTGCTACTTCCTTGTTGTTGTTAGGTATTTGCATTTTATTGGTATTTTTATTAGTATTTGTCTATAAAAATGTTATAGGAACTATTAACCCTCAAATTTGTCAAAAATACAAAGTCATATAATGTCCAGCAACTATTTTAAATGCAGGAAAAGTTATTTGTAATTTTATTTTCTCTGGAAATATAAAATAAAATTAATGAACTGTTTGTATATTACTTGAAAAGTTGTTCATACATTATATACTTTGAAAATATATTATACAGTTGCACATATTATCTATATATTCAGCTGAGATTTAGATGTTGTATGCAATGTCGTATCTAAGGTTGGAGTTTGTGATAGTTCATTCCTCCTGAGAGTTTTTTTTTTTTTAAATTTTCACATAAAGATTACGTTTTTGTTCTTTAATTTAGATGGGTTTTTTTTGGAAAAAATGAAAGCCTTTTCTCTCATAAAAGAAGTCAATATATAAGTGTGTGGTTATGTCACAAAAATAAAACATTGCTTATGTAAAAGGCTCTGAAAAAAATTGCCAGTTTGTGAAATGTAATCATATTGATTTTAAAAGAAAATTTTTAATTTAAATAAGAAATTATCACACACACAGACATCATTAACTATTAAGTAATTTTGTGGAATCTTAAAAAGAATTTAATTGGGCTCCAATTAGAAAGGTTTTTAATTACTTATAATAATATATTTGAAGTTGCCATGTTATTTTGGAAATGACTTAATTTGTACATTTGATCTTTTCCATGCTGTATTATTTACAGCAGAACTGATTCTAGGGTGTCGGCCACCCACGTGCAAAGACTTAATGTGCCACCCCTCTAGAGAACTTTTCATATTTTGACTATTATTTGACGTTATGCACTAATCTACCCGAATAAGAGTAAAAAGTAAAAAAGTAATAAAAATACAAATAGGCACAAAAATAACTTATTTCCTCTATTTTGCTTTTTTAAATTAAAATGCTATTATATTAAAATGAAATCTTTTAATATCCTCTAATACGTATTGAATTTAATCACTTCTATATCTTAGGGTAACATTAACCACATTAGATATTTTCGAAAATAACTTTAGGAAAAATCCTTTTTGAGAAACCCTTGGTCCGCATTGCGCTGCCATGTACCACTTATAAGCCCCGCCAAAAAATACATTTTTTTAGCGGTAATAATGGTTCTGCTCTGAATTTTGATACCAAATGAAGGATGTGTTTTAAAAGTAGACTTTAATGAACTAAGTGGACCAACACACTATGCACAAACATTTTATTTTTCTTAACCTATGGTGTTATAGGGAAATCAGAACTTATTTTGATTTTTTAACACATTTTTAAAATCCAGCGTATTTAATCGACTTATTATAAGTTTTATTTCGAGAAATTCGTAAAAAAAAAATTGCTTGATTGACAGAACTGTGTGTGGTCTGCGACCGCCCCTTGTTTTGACTGCCCACGTGTAGTGCACGCGTTGCACTTCTGCTAGGATCTGTCCTGATTTACAGTAAAAGAAATTAATACATTCTTTGATTTTAATTTGTTTTTCACTACTACACTCATCTCCTCTCCAAAAAACACCTCCTAAAATCATTGAAGTACGTCGAATCAGTCTTCCTAAGCAGATTAAAGTGTTTCTATTTTCAAAACTAACATAAAACAGAAATGAAAAAATGCTCTTAAGTAACATTAAATTTTAGCAGATTTAACCTATTAATTTAAAATTCAGAATATTGCAACACTTTTTTGTATCATGAGTATGATAACATCAATGTTTCACTTAAAATGTTGCAAAAATATTTTAATGCATTAACCCCAAATTTATTTCTGTTTGTTTTCTTCCTCGATCCCATTTGATACTAGTCATAAATCAAAATCTCCAACTTTACACTTTCCGTATGACACACGGGATAACTTTAATATCGGAAACCGGCTCACTTGCGCAGAGCTTTACTTTCATTTTGCTTTAAACTCACTGAAGAGGTTTGCGAACGCATCACTGTTTTCCCAATCTCGGTGGATCTAAAAGAAAAGGAAAAAATAGAGAGAAAACTACGGATATATTGGCATATTTAAAACTTTTCTTCCAACTACAGCTCCAGTTGACGTGAAAACGGAAGTTAACACTAAAGAAAGGGGAGAAAAATGTTGAGATAAATCGAACAGGGCTTCAGAGCCATTTTGAGGTTTTAAGCCTACGCAGTGTTCATTTTCCTCCGTTAACATCTTATGGAAATTTCGATCTAAAATATCGAGTTAAACAACCATAAAGAACTCGCCAAGAATCATAACCGCTATCGGTTTTTACGAGGACTGAATATCGGCGATTATTGTTTTTATGCTACGGGCACCGAGAACGATAAAGGCAGAGGACTATATATATATATTTCTAAGATAAAAACAACCCCAAAAAATACATATCCTCAATTTTATTTGTGTGTGTAGCCGATCCAGTAGCGATAACGGAAGAAGGGTAGGGCAAACAAAAATATATATCTTTATATACACACACACAGAGTGAGGGTTTTCTTAGTGGATTGGACTTTGATATACGACTGGTGCCGACGCAGTACACTCATGATAGAGTAAGCAAAAGAGCCAAGGTCCATAGATTGCTTAAATTGCGATCGATAGCGTAGTGGAATAGCCATCGTAAGTACAGTTACGAACGTGATGGGGGTTTATAAGACGTATACAGTGCTTGGCTTTGATGTCCATGGGCGGACAGACGTTATTCCACAGTGCTTGAATTTTTTCCCCTCCTTACTTTTTCTGGAATATACCTGAGTTCTTGATAAAAATCAACTGTGATAAAGTGTGACTGACGCTGGACTGTTGGTGTTACCTTATCTTCGAATCACTGGAGAAGGAAAAAAAAACTCAGTTATCTTAAGATATTTGCGATAAAAGTTCGGGTAAAGTTGTTGGTTTGTCGGACGATAAAATGACAAACAAGTGACATCAAACACTTTTATTATTTTTTTTCTAACTTATGGTTTCATTGCTTCTGGAATTCTTTCTCAGCAGCAGACATGGCTTCTGACTTACAGTGAGGTAGTGCTTTGTGTTTTCGTTTGTTCTTAAATGGCTAGTGCTTTATGTTGCTCAGAAGCGATTTGGGACCGTTTCTTTTTTGGTAATTTAAGAAAAGGCACCGAGGGAGAACTTTTCTGCACACTAAACTTCCTTTTTTTATATTTTATATATTTTTTTTTACTTTCTGTTTTTATTTCCTTTTCGAGCAGTAACTCTCTCTCTTTTCTTTTATCATTTCTTTTCGTTTCATGTATTCTTTTAGTTATTTAGATACAATATTTACAAACAAATAATTTAGAAATACAATAGTTACAGTAATAAATAACACTTGATCTCTGGGAATACTGAAAAAAAAGAGTGTTTCTTTTCTATTTCTTAAGTAAAATTGAATAAATATCTGTAATCATTTGCTTAAAAGAAAAAGGAGACTGTTGTTTCAATGGCGACTTTTCAGATGTTTCTATTGTTTGTAAACAATTTATTACAACTGTAATGTCCTTCTTGGTGAATTGAAAAATAATAAAATATTTCGAACACAATTAATGAAAAATTAGTAACAAATGTATGGAGCAAATTTCAGAGTTGGTTTAGTGACACATAGAATTTTATTTGTTAGAGTTTCAAAGAAAATCAATTACATGAAAGTTTAGTATTAAATGAATATTCGAAGTAATCTTCTTAAAGGAATTACATTTTTCTTTAAATAGAATTGCAGGGGTGGTATCTACTTAAGCCAGTACCAGTGTCTGAACAGGGGTAATCGCTTTTGTCAAGTGGATTTGTTACTAGGCTTAGAGGATCCATAGATCGCGGAGTCTGCCCTCGGGATATGCACTTCCACAGGAAAAAAAAAGAATATGCATATATTATGAATATTAAAAATAATATTCATTATTTGTTGTTCAATACATTTGTATTTACTTAGCTCTCAAAATGAATATCATATCAAATACTACCAAAAATTACATTACGAAATAATGCATTTTGATGCTCTTATAAACAAAGCTCTTAGCACAATTAATGTGAGTAATGTTTTCGAGAAAATCATGTCTTCAGTCCAATACTATATTTAAATGAGTTTTTAAATATAATATAAGGAAATATCTGCATTGATTTCAAATTGCAATTAGATTTTGATAAAGTTTCAAAATTACAAAGCACACTAACCTTTAAATGCTGCGATAACAAAAAGAAATAAAAAAAAAAAAGAAAAAAGAAAGAAATGAAGTATTTATACCCCATCTGTGCATGATATTTCTGGCGATTTAAAAATATTTTGAAGAATTTATCGAGATGATTTTTACAAAAACCAATTGATTTTGCATTAATGATTTCAAAAAGTAGCTCGTTTTTAAGATTATAATCAAATAGGAAATGGCTATTGAAATTTGTGATACTATGTATTGAAGATGATTTTGAACTTGAATTTCGAATTTGAACATGCTATGGCACTTAAAAGATCTTATACGTTGCATACAGGATTTTCTCAAGAAATTCATGTTGGTATATTTTGAAAAGTTTCTCTTGCAAATTTTGCTTTTAGATCTAATTATTTCTAAATTAAAATGCTGACAAAAATTATTTTAAAAGTTGTTGTTTTCTAAATGTCTAATCATGTAATTAACCAAAGTACTAGTAATACAATTATTATAAAGCATCACATTTTTTAACACCTAAATTTCACAAAATTCTGTTAATTAGTGACATATTACTGATGGTTATAATATCATAAGGATTTTACAGTTAATATTTCAAAACTCAATTGATGAAATTAAGCAAACAAATATACTTGCAAACAGTTCTGGAAATTACTAAAGACAAGATTTTTTCAGTACACATTTTTGATTTAGAAAGTTCTTTCAACTCCATAGATATTGATTATAAATTACAAAAGTGTTACAAAAGTTATGAATTTTAATATCGTAACTATATCAAACATGAGATTTTTTCGAAAAATGTATGGTTAAAATAAACATATTGATAAAACTGTTTGCTGTTCTCAAATTACCTTAAAAATTAGTTTTCATAAAGAAACGAACGAATTATTTTCATAGATCGAATAGAACAATACTGTAGAGCTTAAAACTATATTATTCGCATTTCTGGTACTTGACTATCTTATTACAAATGTGATTGAATTATGCTTGGTTGAAAAAATGAAAAACGTACTAGAAATAGACGAACTTTATATGCTACTTTTACCAGGATAATTGATAGTTTACAGTATTTTATTTCAATTTATTTTATATTTATGGTTAGTTCCACATTCACGCAATTTTGGAAAAACAATAAAAAGAAAACAATGATCATTACGCCGAAATATCGCCTATTAAGTATGCAAAGAAGAAATAATGAATTGTTTTAAAAATATAATTTACATTTTAAAATAGTATATTATATTTATTTATATTATAATATAAAAGCTTTTATAATATAATATAACACTCTTTATGTCATTCAATGAAATTTAAGCATTATTAAACATTATTCCGAAACTCTTAACAGAAAAGAATAAAATATATATTAACATTTAACTTGTTTCAATTGTAGATCAAAATACATTTTTAAAATATCCCTAGCAAAATGTATTTATATCATAATAACGTTTATATATATATACGAATGTATTATTTCTAATAAAATAAGTATTCTATTTTGCGTAATCTTTAAAGTAGACAAGAAATAAAATTTATACTGTCTGGTTCAGTACTTAAAGATGGTTTCAATTCATATGCACATTTTTGGAGCTCATTCGGTATCTTTTAAAAGTTCTGAAATATTCATATAAAAATGATTGTAATGTCTATAAGCTGTTTAAAACATTATTTACTGCTTACATATTAAATATTCAGTACATTGTATAATAATGCGTTATAAAATATGTGGAGAGTTAGGTAGAATTATTAATTATTTAAGTCTCATGGAATATATACTTTGTAAAATTTCAACCTTAAATGATCAGGCTAATACATTCCAGTTTTTAAATTTAGCATTTGAAATGCACTTTCGGTACATTTGTTACAGAAATACTTGCGTACTTTTGTATATTTAAACTACGGTGTGCATAAAAACAGTTAATTTTCAAGTACTTATAAATGTTAACATTTAAAAGATATAAATTTATATTAAAATTTAAAATTTTTGCAACTAGAACACTGGAATATATATATATATATGTATATATATATATATATATATATATATATATATATATATATATATATATATATATATATATCAAAAATAAGAAATAATAGATAATGAACATAACAAGAAATAACGTAATAAAAATATAAAAATATAAAAGCTAAACATGAAGATCGAAATTATAGGAAAAAAAACTACATAAAAGAACCTAGCGAGTCAGAAAGCAATTTCAGACTTAGAACCGAATAAGTGGGGTTAAACTAGTTTGAAGGCGCCAACCTTCCCCCTTTGCAACTCGGTAGGAAAAACCAAATAAAATAAAATAAACAAAAATTCAGAGCATGTAAAAACTCACAGAGAGTATGATAAAACCACTCACTACTAATATGTATTAAACTCTCCCAAATTCTTAAAGCAGAAAAATCCCAAAACAATTACATGAATAAAGTATTTTTCAAAAAATAATTTCACAAAATTTCTTTACTTACAGAGCTTTTTCCAAGAGAATCAAGCGTCTTGAAATCAATGAAAATCAGTTATTCACCAAGTTAAAAAATTAGAATATACATAAACGCATCTTTTGAACTAACTTTTAAAACAGGCAGCAAAGACAGATATCAAAAGATATGACAGTCAAATATGGTAGAATTTGAATTGGTTGATTGTCAAAAATGTAAATTTTCTAGGCTCTAATTTGGTTGGTTGTCAAAAATGTGTAAGATGTTCGAGATGTGTGTGGGAAAGATGTAAACTGTGACATGAGTGTTATGATATAATCTTCACAGTAAGACCACTAACATGCTGACTTTGAAATCCTATTGTTGTGTGGTGGTTTTGGAATTAGAAGTAGCAAGACTGTTAATGTATTTGTGATGAATATAAGTTCTTAAGAAATTAAAAGGGTATTCATGATCTAAACAACATTGAATTTCTTTTTATATTATTGTATTTATCTATTTTGTGGGTAGTTAAGTTATCATTTCTAAATAAAAAATTCAAAATGATATTTCTGTAAATTGATATATGCAAGTTACTATTCCATACAGGAATTTTAATTATATGGAACTTAAAAGAATCTTTTTTGTCAAAAATGTTACTGACTACATTATTGTTAATAAGATGCAAGTCTAAATCCAAGAATTCTACCATAGAAGAGTTAAAGTTAGTTTTAAGGGGCTTGAGATAATCAGGGTAGAACGTAATATTTGTTTCGTATTCCCTATTTTTACCAAAAATATTAAATCATCTATATAACGATAAATCAAATAAGAATCATTTACAACATGATCAATTTCAAAAAAATGTAAATATAGGTTCGCTAAACAATTACTAGCTGGACCACCCTGAGGTAATCATTTGATCCGTTTATAAAGATTCTGATCAAATGCAATGAAATTTTCTTTTAATACGATGTTAACAAGAATATTATATTATTTGCTGAATTGCATATATATATATATATATATATATATATATATATATATATATATATATATATATATATATGCAATTCAGCAAATGTATGTGCATAATTCACTGCCAGTAAACAAAAATAAAATTCAACAATACTGCTTGAGTGAATGAGGGAATATTAAGGTCTTATTTTTGAGCTACTCGAGAGCTTTTGGTGACGGACTTTGTAAGTTTGAAGCATGGTCAAGTGACGAGGACGACACCTGAGCCGGCATCCCCTCTTCTAACTACTACACCACACCAATGGGAGAACATATGAGCTCTCGAAAGATATAACATGTATCGCGCCCCTACCCGGCAGGTCTTCAGCTGTACTAGACTGGAACTCATGACACGCTGGCCACGAGTACGTTACCTTGACCTCTTGGTTACCGCGGCCACACAATAATGCTTGCACTTTTTCAATTCCTACTATTAACTTACGCTCTCTTTATATTTATTTATTTATCTTGGTGGAATTTTCAATCGTTAATAAAATACATTTTAAAGCGCTCCATTCAGCTGAAATTTAATATACCTGATTTTATTTTGGATGACAGTACAATTATTCAATTATAATTAATAAAAATTAATTGAATAAAACTATTTATTTAAAGAATTACAGATACAGCCACGTTGGCGACTTGGGTCAAAACTTGAAATGGTTTTTTTCTCACGTTTTAAAGCATTCAGTTGAACTGAAATTTTATACACACGATTTTTTCGGATGACAATACGATATTTTAATGATAATTAATACAAATTAATTGCCACTTAATGTTGTTATTCAGTCCTATGTTTATACATATTTATATTAATTGTAACTATTTAATAAAAAGTAGCTACAATAAAATTTTTCTTTGTTGATCTAAGTAGGAATTGACTTAAAAAGTTTTTCTATATTACTTGTTATTTGTCACGCCGTAAGAATTCATTGTACCTTTGCTATTTTATTCAATTCAGCATTACAATTAGGACATACCTTACCTACAAAAGAGAAAAGAAAAGGTGGTTATAAGAATTTGGATGACCCCCCTTTCTGTTTATTGGGTTGGTGAAGTAATTTGAAATTCATGCATTAATATATCCTGACGACTTTTTTACTTGTTTCATTAACTTTTTTTTACCTTTTACAGTTCCTCCGGCAAATGTTAGCATTACAGTTCAACCACTGGATCCCAGAACTGGAGACAACGTGAGTAATTATTTTATTCAGTTGAAATTATTAAAGCATTATAAATATGTTTAAACTTTTTTAATTCATCAATTAATTAAGTTATTGTTTTTAATTACAGAAAAAAAATATTATTTACTTTTTTATTTTTCGCAGACTAGCACACCTGCGTTTGATGAAAAAACATTTTTAATAATTTCAGGTTGTGAAAAGATTTGACACAAGAAATTGGTCTCTTTTTTAATGTTTTCAAAGTTATCAAGATAAATATAATGTTTAACCAAAAAAAAAATCTTCAGTAATTCTATACAATTGTTATACAAAGTAATTCTTAAAATGATTTGAAAATTTATGGAACTGAATTCAATTTATCACGTTCTATTTCTTATATATGTGTTTTTTTAAAAAATTAATGCACCATTTAATTAATGATAAAAAATAATATATAATTGTTTAATTATTATTACATTTTTATATTTTATACTATAATTTTTAAAGAAACATACTTAACTCAAGAATAATATTAGTGACTGCATTCCTGATTCCTAATTAAAACGGAATTTGTTTTAAATAAAAATTACTGAAAAAATAATCAAACGATAATATAAAAATACAAATATATTGATTAATACAAATTTTTGTAAAAAGGATGATTTATAAAATGAATTATTTACGAAAAGGTTGAGTTTCCATGGGAGTTTTAAGAAAATCAAACCAATAAACTATGAAAATATTGCTATTCAAATCCAGTTTTTTAGAGGTTTTGGTGTGAGAATATTTTTTTCCATAAACATAATATATGTAGAATTTTATATCAAAAATGGTTTGATCTTGACTTAAGGGAATTCGATTCCATTAGTTTTCCTCTTAAGATCTTAAGTGGTGATAAAACTATCAAATATATAAATAAATATAAATTTTGATTAATAAGTAAGTAGTTTTTCTTTCTGATACACGTTTAGAATGGTTTTGTTTAGTTTATTGAACAAAAATTGAAAAAAAAATATAATTAAAACTTTTTAGGTTTGTCCCTAACATTATTTGAAAAAAAAAAAGAAATTTCAAAGACTATATCGTCCCTAAAATTTTAAAATTCAAGTTAAAATTAAGGTTTAAAAATATTTTGCTGGAGAAAATAAATGTTATTTATTTGCATCCAAACACGTTTTTAAAAGCTATGTTTTACTTAAAACTATATGTACTTCAACATTTTCAACACATTAAAGAAGTGGTGATTTTTGAAACTAGATGACATGGAAATAGTTTTCTCAGAGATTTACAGAAATTAGTCAATTTATAAAAGAACATTTATTTCCCTGATTTTGCAATTTCTCATATATTTAGAAAAGTAATATGAACACCTCGTTGTACTACTCTTCTAAGTCCTGTCCAATAGGCTTTTACAAAGTCTACCGCTTTCTTAAAACTAATATTCCTTTTAGATAACATGCACAATACGGTAATTCATTTTAATTTTAAGTATTAGTGGTTGGGAACTAAAATTAATATTACATTTATGTGTTAGTAATAGCATACGTATTTTGGTCTTCATAATAATTTTGTAAGTTCAATGACAATGTGCACGTGTTTTCTTAAATAAGGCATGCGTTATAATTTATTTACTTATTATATCATGAAAAATATATATTTCAGTTTTAATAGTTGACGCATGACATAATTAGTAATAATTTTAATGTTATATATATTTTTATTTTTTAATATCACATTAACTCTTAGCCACAATAAATTTCAAGTATTTCTTATTGACATTAAAAACGTAAACACATAACGCATGCCTGCTTTATGAACTAAAACACATTTAAAAAATGATATCATTACAAAAATGCTGTGGGCTACTTAAATTGTGCGCATTATTTTTAAAGTTAAACTGAAAATATTTTTTTTAACATTTACAGGGAAATATAATACAGCTGAGATTTAAATAAATACTTTTAAAAATTATAATTATAAATAAATGGTTTACTTTAAAAAGCAGGAAAAACTTATTATTCATACTTATGTAACTGTTGATCATGATCGGTATCCATCTGAATTATGCTTCGTAAGAATGGAAAGGAATTTGTGGCTGTATGGCAAAATAATGTTATGCAGTAATTTTTTTAATATTTTTTTTGTGATTTTTAAATTCTAAGCAAGATTCTAAAACTTTAATGAGAAAAATTGATGTACAAGACTTTTATTTTTTTTTCATTTAAAAACAAATCAATGGTTTTAAGTTCTGTTTATTATTTATTCATTTGTGTCATTTCACTATATGAAAGTTCCTCTAATGAAAAAGGATACAGTACTTCACCTTTTCCAATCATTACATAAAATCAGATATTTTATTCTGTATTTCTGTATAAAACTCATTAAGAAAAATTGCCAAAAAAATTTGTTATGGAAATAAAATATTACGGATGTGTGTGTGTGAATCTAAATATATTTTATATACTCAAATTTTTAAACACATATTACAAATTTGTAAAGAGTTTAATTGATCATATTTTCTTTTCGTTTTATATGAAAATAAATACCACACTTAAAACGGAATCGCATAAAATTACATTATAAAACATCGTGAATGACAAGCTTATCCTCTAGAGTTTTCACATCTGCATCCAACTGTAAATTTTTTTTCAAACGTAATATTATCCTTAACTTATCATTAAATTCTGTTTAATAATACTTCAGTTCAGTTTAATGGTGTTATAAAATCAGAATCTACAGTTTGTACACTTTAATTAATTGCTACTTAACTTTTAATAGTACTGTATAATATTTCCAGATGTAAAACTGATAAGTTTAGATAAAAGATTTCTTGTTTTAAATATTTGCTTCTATTGGTTCCAATACACTTTTCTACCAAAAGGAAAATTGAAAATTGCATAGCGTGCTTCATTTTCTATAATACATAAACCAAACTGAAATTTTCCTAACCTCTTAAAGAACAGATAACTAGAAATCGATTACTATCATTTCAAGATTTGTACTTTAACATGTGTTTGTACTGATTTGCCTCTCTTATTAACAACTCCACTAATTATAAAACTCAACAGATTAAATACTATTTGCCAAGCTATAATGTTCAAACGCACGTATCATATTTCTAGATTTAAGAGTAATAAGTTTGCTTACATCTATATTTTTTTAAAGTTTGAAATATCTGTTTCCAAATAAAAAATCATACCAAAATGTAGATTTTCATTGAGTGAAATAAAGGGGATATTGCATATATAATGATAAATTTTCTTACATATATATATATATAAACTTATTAACATATATTATGTTTAAGTTATCCTAAGTTTCTAGTTATCGGTTCTTCTTTAAAGGAAGAGACAGTAACTAGAAATTGAGTACATTAGTTACGCGACTTGAATATTAACATATTTGTACTAATTTGTTCTAGGAATGAATAACTCTACTAATGGTAAAACTCAAAAGGGCTGAAGAATCTACTGCATAGTTGCATCATGTTTGCACTTAAAAGCAATTTCTAATCCACAAAAGACTATTAGAACGTCTAGACGCTGTGGAATCGGCATAGCAATTTAAGGTTCATTATTTTCGGCAAGCGGATTCTTGTCAATGTATCCCCAATAATTTAAAAATGTACTTCAAATAATAATATACTTCAAGGGAGACGAAATTGGTTTCATCAAGAAATAAGAGAGCTTGAAAAGAAGCAATTCTTATTAAAGAGCAGTTAAATTTGGGAAAGAAATTTATCTAAGTGCAAAGTAACTTTCTAAAACTCGTAACTTTCTGAAGAATTACTTACTTCGAACGTCTCTTCCTTTCGCCCTTTATAATACAATGTTCTAAAACTTCCCGCTTTTAATAATGTGATGTAATTATTTAGAGGCAAATGAAAGTACCAAAGGAAACTTTTTAACTGCTGATAGTTTTTCGATTGAACTGATAGGAGTGAGTAAAAGAGGGAAAAAAGAAAAAAAAGAATGGACTGAGTCTTTTTATGCAAAGTTTCTTTTGAAGCGATGTACCGCGAATCTTAAATAAAGACTAACAAGAAGCTTTGAAAACAGGAACAGTGGACTCTTATCTTCTTCAAAAGTTCACTGGGGATGACGATATTTGCATATTAAAATGAGTTTAGGAGAGTTAATAAAATGTTTAAAAAAAACCGCCCTGTGCATTGCTTCAGAGCACAGCTGGCTTTTCTGGCGAAAAAAAAGGCATAGAGAAAGAAGAGTAGAACATTATCACATTCTTAAAGTGATTACCGTTAAAAAAGTTGTTGGGTAACTTTAAGGAGCAGAAAGAATTTCCACTTTGTAAATCTTTCCCGCTCGTCAAAACTTAAATAGTACATAATAGATCACTCTTTCCATAGCAAAACATGCGTTTTGTATTTTTCTCTCTTCATCTTTTACATTTCTTATTTTGTATTTTCATCGAGGTCAGTTATTTTATCTTTCGTAAAAAAGAGGAAAAATTATTTTGTTTCAATATATTCACAATTCTGTGTAAATAACATGATGATTTATAAAATATCCGATTTGCATTTATTTATTCTGTTAGTGTTCCGATAAAAAGGCTTCAAAAATTAGCAATTATATAAGAGATTGTTACAAAAAAGAAACATTCAGTGAAATTTTATAATCGAGCACACACAAATGATTATATTTTGTTATCAAAATAATTCTAAATTATATTTAAATGATTTTAAAAAAAATGAAACATTTACTTGTTAAAAAAAAAAGAAAAAATGAGGCAAAGCACAATATGTAACATAAAACATATTTTCAATTTTCATTTTCTTTTTATTAAAAAAAATGCATATGTTCAATGATAAAAAAAAACAACACAGAGATTTGAAGTAAAATTTTTCATATTATTTTTTTTCAAATATTTATTTTAGCTTTTACAACTAATCTAGGGAATTATTTAAACAATGTTTTTATTTTGAACTAAATGAACAAATAATTTTTGGATGTTTAGTGACACTTGAATTGGGATATACATGAGGAATTGCTTTAAGAATATTACCACAGTAAAAAATTCTTTAAATACTGATTTTTGGCAAAAAACTGAAGAAAAAATAAAATTAATTTCAAAATACCTAATAGTAATTTAATATTTTCCCTGTATGTAACTAAAACTCCTGTACAAAGAGTGAATTTGGATTTTTAAAATATATAATAAATGAATGGATTTATTCATACTTTAATGTATCAGTGCAGAAAATGTTTAACAAAAAACACCGGTTGTTGTTTAAATTACTTGCAACTTTGAAAATGTTAAATTTTTAAATTTCTAGTACAGGCTCTGTATAAAGATCCTCGCTATACAGGGACAAAATATTGATATTATAGTTTCATTTCTCATAAAAACAAAATTATTTGAATTAATGTCATTCTTCCTTCATGTCTTGCTAAAAAATGTTATTTAAATAAGTTTTTCTTGTAATAATATTCTTAAAACAATTTTACATACGTATATGTTCTCTGGTTCAACTTACACTAAATATTAAAAAGTTTTCATTTATACGCTTTTCAAAATTACGGTTCCGAACGTACTTATACTTTACTATAAGTGCGTTCTTACTTTTGGTAAAATGCATTGTACAGGGATTTTTTAAAAAATCATTTCTAAGGAAACAAGTAAATACAACATATTTCACAATCTGCTAAAGTCTAAGAAAACGATTAAATAAAATTACCTTTAAAATATACGTCAGATTTAATCACATTAAAATGGAGAAAAATAACACGTCATTTTCAATTTATTATCCAATGTATTTCAAAATAAGAATTGCTTTGAAGTTCTAAAATAATATGTCAAAACTAATCAAACTCAACTAGCACGTTGTGTTTTTTTAAAATAAATTTTGTAATTCTTCAATTTTCGGAACAAATAAAAGAAATAAAAAAACAATATAAAACAACTAAAACGATGGAACGGTTGTGCTTCTATTGAGAACAGGATGCAAAATATTGATTTTGAGAAAAGAGACAGAGAGAGACAGAGAATTTTAAGCATAACAATTAAAAAAATAGAAATAAGGAACTGATAAAATAAGAAATCTGTGAAAAAGGAAGTTTATATAATAAGAAAACTAGTAACAGAGGTAAAAGAAATGAAAATTTTTCAATTTATTTTTACATCTGGATTTTCTATATATATATATATATTTATATATAAAAATCTTCTGTGTGTGTGTGCATGTGACTAAACTCCTCCTAAACGGCTGTATCGATTTTCATGACATTTTTGTGTGGGTTCAAGAGGAATCGAGAATGGTTTAGATTCACAATTCGGTCCAATATCGTAATTAGTTAAAATATATTAATTAAAAATCTTAAAACCCCTAATTGCTTTACCCATGTGTGCTGTTTATTCTTCAAATGCGCGGCAAAAAGAAAAATAAGAGGGGAGCATTTTCCGAAATTTTCGCCGTTTTTAAAATTGCAATCTAATTTTTTTATCAGAATCAGACAAAAAAAATTTACAGAATCGGAAAGATTATTCATTTTGCCACGATACGGCATATATCTTTATACATATATAATTCTTTTGTGGGTATGTATGTGACTGAACTCCTCCTAAACGGTTGGACCGATTTGGATGATATTTTTTGTGTGGATTCAAGTGGATATCGCAATTAGTTAAAAATGTGCCAAAATTATGTAAGAGTGCTCGATTATTCATAAAAAAAATCATAGGTAATATTCTTGAGACCACTATTTTGACCGGCACACTTCAAAGTGGAGTTGAACTTCTACCATAGATTCTAATTATTCTTTCAGACTCACCTATCCATTCAAATGTTTGGAATTTTCAATTCGCTTGGCATTTGCTATGACCAAAAATAAGCCACAAGGTCAAACAATGACAATTTGTAGCTTAAATTAGAAAACCCTTGCTTTTCGCACGGCCAATTATTTGTTACATGTCCGAGGTTTGGCAAATCATCGCATCTGTTTGTTAATACCCCTGAAGGATTAAACAAAAACATTGTACATTCAATGGCATTACAATAAATTTATTTTTTGTTCATTAAAATATATATCTGTTATGAAAATAGCTCGAGTTTTATCTTTTTTACCCTTTAATCAAAACAAGTTTAAGTTTCTATTCAGAATAGCTTCTATATTCAACTTAGTTCACAATAAATACATACTCACCCGGAATCAGTAGGTCGAATTGTTGTAAATGTACATGTGATGATGTCAGGTATTGTAATAACTTTATAAAAAAAATCATCAAAGCGGTCCACAGATTGTTACAATTTATTCAAAAAAGTTTGTAATTCTCGGATTTAAGAGGTGTGTACAGGACAACGTCTGTCGGGACCGCTAGTATATATATATATATATATATATATATATATATATATATATAGTTTTTATAAATTAAAATAAAGACGTATATTGAAATGAAACATTTGAAAGTAACACATCTGTTATGTAGCATGAACATTACAAAATGATGAGAATTTAGGTTTCAGGAAGAGACAATTGTTGACTGATGATTGTTTTAACTTTTTCGTGCTTAGTGGTACATATGTTGTACCACCAATTCGTACTCGTTCATTATGTGTTGGTACATAAAAAGTACCATTTCTTTGAATGCCTTAAAAATTGATGCTAGATGGTCCATTTTCTAAACCACCACAGAGATAAACTTTCAGCAGTTACCTAAGTTTTCAACAGATGTTAGAGCCAAACTGTGTGCAATAGGTTTATGTTACATTTCTTAGAAAATAATAATAGTACTTATTAAATAATACTTAAAAATGATACAAATGTTTTGAATGAACTATAGCTCTTATTTAGTACAAAATAATTACAACTAGTATAATTATTAGATGTGTTGACAAAATAAAAAAAATAGATAAAATAAAATAATGTTTAGAACATAATATTCAAAATTAAAACATTAGGTAAACTAGGACCATACTAAAATTAAGTTTACAACGTTAGATTAGGAAAAATTGAAAATGTTTAAATATGTATATAGGACATGAATTTCTAAAACTGTAGGCCGCGATCCTTTAGGGGGACGGGATAACCCTACAAGGAGGCGCGAGTATATTGACGGATTTACAAAATTACAAATGTACTGAAAGGAAGAAAAACAAAATATATATTTGGACATAATAAAATAAAATAAACATTTACACTTATATTATATTCTTGTAAATTTATCAATACTGCACAATGTTTTTGATAATTAATCTCACAATACGAAGTGGAAAACAAGTTTAATAATTACTAGCGATTCGCGTAGGTTTGTCATCTACAGAATTTAATCCTTATGTTGATAGTTTGTATGGTTTATAATTAAAATCGTATTGTAGGCTTAACGTCAAAGTGCATTATTATTGTATTTAAAACATTGTTATTATGTGAAGGGGGGCGCGATGAAAATTAAGATTGAAAATTGGGTCGCAAGCATTTAAAGTTTGAGAAGCGCTGATATGGGGAATTACAGTATAAGATGAAGAAGTGATTTTATTTATTTTCCAACTATAAAATACCTGAATGGATAAGTTGTGTCAACAAAGTTCCATTGCGCCTAGGGAAGAAAAAATTATGGTTTCGGAATCATCATGCTGCTTGAAGCGCGGTGGTACAAAATATGTACCACCTATTTCTTAAAACTTTGGATACCCATTATATGAAAAAGTGTTTAATATTATAAATATGTACCAGCTTTTGTTTAATAATTACAGTTTTGTGAGGTTTATCTAAAATATTTGTTATTATTTCCCTGTAGTGCATGACTTCTTGTCAAAATTTCAGTGCATTAAAGAGTTGAAATGAAAATCTTTCTTCTGGTAAATGAAAAACAAACTGGAAGTAATTATTGTCTTTTTTTAATACAACATTGCATCATTTCTTGTGAATTAAAATTTAATTCCAATTTCTGGCCATTAGCAACTATCAAGTCACCTGATTAAAAGTGTACGGGTGAGTGAGTGAATGGTTTAATGGCACAAGAGAGTCAATTCCAGCTAAACTGCTCGAAACATTTTCTTAAAGATTGAAAACATCAAAATATATCTAAAAAGGCTAAACAAGAACAGATAATATGTATACAAGAATAATAGAAAATATAAAATATCAATTTAAGTATAAAAATTCAATTTTAAAAATAAAAATAAGCATATTTTGTCGAAAGGTTTCTCCTCACCAAGTTAGATAATCTTAAAGTAAGAGAGTTATACTTAGGTCACTCTATAAAGTTGCACGAGGGCTATTTGAGACGGTCCTTGTAATTTTGAACCATGGTTGAGTGTCAAGGACGAAAATTGAGCTAAAACCCTCGTCTTCTAACTTTCACATCAACGGGAGGACGTTTGAGCCGCAACATATTTAAGGTATCCGACTACTTGCGACAACTTTTTTTTTTAAAAAAAAATGAATATATTGAAATTTTTAGTGGTTTATAGATTTATTTAATACATTTTAAGAAAAAAAAGGCTAAAATTATGAAAAGAAAAATAAATTATTACTACTAAAATGGGTAACAATTCACCAAAAATTACATAAACGAATCCGGCTCTGTACAAATAGTATTTAAACAAATTCTCAATTTATCAGTTTCGATGTATTATTTTGTTATTCCTTTTTGAAATAACCTTTAGGATAAGAGATATTTTAATTTTTGCAAAAAGTAGAGCACTTTATTTTAGCTAGTATATGAAAGTGCTGAAAAAAACAGTGATTATATTGACATAAAGCAATATAAATTTTGTAATAAAACAGTGATTGATAAATCTGAAGGTTACAACACTTTTACCGTTTTACAGAACATACACAAAAAATTTCGGACAATTATTTTAGTAACTTTTTGAGCAATCGCGGTCCCCGTTTGAGGTTTTCGAAAAAAACACACTTCGAGTAAAACGCATTTTAAGGTTTGACATATTATGTAAAGTTAAGGCGTCTGCTTTTACTAAAACACTTGTAGTTTTTGTTCTAGTGAATGGAAAGTAAAGACCTCGGCATTTTTTCAAATAAAATAAGAATGCCTGTAAAATAAAATCATAAAAAAATTGTCAGTTTTTTAAAAAAATCATGACTTTAGGGTAGTCGGATACCTTAACACGCATCGGCCCCTTCTGCAAAGTGAGTCTTCAGTGTACTACGTTCAAACTTATGACATATCAACCACGAATCCGTGACTTTCACCACTAGGCTACAACTGCCACTCATAAGGTTAAAATAGATCAATGAAATTAATAAATAAATGTAGTATGGTGATTATTAAAAATATAAAATCAATCAGTATGTACAGGAACGTACGAGACATAGCAAGAAGGAAATTTCATAGCATCCTCATCGAATAACAAATGACTATGCTTAAAATGAGTATGCTTAGGGCAAAGGCAGTCAGTTTCACATTGGTTTTTCGCATTGGTATTGCAAGCCATGCTTCTATGATTAGTATCATGGGGTCCAGTATGTTATTCCATGTTTCCTACTAGGATATTCTAACGTGATGCAGGATAACACGCGTCGAGTCTGAAAATGTGTCAGCTAATAGTAAACGAGTGGTAGCCGATCGAGCTGCGTTATTCGTTTGCTCATAGAATATGATACACTTACATGGAATGGTATATACCAACACTGCATATAAAAATCCTCGCCATACAGTTGATTCATGGTGTTTGTTACTCAGCATGGGGCCACCATCAAGTCACGTTGTCAGCTTGCTCATTGATTATGGCACGCCATTGGAAAGTAATAAACATAAATGTTAATCAGATTGAGTATCTACATTCTTATTCAAATGTTGACATTGCATTTATTAAAATGTAAAAAAGTACAGAAGAAAAAACTTAAAACTATCAAAATGTCTAGAAAAATATTTTATTCCCTCATTTCTTTTATCTAAATATTTATGAAGCATTTGTAAGGCCACAAGCACAAATTATTAAAATAAAAAATATTTCTTTCCAAAAATCAGCAAAATAAATAAATATAAATCTACAAAAACGTTTCATATATTTCACTCCTTCAGATGCATTTTATTATATTTATATCATATAAGTATAATAATCTTAATTTGAAAACAAAGGCTTGATAGGATTAACGTTGCTTTCAAAAATTAAAAAAAAAACACGTCACATACTTTTAGATTAATTTCACTAAAAGAGAAAAAAAAAATGTCACAAAACCCAAGTAACGGAATTTAGACATTAAGAAGCATATTATTTGATAATTTAATCTGAAAGTTTTTTTCAGATCGTTATAATTAAACATCATTAATTCCAAAATGGTTAAAATTACATTAGTACAAAGTGAAATAATTAAGTCTCACTTTTTCAAAGGATAGTGTTGAATCCCCATGTGTGCATATGAATGTTTTTTTAATCTTAGAAATTATTATTATTGTTACTTTACTCAATCATTTTTTTTTCTGATTGAAAAACTAAACACAATCTTTTTTAGAACATATCAAAGTGAAGATTATTTCTTTATTTTCTAATGGGCTCAGCAATTGCACCCGGGATCTTTTTTTCCCTTTTCAAATGCCCTCAGGGCTGTTTAATAAAAAGTTACGAAAAAAGCACAGAGAGATGAAGGGAAAAAACGATTATCTGGAATTGAGAACGAGAGAAAAACTGAAAATAACCTTTTTAAAGAAAATTATAGAGCGGAAAAGAAAAGACGATTGTTACTTGCCAGCTTTTATCCAAGCCATTACGTCATTGGTTGAGATTTTTCAACAAATAACAGTGGGTCTAGCTCATTTTTTTCGTGAGCTTTATTAGCGCTTTTAGCAAAACATATACAGCTTAGCACTTTTTAGACTGATACGCTTTGGCTCCACTTAGAAGAATACAAATAAAACTCTTTCTTTTTCTTTTTCTTTTTTTTTTCAAAATAATATTCGTCATAAAAATAAAGCTTCGTGAATAGTTTTTTTTTCTCTTCATAAATTGTTTCCGTTTTGCTATATATATTTGTGTTTCGTATGAAATTTAAATGATGGTAATTTCTGTCCTTGCCAGAGAATGAATTGTATGATCTACTACAGCCTTTTTCAGTTTTGTTTGTTAATTTTTTTTAATACAGAGGAATTTTTTGTTAAAGGCATTTTTTCAAAGAATAGGAAAGGAAGAAAGGCAAGGGATTATTATTCTGTAAGCATCCCATTTTAAATTTATCTCATAGTTAAAACGTTTAAAATTTTTAAAAACAATAAAATTTTAAATAGGTAATTTTTTTTGTCTATTATGCTATAAAATAAAATCTGCAAACACGTAAGCAAAATTAAGAATTATAGAATAAATATTTTCAACACACACATGTATAATTTTGAAATCAATATGCAAAATTTTATTTTAATCTTATTGGAAAAGAATGAAAATTAGATATTGAAAATATAAATAATAGTATAAAGTCACAAAAATTAAACATCAAGATAAATTAATGAAAATTAAAATGAAGATATAAGAGAAAGAGAGAGAAAATTGAAGTGGAAGAAAAAAATGTCGTATGCTAATAGGTTCTGTCAACTATTTTTTTTCTCTTCTTTTAATGTATGGAGGCAAATGACTTTTTTCTGTTTTATTGGTATGTTGTATGGCTTCATTATAGATAAATTATTTATGTAGGGTATCTAAAAATTTGTTGGGCAAATTTTTTTGAATTTTAAGATCTTTCGAAATATTAAATGAAATTAGAGCCCGTTTAATGGCAGACCAGTAGGAATATATCCTAAGTTTATTCATAGAGGGCGTTAGGTGTCATATTGTAAGAATTTAGGGGCGGAAAATCTCCTTGAAAGATATAGCCCTAAAATAAACGTATTTTTTGCAGTAAGTTCCATGAATGTTCTCATGACATTTTTTTTTTCGCTGAAAAGACTGTTACAGGCATTTTTTACCTGGGCATGCTACAGATTTTTCCTAATGCTAATCATCAAAGAAAAAAAGACAGGAGCTTACACTGGTCAACAAGATCACGTACATGATCACTACTACAAAGACGTTATATCTTACCACACTTTTGAGGCACCAGTTTGGATTTATCATAAAGATGTTATTTAGTGGCCATCACAATCAGCACTGGATGCCAGCGTAGGGGGGTTTTGTAATGGATCAAGTGTACACTCCGTCATTTCCTACATCCATTCCTGAACTAAAATCAAGAATCTGCATTGAAATTAATTTGATTGGCAGAAACATCCAGATAAATCTATGGCAATGAGCAGTGGCGCACACAGGAATTTCTGAGGGGGGTCCGGGGTCGAAAGTTAACCATTTTTGTATCATGCTCCTATTGATTTTGTCAATTTTCGGGGACAAAACACAGTTAAAAACTAATTATTGAATAAATAACTAGCATTCATTAATAAAATCAATCATTAATAACAAATACTTAATTAAAGGGAGGGGGTCCGGACCCCCAGGTATATTGCCCTTGTGTGCGCCACTGGCAAGGAGTGATTTACCGATGAGACAATTGCACAGTAACGAAAGAAAGCTACGGCAAACAATTGTGATGGTGATAATCTCGGACTATTTCTGTTTTGCAGTAAAATGTAGGTTAAATTTTTCCTGTAAATTACATATGCAATAAATTCTTTTTTACTCAACTAATTTGTAGAAACCCTATATTTGAAATAGTCATTTGGAGTGCAAATACATGTTAATATTTTAATTAATTTTCAATTGAAAAACTTTATTTGATTTATGAACATTTAGACTATTGAACCCTCTCATGCTTTGTTTGATAGATTGCTTATTAGCATCACACTTTGAAGGATCATGAGGCTTGTTGGCTTTGTGGCTCTCAATTTTGAATCAATATTAAATAATGAAAATCATTTTTGATATGGCATCACAATACCTAGACTTCAACAATTGGCTAACGAGAGGATCTAGAGTATCTTTAAATTTATCGTGCATCAGCACTTTTATAGGATGGCATTTTAGGAATATCAATATTAATAATTTATATAGAACAGCGTTTCTCAAAATTTTGGGGCGCAACCCCCCCGAGGGAGGCATAATAACTCTACAAAGGGTGCGCCAGCATATTGAAAAATCAAAACAAAATGATTAATTTAAAAAAATTATTAATTTACTGGAAGCAAACAAAAAGATTACATTCTGAAAGCTTGATACTTACCAGTGACCCCAAGGGACTGTCATATATAAATTTATATACAAATATTAACACTTATCTTAATAATTTAAATTGTTAATAATTAATCCCTTAACCGCCAATTAAAAGTTACGGATTTCGCTCCCCAATGCCACCAATTTCCTTGTAGGGGGCATATGTGAAGTATTGGGGGAGGAATAAATAAGTAAAACCTCTGATACAAGTAAGTCTTTCACAATCACTGCCAAGGTTCTTTTATTGCATTCCAAAGCATTCGCAATAATTCCAAGGATACTAGTACATAGAAGAGATTGCACTTCGGAAAGACGAATATATACGTCCGGGGAAATTAACACGTTGGTTGAGCAAGACGTTTATATACGCCGGTGGAATTTTAAAAAAAAAGTCGTATTGCAGCTTTAGTGGCAGAGTATAGTATTATTGAATTCAAGGAATTGTTATTTGCATGGATGTGTGGGGGGTTTTGATGAAAATTATTGTTGAATATTTGGCAGCAAATATTGAAAGTTTGCGAAGCACTGATATTTAAGATAATCATATAAAATATATTAGGTGTTTACAGAGTCCATGACTGAACAGCCGTCAAACCATGTGATAGTAATTGTGAACTTATGAGTAGTACTCATGATTACTACCCACTTTTTCACGATTACTATCGCATGGTTTGGCGGCTGTTCAGTCATGGACTCTGTAAACACCTAACATATTTTCGCTTAAAGTATAAAAAATATATTTTATAATTCACATATCAATTTATTTCATACTTCTTTATACAGGGAGAGAAAATAAAAAAAAAACGCATGAAAATAGAATATAACTGTTTCAAACTTACGTTTCCTTTTTTTCAAGATTCTAATATGACTGAATTTTTATTTATAAAACGTAAATAGAGGAGTTTAAAATGATTAAATTCTTCTGTTGAAAATACGCCAAATAAATTTATTTTCAAACTATTCCTCTTGGAACAAGTTGTACGCCATGAAGAAAAGTTTTATATTTCAATACATTTCATTTTAACAGCAACAGAAGAAATTCATGACACATAGTTTTTCGAGTTCTTATATGACTTTTAAATTTCTTCTCTGTATACCACAAATGTTATATTTCACAATATAATCTTCATTATGGTTTTCGAGTTTATAAATTTTTATATTGAGTTGAATAATATATGATGAGATAAATTAAAATGTAATTTAAATAATTCCATAAAATATTTACTAAAAGTGTGCTTATATTTGCTCTTGGTGAATCATCTTTGTACTTCTTTCAGCTCGATTTCTGTTGCGTTGGAATGCATTATTATTTTTGTTCTTATTTAACTGTACGGAAATGCCTCAAATGATTCGCTCAAAAATTGGAATAACAATGATAGGCAAAATATAATGACTGAACTCTTTCTTTTTTCTCTCGTAACATCCTCCAAATCACGCACATTTACAGAAATAAATTTGTAAAATTGCTGTAGTTAGAAACATGGTTCACATACGCAAATTTTTGCTATACATATACATGGCATATGTCACAGTACCGATAAGAAGTGAAACCGTTCAATACATGTCGCTAGCATTGTCGTTGCGAAATCTGATAAGGAAGAAATAAAAGAATAATTAAGAAATTTCAAATATGTCCAGCATACATCATATCAAGGAATTATCACATGGAAGAATTTTAATAATGATTGATTAATCCGATTAATTAATTAATACGTAGTAGGATTCAAAAGCTCCCTGACTGAGTATATAACTTGAAAATATTACCAATTAAACTGCTGAAACGCATCCTCCTTTGAAATAAAGCACTTGAGTAACAACACACTTTTGCCACGGCTTCTAAAGGTCACAGAAACATTTGTGGAATCCTTTTTCAGCAATATCCCTTAATTCTACCTGCAATGCACTTTTAACTTCATCAGCAGATGGGACTTCGTTTAACATGCAGAGAACAATATCTTAACACATCCTATGGATTTTAAGATCCTTAGTCAGTATCCGAGGATATCCCAACTGATTCTGCTATTGTGTGAAGCCTGTTCTTACCTACGGTGACAGAAAATTTTACGATTTTTTGCAGTGGTACGGGAAGTCAGCTGACGTCCAGAGCATTTGTCGACTTCGACACTTTTCTTGACTTCTCTGAAACGTCGGTGTCCCTCAAAAGCTTGCGTTCTCGATAATGTATCAAAGCCTTACACACGCTTCAAAATTTCGTAAGTCTCCGTAGCACTTTTTCCATAATGTACACAAAAATTAACATTCATTATCCGCTCAACAAATACAGTTTCTTTTTATCACCCTAAATACATCATCCTACAAAATATAATGCCGCGGCGACCCACTGACCACTTGATTTAGAACAATTTTTTTTTTTAGAAAAGGGGAAGAATGTAATTACAGAGATGTGTTACTGTAGTCGCCTTACTTTAAAATTATCCATGTTACAGGTTCAGCACAATAACTTTTGAATCGTACTAGTATAACTATGTTTGTTTTAAAAATGAACTTGAATTTTACAAATATAAATAGTATTTTAAATAATTTAATTATTTACCTAATTTATTAACTACCAACCGAATCAGTTTTTAATGTAATGAATTCTAAGCGAAATTATAAATTTTGGAAGCAGTAATTTCTTCAAAATCTCTTTTTAATTTACTTATTAAGTAGTTAGTTAAAATAATTAAACTGCGGTACTTGACAGTAAAAAAAATCAAACATTTAAATTAATTCAGAACAAGTTTTACTTTATATATTCTAGCATAAGGCAAACTTTTGATGATCCCAACCATTCGGTTAAAGAAGCAAATCTAAAAATATATTAAATTTGTTCTTTACTCAGTTATCGTAGAACATGATTTTTCTTTAGAGAATATTTCAGGAATAGAGGATAATCGAATTACTTTTTCTTTCTGACTTATTTCTTTTGACGAGAAGCCGTCGCCTTCCACTAAGCCTTTTCTAGTTCGAGCATGTCCTTGATTCTCGCAGAAAATAGTTCAGCCCGCAGTACTCGAATGGGAGTGAATAGTCGTATTCCCAGAAGTCCCCTTTTCCATCCAAGAGGTCAGCAGAAATGTTCGAAAGAAAAGCAAAAATGTCCATGAACTAAAGTGCAAGATAGCCTCACCAGTATCGATCCTGGACCAATACGATATCGTGATTGATGATCAAGATTAAGTATTTAAGATTGGGGGATCGGAATGTCAAAAGTGTCCTTCCTTTTCTTTATTTGTATTATTTTTCTTTCTTTCCTTTGCACTTACTTCTCTGCCTTGTTATTATTTTTTTCTGCTTGCTTGTGGGTTTGGCAGAGTACCATGGCAGCTGTTTCTTAGCTTAGAAGAAGCTAGAAATCAATGTTTCTGATTGTTTTTCCAATAAAAGAAACATAAAAAAGGGGAAAGAAGTAGATAAACAAATGTAAATGAAACGAAGAAACATGAAGATAGAAATGCTCATTCAATAAGGCAAACAAGTTGTAAACTTTCACCCTCTCAGAATTCGATTGGCAAATTCTCACTCGGTGGGAAGTTTTTCATCGAAGGCTTTACTGCCAGCATAGAGTGGATGGCGAATTGATTCTTTTTTTCTCTCTTTATTTTGCATGGCATTACGGGGTTCGAAATTTCGAGGAAGTTTGAACGAATTTATTTTATGTTTGCCAAAAGTTCTTCCGAACGTTGAAATTCTATTTAAATGGGTTTGCTTAAAAAATATGTGTATTACTGTAAACGAAGTTATACAAGGTAACAGAACATTTGAGAGTAAAAAATAGTGTTGTATATTTTCTACCTGGTAGTGATATTTTTTGTTACATATCCAATTACATTTGACTTGCTGTAAGAAAAATGTGTAAGAATACTAAGTTTGTTACTTTGTATCTTATTATTAGAAACATGGACAAAATGTTACTAATAATAAGATACATGTTTCAGTAAATAATGTTCTACGTAAATCAATGCTGTTCCACAATAAAAGGGCTATAAATATATAGAAAATTAAAAAGCTACATAAAATAAGAAATAACTTGACTTGTGCTATAAACAAAATCAAAATCTTTTAAGTTATACCACATGGCAAACTCTCTCTCTCAGCAGATTGCATCGACTAACCTTATATTTCACCTCTTGAATGACATCATTTGTATTATCAAACTTCAAATTTCATGACAGGCTCTGAAATTCTGGAAGGAAGAAAAAGTCGATTGAGGTAAAATCAGAAGAATGCGATGGATGTGACGAAACTTCAAAAGAAAAATTATTTGACTGCACTACATCTAGACGTGAATGAGCACGGGCATTGTGGGCAAGAAGACAAACATTTTTGATGATCATACCACCTTTTTCAGGATTATAGCATCACACAATTTATTCTGCAGTGAGCAGTAAAAGACACTAGTGAGGTACTTGAACTCTTCTCCAGGTAGTCTTTTGAGATTGTCCCCGATAGAGTCCTAAAATAAACAACATGAACTTCCCTGCACATTTCTGCACCCTAGCCTTCATAGAGTGATGATTCTATTTATATTTCTGAGTTCTTTGGTCTGTAGTACCAATTGATAAAAATTCCAAGGTTGTTGATTGTTAACAAATTCTGAAAAAAGTCCTTTCTTCTTGCTCAAAAAAACCCCCTTCTTTCTTGAGAGGTTCCGCCGTATTTGCTTTTAAAAAGGAGTCAGGAATCATGGAACATATACATATGAAGACGTTTGACATGTGTAGCTCAGTGAATGTTTTTCTACTTTCTGCTACAATTAAGACGAGTCTCATTCAGTAACATTTGATTGCTTGTTCTTAGGGCCAATAAGACAAAGTGTTCTATTGGGCCTATTCATTCTATCTGGCCAAAAGTATCCGGACACCCCTTAAAAAAGTGGTTCTGACGAGTGACGCAATTTGATACGTAATTGAAAGCTATAAAAGGGTTGGTAATGGTTTGTCAGATTGCATTTATGCGTTTGTGAAGCAATGAGTAAGTCAAAGGAGCTTAGGGAGTTTGATCGTGGCAGTAAAGTGGGATGTCACCTTTGTGGGAAATCAGTTCGTGAGATTACGGACATTCTACAGAGGCCTAAATCCACTGTGAGTGATGTAATTGAGAAATGGTAACGTCGAGGCAGTGAAACGGCAGAAAAACGAACCGGTACGCCGAAAATACTTGGTGAACGCAGCAGCAGAACTCTGAAAAGGGTAGTGAAACAAAATCGCAAGTCCTCGTCGGTGGAAATTTCTCAGGAGTTCCAAAGTTCATCTGAAATTAGTGTTAGCAGCAGGACTGTCCATCGAGAGTTTAAAAACTTGGGATTCCATGGTCTTGCAGCCGCTCACAAGCCATACATCACTCCACAGAATGTGAAGCATCGATTGCAATGGTGTAGAACTCACCATCATTGGACTGTGACATGTGGAAAACTGTTCTTTGGAGTGATGAATCTCGCTTTACAGTCTCGCAGTTGGATGGACGCGTCTGGGTTTGGCGAATGCCCGGCGAACGTTTCTTTAGTGACTGCATTGTGCCGACTGTTAAGTTTGGGGGTGGAAGCACAATGGTGTGGGGATGTTTCTCTTGATTTGGCTTGGGTCAGTTAGTTCCTGTGATTGGAAACATGAACTCCGAGATGTATGTAGACATTCTGGACAATGCTGCACTCCCAACTCTATGGCAATATTTCGGGGAAGCCCCATTTCTCTGCCAGCAGGATAACTGCTCCATTCACACATGAAGGCTTGCGCAGAGGTGGTTTGACGAAACGAGTGTTCAAAAACTGGACTGACCTTCTCAGAGCCCCGATTTAAATCCCATAGAGCATCTTTGGGTCAAATTAGAGCTCAGATTACGTAGCGACGATCCTCACTGCAAGCACTCACTTCAGCTGTGATGGAAACCTGGAAGGCAATTCCTATGGTCACCCATCAAAAAATAGTGAGAAGTCTTTCCAAACGTATGCAGGCTGTCATTCATGCAAAAGGGGGACCAACATCCTATTAATATGTGCCTCAGGACGCTCCAAGTCCATACCACTGGGTGTAAGGATACTTTTGTCCAGATAGTGTATGAGGGTATCTCAAATGAAAAGTGGACATATGCGACTGCGTCAGAATGAGTGTGGTTATAGCAGAGCCACCAAATTGGGACCAGAAATACGGTAGGAAGTGTATACTGCATACGATGTTTAATAGTGAAACCTGTTAGTGGTAGAGGAAAGTAATTGAAAGTAAATTCGTACCATATAAGGATGCGTCCATATCAAAACAACGGATGTACAACAGTACGGTATCTGATTGCAGGAGGTGAGTGTATTACAGACATATATTGATGAACAGTTGCACCATACGAAGCACGCTGTTTAGGTTGGACGTCTTCGAACAGTTGGCGTAAAAGTTTCGAGAAGGGCAGCAAATGAAATTGATCACCCTGACAATGTTCCCTCTTCATGACTATCGTAAAAACAAGGAAACTTTTTAAAAAATCCATTGGAAAATGTTAGAGTACCCACCGTATATATATATATACAGTCCATATTAGTCACTCTGTAAATTCTAGGACTTAAGCCACTTAAGACTGTATTACGTTTCTATTTGGACGATAAAGTGAATGAAGCTCGTTAGGACCTCTTCAAGAATCAACCACATTCTTTCTAGAGAGTGAAGACACATACCTGCTGCCCAAACGAAGGAACCTGTGTTACATCCCCCGGAGTAATTTCTTTTGATTTCTAATAAAATAATTCTTTTATTGAACTTGTCCACTTTTCATTTGAATAACCCTTATACTCAGCATGGCAGCATCCACAATTGATGATTGTCCCCTTCTTCTAAGGAAAAATGGAAATTCTTTTTCCAACTTACCACATAGTCACATGATGAAATATTATTTCTATAAATCATCATTTACATAACCACCATTTCTTCATTGATTTATCGACACTGTAACCTTCCAAATAAATGAACCTTTACCTAACTTTGTGCATCTCTATATATTCTCCATTGAAGATCTTCTATCTGACGCTACTTCAATCTACGGCTTCCTTAACAAAGTAATTCAACTTTAATAGCTGAACTTTTAGCAACGTATGCTTATATCAACTAATACGCTCCGATAACTGCAGATCAGCTGATAGGTAGAATAAAGTGTATGCATTAACCTCGGTTATTTTTTAGTAATAACTAAAACTTACGATACTCCTATGTATATACATTTATATATAGAATTGTTTGCATATAATTTACTTCCACTATCAAACATCTTTATAATATTTTGTATTTGGTTTTTATTCATTTATTTGTTTTAAAAAATCGTACAGCTGTCCGGAAATGAAATTTCCAGAACAAAACAAGACAAATTTTCCTAAGGGGAAATTGCTTTAATGGAAAAGCATATATATATATATATATATATATATATATATATATATATATATATATATATATATATATATATATATATATATATATATATATAAAGGCCTAATTCACCACGCCTAAATTAAAATTATATAAAAAAGTGCTGAAGCCAATTAGAGTTAACTAGCAGAAATGGGGAAGAGCCATATTACAAACTACTGATAAGCAAGAAATATGAAAATAGAAACACTCTTATAGTTAGAGAAGGTCATACACATTTTACTGCAAAATAATTAATTTTCTCTTTTTACATTTCACGGTAAATTTAGCTTAATACTAGTAAAAATTGCTAGCATTTAATTTTAATTATAATAATTATCTATAAATAAGGGTAAAAAACATTTTTAATATATTTCTGAGAAGTAGTTTTCGTCATTTTTAAGTGTTTTCATTAGAGCCTTTTCCCCTTTTATTAGTTGGTTCACTTAAATATTTTAATCAGATACTTCAGTGCAAATGTTGGATAATATCACTGCCTCAAGTTAATTAAAATATTGAAGCAGCTTTTTTAAAAAAAAAACCTCCTCTTCAACTATTTAAACTGCTCACGTCCACATGGATTTTAATCAAATTTCAGATATTATCTAAGAAACTGCATGACAGGAAAAACTTAAAAATTTGTAAGAATCGTATTTTGATTACTGGTTAATAATATAAAGGACACAGTCTGTAATATATATATATACATATATATATATATATATATATATATATATATATATATATATATATATATATCATCTCTTTTAAAACTAAAATATACAACGAAATCAAGTTTAAGGTCTAAAAGAAACGAGGAATTTAATAAAGACATTTATTTTTTAAAGTAATATTTTACGTAAAGAAGTTAATAATAACGATCTCTTACTTATCATTCATTCCGTGTATAACACGAACTTTTAACACAAAAAAACAAGATTGAAATTTATGGGTGTACGTTATACACTAAATATAAAATTTATAGCTTTGAAAATAAAGAAAATATGTTTTTGAAAAAGTACATTTTTATATCTAGTTAAATATTGTATATTTAAAAGAAATAATATACCTTATGAATTTTTATCTTTGGATAACTGTCTTTCTTCTCTTACACCTCTAGATACACTTTCGAGTTGTGATTTTTCTTCGTCATCACTTCTTTTTTTTCTGATCTACAAATAACTAACCATCATCCATTCCATATCTTGAATGATAGATGTATTGTGTTTTTAAATGACCTCTTAATTGAATTCTTTAACGATGAGGATTATCTTAAATGGTTGATGTTTCATTTGATGACATTGACGAGAAAATCTTTGAAGTGGTAAATCTGGTTTATTGTACATTTAACATAAAACAGGGAATGGACGACGCAACACAAAACAAAAACAAAAGAAAAAGACACTACATACACATGACGAAGATAAAAAGCAACAGCCCAAATTTTCCAGAAACCTCGGTTAAAATACGAAATTACAAACGGAAGTACAACTCATATGATCTTTGTGGACGGAGGTTACCGATTGGTGGAATTATATCGTTCGAAAGATTTTCTTTAGTCGGGTATGTAGTTATTATCTACGTACGGGTCCTAAAAGACAGGGACATTACAAATTAAAAGCATGTTTACGATTAAATTTGTGGAAATTATTACATATATTTTCTATTTATATAGCGAATGTACCTCAAGCTTTATAAAAGAATACAGTTTGAAACTATAGGTGTCTTATGTTAATTTGTACAATACGCCGGAATATAAAGAAAATATATTTTTCTTTTTTGCATAAATTACAAATTAATATGTATTTTGTATTGACCCACACCTATTGATAATTGCTTAGGCCGATAATTCTTTATAAAATATTAAAACAATATATTGCTGTTCTAATTTGAATTTGAGAAATTGCGCTAGGAAGTGTGTGAGATACTAATGAACTAAGAACAATTTATTTACGTACTATTTCCCTTTACCCAAAACAAAGAAATTGTATTTTCATATATATATACATATATATATATATATATATATATATGTGTGTGTGTGTGTGTGTGTGTGTGTATGTTTCTATAATATCTATATATAATGTCATCTTATGAGTGCGGCTGTCGCAGACGTATATGAAGCTCAATAAAAAGAGTGGCTTGAAATAAAAAGAAACCGTCATAAATACAATAAGATTTAGGAGGCTCTGTTGTTAAATATTTAGCAATTACTTTATTTTTTAAAATTTTTGTAGTTTTAATTTTCTTAGTTTAAGTTTATTTTTTCTTTAAAACATCTTTTAGAAGAGAGTACTCTTACTAAATATTTGAAAAGCAAAAAAAAGGTAATTTGATATGTTTTTTTATTAATTTTGAATTCATGGGGAATGATGATAGTTAAATTATGAAACAAAAATTTAAATTAAAAAAAATTTAAAAAAAAACAAATATTTCTTTATGAAAGTGTTATCTTAAAACGATAATTATAGCAACAATATATTAATTATTATTGCATATTTAAGTAATTATATTAATGTAGCTTTTATAAATATCTCCTATTAGGAATTTGTATTTTTTCTGGATTTTTTTTTATTCATGAATTGCCATTTCACTACTGAATTTTAGTCAGAATGAAGAATTTTAACTTTTATGATTTTTTTTTAAATATTTGACAGCGATGCTAATTTGTTAAAATATTTTCTAAAGTTTTGAATATGTTATAATGATTACAATAAATAAAAATATAACTCTTAGATTTTTATTACTGCTTAATATCAATACTTTTAATTCATCGTAATTTGCATGTCTAAATATATAATTAAAACATAACTGAATTTTTTTCCTGACAAATAATGCATAGCTCTGAATTATGTAAATTTTCCTAATCAGACAATCTTGAAAGCAAACACAAGCCAATATAATTAAAATAGTACAAAAAAATTTAACATTTAATCTAAATAGGATATGTATGTAATTACATTTGGTGTATGTATTTGGTACATAGGATATGTATGTAATTACATATTCAGCTCGTAAAAATATTTCTTTAATGAAATGATTTTAAACACTTTCCAAGAAAGCATTCTTTTTACTGTTATTGTTTACCAATACTAAATGTGTCTATAAATATACACAGTAAGTAATACAATAATTCATAGCAAAATAGCAGAAATATTTTTTACATTAATGAAAATTAATGTGAGGGGAGGAATTTTTATCATTAGTTTCATCAGGCGAAACGCTCAATTCAAATTAAGCAGAACTACATTCATAGATCATTTAATTTTTCCTCGTCTAATAGAATTGGTGTAATTATCTAGTCATAAAAGTTCTTTTTGCGAACGTGTTAAGTGTTTTCTAACTGATTCATCAGCAAAATCGATTTATTGACATGTTTGGAATGGTAGAACCAAAGATCGGCATACTTCCTGTTGTAGTAATAAGTTTTCATGCCTGATGACTCAAAAATTCAAAAATTTCGCCCATTAAGCTTAATAAGCAATATTCTCAGACTGAAAATAAATTATCTAGTCAGTGCTAATGAGCTTACAACATCACATGATTTCTTTACGTAGAAGAAACAAGCACAAAATCAAAATAAAATCTGTACGAACCGAGAGGTGATACTTAGGGTGTGGCATAATACGCAAGTTTTGTGATATCAAACGAATAAATATATCAACTAACTGAATACATGCATTTTATATTATTTTTTAAAATGAATTTTCTATATCTTGTAATCAAAGTAAGATGCACAGTTATTTAACAGGAATCAATTGAATCTGGTTTTTTCATAGAATAATTAAAATCAATAGGAAACTTTGAGCACATATATAATATTAAAAACATATAAGCTCATATTTATAATACTAGTAACAGTACGTTTGAATGTACTTAAATTGTTTGAAAGAAGAATGAATGATATTAATTGTTTTATGATGACGTACTGATCAATGGAAACCATTGTAGAAACGAGTGCCTAACATATTAATCACCCCCCAAATGTCACGAGCAGCAGGATTATGCACTGATGAATCGCGTTTCGTAATGGTTCAGCAGGTTTGTCTGCCTCCACAGAAAAGTGTATTGAATGGTCTTGCGTCCAATAAGGCGTTTTGAGACTGGTGCATATATGACACACCCGTCACGAGGGGTTAATATGATATTCTTCTTTTTTTAAAAAAAATATACAACACCTTAATCATTTCTGCCACGTTTTATATTCCTTACTATTTAGTTAGTGCCGTAAAGACATGTGTGTAGACATGTTAGAACGCATTTCATACGATCCAAATTTGTTTGAATATGTTGCAACATGTGAAGAGACATAGAATGTTACCTATAAGACATAAAATAAGGCCGTTCGATGCAATGGAAAACTCCAGGATCCCCATGATCCAAAAAACGCACATGTAAGAATCAAAATTCAAGGTAATGTTAATTGTATTCTTTGACATTAACGAAATAGTGATTGAGGGGTTTCCCAGTGGACTGTTCACTTGTACATTGCAGGACTAAAAAACTTCGTGAAAAAATTAGGGGAAAAAAGCCACAGTTGTGGAGTGATGGCTGGCTGTTGCAAAAAAACAATGCACCTGCTCACACGAACCTACGTGTCAAGCATGTTTAAACTAGCAAAAATATTACTGTGATAAGGTATCCTCCTTATTCACATCGTTTAGCTTCATGTGACTTTCCTACAGTTAAATCTTGCTTAAAGAGACCTCATTTTATCTCAATTGAAGAGGTTCAGGGAAAATTGGGGAATCTCTTGAAATGCATTCCAAAAACCTCGTTCTAGAACATTTACCAAAAATGATAGGAATGAAAGTAAAAATGTGTGAATGCGGAAGAGGATTACTTTGAAGATGATAATGTCACAAAGAACTGATTCTATAAATGTGATGATTTATTGGAGCAGTCTCGTTTCTTTTGGTTCACACCTCGTATATGTATATATGCCTGTATATATATTTCATATATTTATTTTTTTCTATACATACATAATTGTATATATATATATATATATATATATATATATATATATATATATATAAACAATTATATATATATATTTATAAATACATATATAAATGTATATATATATTTATTTATTTATATACATATATAAATGTATATATATATATATATATATATATATATATATGCATATGAAATAAATTTATATAATATATCAAAAACAAGAAATAATAGATAATTAACATTACAATAAACAATGGAATAAAAATATAAAAGCAAACATGACGATTGAATTTGTAGAAAAATACAAAAAAATGAACTACAAAAAGGTACCTAACGAGTCAGAAAGCAATTTAGGACTTAGGACCGAATGAATGGGGTGAAACTAGTTTGAAGGCACCAACATTCCCCCTTTGTAATTCGATAGGAAAACTACATACAATAAATCAAAATTAATCTATAAAAACTCACAGAAATTATGAGAAAACCACCGAGTACTATTATGCAACAATTTCTCCTGAAATCTTAAAGAAGAAAATTTCTAAAAAAATTACTTTAAAACTACGTATAAGAAAAGGATTTTTTAAAAAATAATTCTACAAAACTTCCCCTCACAGAGCTTTTTCCAAGATAACCAAGGGTCTTGACGTTCATGGAAAGCTAATATTCACTGAGTTAAAAAACCAGATTACTTATACACCCATCTTTTAAATCAGTCAGCAAAGGTAGATGCGAAGAGCGATGATAGTGAAATTTGGTAGGCTATGAATTGTTTGATTATCAAAAATAAAGAAATTTCTTAGGCTCTAACTTCGTCAGTTGTCAAAAATGTAGAAATTTGTAAGTGTGTAAGATGTTCAAAATGTGTGTTGAAAAAATGTAAACTGTGAGAAGAGTGTTATAATATAATCTTCATAGCAAGACCACTAACATTCTGACTTTGAAATCCTATTGTTGTGTGGTGGATTTGAAATTAAAAACAGCAAGACGATTAATGTATTTGTAATGTATGTAAGTTCTTAAGAAGTTAAAAGGGTTTCATGATCTAAACATCATTTTTTATATTATTGAAATTATCTATTTTGTTGGTAGTTAAGTTATCCTTTCTAAATAAAAAATTCAAAATAATATTTCTGCAAATTGATAAATGCAAATTACTATTCCATACAGGAATTTTGATTACATGAAATTTAAAAGAATCTCTTTTGTCAAAAATACTATTGACTATATTATTGCTAATACGATTCAAGTCTAAATACAATAATTCAACCATATTAGAGTTATAGTTAGTTTTAAGTAGGTTGAGATAGTGTGGGAAGAACGAAATATTTGGCTTGTATTCACTATTTTTATAAAAAAACCCCTATTAAATCATTTATACAACGATAAAGCAAGTAACATTCATCAACATTATGATGATAAATTTAAAAAAATGTAAATATAGGTTATCTGATCAATTACTAGCAGGACCACCCTGAGGTAGTCCTCTGACCTGTTTATAAAGATTCTGATCAAATGAGATGAAATTTTCTTGTAATACAAGGTTAACAAGAATATCATTTTTTTTCTTTTTTTATTGAATTATATAATTCATATTTATTCTAAATTAACTGTAGAATCCTAATCATATTATCAATATCGATAGAATTAAAAAGGTCTTCAAAGGCAAAACCGTGCTTGGAGAAAGTTAATATATCTTTAGTGACTCTGGTAATCTCTAAGCTATTTTTAGTTATTGTTGTTTGTTGTAAGTTATCAATGGTATTTTGAAGAAGAGATTGTAAAATCTTCCCAGACTTTCTGATATTTGTATTGTACCCATTAGTAATATTACGGAATTTTATATGGCTTTTATGAAACTTTGGTGTTAAAAAAATGCGGGGATATTTAATATTTTTAGATGAATGTATTCAGTCTTTTGTTCAAATTCAAAAGAAGATTATCATCGTTTCTATTACTATGAATATATTTTTGAAATGCATTATTATTTAAAATATTATTACTTAATATTTTACTATAATAATTTTGACAGATTATGGCATAAATAACTGAGGCTTTATCAACAAATGTAACCACTAAATCCTTTTGAATATTCTCCATTGATGCTTTAAGATCATTATACATAATTTCATTTTCAACATTGAAATTTAATTTTCCAATTTTTATTGCTACATAAGATCCAAATTGATTGAAAACCTCAATCGGCATTCCGTATTTAATTGCAATTGTAAGATAGAAATTATCTAAATCCTTTTCGATTTCTGTTTCATAACATTAGATTTGTTTTGTGATCATAAGCCTAAAACCAGTACCTTTTTTCATAAAATATCTCTATAAATCATTTTTCATGATGCCAAATGTTTTCCGTGACAACATGCTGATGATAATCATCAATATAGAGCTGATATAAATTGCATTTGCATGACTCTGTGCATAGGATCTCCAAGATTTGATTATAATTAAGTATAAATCTGCCAAGAATCTTGTTGTATTTGAAAGCCTTTTTAAAAAATAATATTTTTAATACGAAAAAATACTGATATATATATATATATTTGAAATGTACCTGAAAAGTTAATTTTGTTAAAGGATTTATTCATAAATAACAATGTACAATATTCTGTAGTGTAACTTTCACGTGCATCTAATTTAATATTCATTTTTTGTACTAGATAATTATTAAGGTCTCGAATCATACACATACCATGACAATCCCAAAGATTACATCTGCTTAAAATCCGTGTCAAAATTTTAATTTCAGTTTTATTCATGCCAAACATTGAGGATTTAATTAAGCCTGTGTTGTGTAGTTATCCTCAAATTTATTAGCTAATTCTAAGACATATTTCTTGAGGATTGTCATGTCTCTAGTAACTCTTTTTCTGCATTTAGCTCGTGAAATCCTCGTGATACCAATATCATTACTATTAAAAATAAGATGTATTAAGTTTCGGAATGTATAATGAATCCTCGGATTTTTGCTTAAAAGATGGCAAAATATTTCCACTATTCCAGATAGCATTCAAACCATAAGGATAATATGATCTAAATTAACCTATAAAAAAGCTTATATAACCTATATACATGTATAATCCATAAATATATGCAAATAGCTTTAAAACTTTTTCTAGTCAAGATAGTAGGAAACATTAGCCACAGTAGTGCAATAGGAACTTCCCGGCCTTAGGAACCAAAATTGCAGGTTTAAACAAAGTTTTGGGGATAGCTAACCTTCACCTGTAATTTGCTTATACTCTGACATAGGGAAATGAAGCAATAATATTAGGAGAAATTTAAATATTAAAAATAAAATACACTATATACAATTAAAATTTAACGATAAAATTATAGCTTAGTAGTATTTACTAGTATAGAGTTAAAATTGATGTAATAAAGTAGATGATAAGATTTATTTTGTGAGTACAGCAACAAATATATGTATATGTATATATATATATATATATATATATATATATATATATATATAACATAAGTCACATAGTTCATTCAGTTTAGTTAACACAACAACTCGTAGTTTTTAATTGATATTTTGTTATTTAAGATAAAATCATTCAAGTTATGCTAGTTGGAACTTTTCCTTTTATATTGTGTGTGTATCATACTTAATCTTAATGCAATAAGGGACCAAAATATTTTAAAGTGCATGAATAAGAGTAAAGAAATTCATATGTAAGTGTACATATTTTGAAATTATATGTATTTATTAATGAAGCTCACTAAAACATTTGTGCATTTTTCTTCTTTTATGTTGAAATACTTTTGAAAGAAATATAATTTATTTTTACTTTTGTTTTTGATGCAAAGAATGTTCTGAATCTCTTATTCTTAGATGGAACAAAGTCCATAATTTCCCCAAAGTTCTGCTTTTAAATTTAGAGAAAAAACTAATTGCTTGAATTATGTTCTTTCAACTTGTGTAGAGTAGTGTATTGTCAGGGAATTTCATCAAAGTGAATAACAAAAAAGCAAAAAGAAAAAGAAAAAAAAGAGAACAACTTGGTTTTTAATTTACGTCTATCTCTACGTAATTAAATTCAGCCAACCGTTTTGATTTGAGTTCTTGTAAACGTTTTAAATGTATTTACTATTTTTTTTTATCCTTAGGATATTTTTTTGGTCATTTTCTCAAAGAAAGATTTTTAATTAGAAGTCAACTTTTAATTAATTTCTTCCTACAAGTTTACTGTTTTACTACGTTTTATAGAGGAAGTTCTCATTTAAAGTTTTTCTTTCAGTGTGACTCAAAAAAGAGTAAACATTTATTTTATGCAAATAGATATTAAAATGGCTGGCAGATTTATAGATACTTAGTCTTTTAAAGTCATAAAAATGTCTTCTGTCGAAAAATTGAGGCATTTTCTCTAAAAAAATAAATTACAAAGGGCTTTAATTTTACCGCTATCTACTCAGAAGCCATGAAACAGTCAAGAATAATTTAAATATGCAAATTTGAAGTATAAAACTGTCAGTTCAAACATTCAAAAAATTTAGTTGAAGATTAAAAGTTAAAAAAAGTAAACAAAAATCTTTGAATATGAAGCAAATATATGGTGCATAAATAACAAAATTAATATATATATATATATATATATATATATATATATATATATATATATATATATGTATGTATGAGTGTCAATAAATGCGAAGCAATGAAAACGTTATTAAGTTATTTGTAGGTTCGTTTACTTCTCATTTAGTTGATATTAAAGAATATTGAGAGAGAGAGATTTTCATAAATATATTTATAAATATTATTCACTTATAATAAATAAAAAAGATGCACGAATCTTATTTTTGTTATTTGTCATAAATATTGTTTGAATTTTTCTGCTTATTATTGAAAGATAATCCAATAAGTTAGTATGTAGAAATAAAATTTGAAAATGATTTGTGAAATTTTATAACTATAATCTCAAGCTAAATCCGCGAGTACGAAATTCAATTAACTATATTATAATTCACCCCTCGCCAAGATATTTCTAAAATTATTAAATCATCTACCTAAAAACAACATTTTTTCGTGTAAAAAGTTTAAATTAAACGTATCAATATATAATTATTTACAGTCTTTCTAACACAATGGTTTTATATGATGCTGGAACTATAGTTATCATGTGAAAGTGGTGAATAATGTTAAAACACGTAAAATACTTTTATGCATGCAATTATTAAGCTCTTTTGTAACACATATGATGTAACATAAGTAAGATTATTAAAACATATAAAAAATAAGAAGTCCGCCTGGTGGCTTTGGGGTAGTGGGCTCGATTGGTGAGCCCAAATTTTAGGGTTCGATCCCGACTGGAATCGATAGATTTTTTAGATACAAAAATTATAGGCACACGTATCGTATGGTTGTGTGGCATGTAAACGATTCCTTTAAATATTAAATGGGCTCTCTTACAGAATATCTCAAACTGTGGGACACTCCCCACTTGGGGTGCGTGATAACTGCATATTGAAAAGTCGTAAACTAAAGATTATTTAAAAACGTATTAAATTACTGAAAACAAACAAAAAATACTTTCTGATAGAATAAAATATGAAATACACATTTACACTGATATACTACACTTATAAATGTATCAGTACTATGTAATGTATTTTATTATTAATTTAACTTTACTAAGCTTAGAACAGATTTGATAATTACAAATGACCTCAAGGGCTTGTATTAACACTTACCTTGATAATTTGTTGGGTTTGTAATTAATTCCTTAACTGCCGATTAAAAGTTACGTGATTCTTTCGCCAATGCCACCGTTTGCGAGTTTTGATGTTTTTTAGGGGAGGAGGAGGAGAAAAAGAAAGAAAGAAAGAAGCAAATTCTTTGAAATAAGTAAATTCTTCGCAAACACCGTCAAGGTTCTTTTCTTGCATTTCTAAGCCTTAGAAATAATTTTATGGATAGCAGTGCACAGAAAAGATCATACTTCGGAAAGAGGTATATATATGTCCAGAAAATTAATGCTTCAGCTGAGAGACGTTTCTATACGTCGGTGGCATATAAGAGGTTAGAGACGAATTGTAACTTTAGTGTTATAAAGTGTAGTATTATTGAATTCAATACATTGTAATTGGATGGAGGGGGCCCGATAAAAATGATTATTGAATATTGGGTCGCGAGTATTTTAAATTTGAGAATAACTGCTCTAGTACATTCGTTAAAATTATATCGAGGCAATATTTAGCATCTGACGAGACATTGAATTAATTCAAGTGTCAAAATTTCGTATAGACCACTAGACTGACAACAGAAAAACTAGTTCTCACACTCGGAGGGGATACAAAGGCTTGTGTGTCGAGATGCAGCCCATTTGAAAAAAAAAATAATAATAAAACATAAAGATGAAATAAATTATTTGAGGCATTCATGCGGTTTTTTTCCCAACTAAAATACCAATTAATAGGAAACTGAAGTAAATGCAAAATGATTTACAGTTTAAAAACAAAATAAATACCTTAACTAGTTCAATCTATATACAATGCTATATTCATGAGAAATATTAGGGTTTTTTTTTGCTTTGAATCCTCATATTGATTTAAATTTATTTGTATTATTACACTGAAACGTTATATTTTACTTCAAAAATAATAGTTTGTTTTATATAGAAGCAAATATTTTACAGATACTTTTACTGCAATTTGTGATAATATCAAAAACATTTATATGTGTTTATACGGAGAATTCATAAAATACCTTTTGAATCAATTCTAGTATTTATAATCATACATGGATTACTAGTTGGAAAAATGTCTTTTCCAGCGTTCTCCAATTTGAATTATCAGACCAGAAGTCAAGCTTCTCGGAAAATACTCAATTTACGTTACCTCCTATATTTTATCATGCTTTCCACATCCATATCACAAAAATAACATGTTTCCTTCAAGTGCACTTTGTAAAATTCGAAATAATAAGTCTGACTGCTTGAATGCATTTCCAGGAGCATAATAGGAAATCTGACATGCAGATCGCAGAAACACATTTTGTCTCGGAATATTTATGTAACGGCTCTCATTTGACAAAAGGTGATGTTAACATGTTTATTTTTATCTCTATGAATCAGTAGGGGATACGTACCTTTCAAAATAAATCCTTACAATCCTTTATTTCTCTCTTTTCTTTCATTGATTCACTCCTATAGGTAATGTGTTTCAAGGAGCTTTCTGGAACGCATAATATAGTGATATTTGAGAAAAGATAATAGAGTGTCCTTTGTTATTTTGAAAATAGGTAGAGGGAACCTGACTGCTTTGCGAAAATAGGTACTGAAGCCGAATGCCTTTGAGTGGAACAGGAATTCAATCTAGTTCCATTAGATGAATTGGAAGTTTCTTCCATTGCAGAATAACGATGTTTCCTTGCAGTCTATGCTTAGAATACGATTCCCAACGAATAATATGTTCATTGCGAATCTTTATGCAACAGTGTCTATTTGCAATAAATTACACAAACCTAGAATAAAAATATTGCAAGAAATTTCCGGTAAGACCTTATTGATAATTGAAACTAAGGGTAACAGTTATCATAAAAGAACTGACTTTTAAAGTGATATATAGTTTAGTTAAAGGGTCGCAGGTTTAGTTTTTACTGGTTTTGGTATGTTGTAGAAATATAACTATTTTGCTAATCAAAATATTAAAACACTAATCAATGACTGAATGTTTGAGATTATACTTTCTTGCATTTTATTGTCCTACTTTAAATGAATCATGTTAATGTCATACGATTCAGAAAAATACTGCATAATCTCTTTTATAATAAAAATTATTATTGTTTCCTAATTTCCCAATGAAAAATCTATTTTTATGGCTAAGAGGTAATATATAATTTAATCCGGTGTTTCTCAAACTATGGGGTGAGCTCCCCTGGGTGGGGGATGCGGTGACCCTGCGAGGGGGGCGTGAGCATATTGAAAATAAAAGGTTTAAAAATAATTTTTTGGAATGAAATAAAAAACAAAATGCTTCCTGACATAATAAAAAATACACATTTACATTGATATATTTATAGGATTCCACTTCAAATGCTCATTAGCTATCTTTGGTCCAATAACCAAATAAAAAAATACATTTTGTTTGCTTTACTGTAATCCCAAGAAGAGAGACTTTTTATTACGTTTCTTTGAACCCCTAAAATACTACTTCTGATTATCATATATTTGACCTTCAAACTTACTGGTATGTTTCACCCTGTCTCTTTTTCTTTTAGGAAAGTTGTAAATAATATTTTTCTGTTGCTTTTTTCCATGTGAATGAGTTTTATGATATATGGATAAGCATATTGAGTACTTTGAAGGATTTTTTGGCCAGGCTGTATTTTTATGAGTATTTTGAAAACATATAATCCATAATGAAAAACGTTTTACACAATTATTTGTTAGAACTGATATCGATATTTTTATATTAAATAAATTCACTTTTAACATAGGAGTGGTTGCATGAGGCACAGAATCAACCCAGGATCACAAATTCATTAATTCTGGGAAAACTCTTTATTCGTTAACAGTGACCTCGACAGTATCCTCCTATTAGACAGTCTTAATGGGAACAAAAAGGAATATGTCACAAATATGCCTCTTTTTTGGCAAACAATTTTTTACCATCAAGTTACTAGTTTTGATCAAGCTGGCTGCACAACCACTTTTGTCCAAAAATATTTTCTATGAACATGCTACACTTCCCCCTCCCTCTGAACAATTTTGTGGTCTTGATTGCTGTGCTGTACGACTTATTAAGATTTTTTAATGTAAATGAGCAGAATATAAAAAAAATAGGCATCTGTGATCTCTATTGAAGGAAGTTGAAACTGATCAAGCAATTGAAGAACCTGCTGAAATAATTCATATTAATCGAGATATAGCGAAAGTAAGTATGAGAAAAGCGATAGACATAAAACGTTTGAGTTGAAGTGAAATTTTCAAATTCTGCCTAAAGAACTCTGAAGAAAACTATGAAGCCATAAATGTAGCACTTCGCCTTTTCAAAAAGACACGATGAAGAAAAAGTTCAAAATGCTATTTGTAGATCATCAAACGACAGCAAAACTACAATGACGTGAAAAATATGACAGTTTTGATGGAAAATAACGTTCCTGTATTGTTAGCGAAAAGTGTCTGTGATTTATGTGCTTTATTAAGGACACGCACGTTTGAAACATTTTCTACAGCTTTATTGGATTTTTTCTCAAATTATCAAAGAAAAATCGAAAAGTCCTTGAAAGTAGGTAAGTATATTTTCTCTTAATTAAATTATTTACTGGAGTTGTGATTTTTATCGTGTATAGTAAAAATAATCATAAAATAAATTATAGTTTAAAAACAAACGAAAAAAACAGGCTTTTATAGTGAATCGAACTAAAAAGAAGAAAAAAAATATATATATATTACCTAAAAGTAGCATATACAAAATTTAATACTTATCTTGTTAATCTGTACGGTTTATAATTATGATCATATTGTAGCTTTAGCGCCCAAAAATGCATAATTATTGCATTCAATACATTTTTATTTTGGTAAGGGGGGCGCGAAAAAGATTATGGTTGAAAATTGGGTCGCGAGTATTGAAAGTTTAACCACTGATATAATCTGAATCTAGAAATGCAAATATTTTTCTCACGAACATCAGAAACTTAATTAATAATATAAAATGGGGAAATTAATCATAGTGTTATTGAACATCGGATCCTGTGAAGCAATTTTGAGGTATTTCAAGTTGATGGTATTTGACACAAATGCTCAAATGTAGAATTCTACCATACATTTAAGGAACTAGTACAACTCAAATACGTAAAACCCCAACGATTTAAATGAGCTATCCACGTTTTTAGAATAAACATTGAACGTTCAACATACAAATTCTTTTTGCCCTAGCCCACTGGAACAGGAACTAGGGGTCAACCCAATCTCAGATGGGTGGACTGCCTAGAAAAGGGCTTCGATACCCGAAGAATGACTAATTGGAAGACCATGGCCAAAAAACGAGAGGCTTGGAGAAAATTCTTGAAAATGTTAATGCTAATCCGGGACTGTTGCGCTATTGAAAATGAATTGGGGGGTCACCCTTGCTAAATCCATTTCACCGATCTCCAGTTTTCCCTGCAATGCACTCAAGCTAAAAAAAATTTTTTTTAACTGTCTGATATTATATTGATCCAATCTGGTAAAATTATGAAAGATTAAAAAAAGTAGTAGTTCAATGACAGCACAATACCGGTTAACTCATACTTTTTAAATGTATGCACAGTATCAAAATTTAAAAAAATAATGTAAATGAATATTCAAAAACAATTTAATTTGTAAACAAAAATTCAAATGGCGAGAATAAATTCGGAAAATAAAGTCAAATAAAAACTAAACAAATATTAGAGACAATTTAAAATTTAGAGAAATAAGTCTTTTTTTCTTATTTAACACTTGCATGAAGGGAAAAATAACAAAAAAATTTTCTTATATATGTATTTATAAAGACTAATTACTTTTGCTACGCATAATTATGTTTTATAAAATCAGGCAAAGAAAACAATATGATTTCAAAACTAATTGAAGGAATTTAAAGTCGGAGGGAGGAAAACAACTCCTATCTTTTTTTTATAATCCATTTTCTATATATCATCATAACTATATTTTTCAAAGAAAGTTCTGCATAATGTTCAAAAAGCTTATATATAATTTTTTCTTACGTTTCAACCGTATTAAGCGTGATTGATATCCCTCCAAGGACTATGAAAACATGAAATTATTTTGATGGATTTCGTATTTTTCAGAGCATTCTATACTGTAAACACTTTTGTTTTTGATTCTGTTTTCTTCCATCCTTTTTTTAAAATATTTATTATTTTCAAAATATAAGAAAATAAAGTTTTCACAGTTTTTGTTACCATGCAATGTTTTCTATCATCTCTTCTTTTCCATAGTCATTTTGAAAAAAAAATTGTGCCAGAGCTTAAATATTCAATAAGTGGCGCAAAGGGGCTCGAAACTAGAATATCTAATGTTTTTCGCTCCAATACAAATAAAATGTTCAGAAACTCGATTAATCTATATGATTGCCATGTTATATTTAAAAATGATGAATGCTTTTTTAGGAAATTGCTTGCGTTTACAATCAAACTGCACTTTATTGAGACTGCAGTACAAATGTTAGAAAAAAGTTTTTAGATCATTTCTTCATCTAGATGAAACGCCAATAATATCCTCATGTCAGTATTTTTGAATAAATAATAAGAATATCTATATTAACGACATGTTTTATAAAATCAAGCGAAAAGCTATAGTTATAATTTAAGAAAATTTGAGACTATACTATTGTGTGTATGTGTGTGTAAAGCCTACAGTGGAAATAATCCTTTTGGGTCGAGTAAAAGATCCTTGCGTTTTTTTTCTATTCTTTTAAAAACCTTATATTTATATTAAGGTTAAAGGTAAATCAATGATATATATTTTCTTTTGTTCAATGACCTTTGAACATCTATTATTCGGCTGTGAAGGGAAAGGGAAATTTTATTAATCCATTGAAACATATATAATAAGCCTTCACCTGGATTATATGTCTGAGCTATTCGAAACAGAAACAATCATGACTATCTCCCCACAAACCAATATCATTTTGGTGTCTTCCCATCAGAGAAATGCCCATTGTGAGGGCCTAAGATGATTGACTGAGACACCTCAAAAACCTCGACCATTTAGATCAGTGCTCCGCAACCTTTTTATCGCTGCGGACCGGTCAACGTTTGATAATTTTACCGCAGCCCACTGAGAGTGTGACACGTTGAATGTTTATATTTTAGATTGTTTTGATTTAACAATTTTAATTTAGTTACATTTAAATATGCCTTCAGAATAAAATATAGTTACACAAAAAATGAATAAAATAGATTTAACGTGCAATATAAAGGAATTTCCGTGGACTGTTGCCCAAATCCGAAAGAAATGCCCCACTTTAAATAAAATGGCAATATTTTAATGTTCTTTAGGCGGCCCGCCACCATCTGATCCATGGACCAGTACCGGTCCACGGACAGGGGGTTGCGGATCACTGATTTAGATAACTTCTCACAAAAATCAGCCTCTGTTTGGTAACGTGATACTTAATGGCCCAACAGATATTGATGGCTGGAAATAGTTGTAGAATTAGATTTTGTTTTTGAATGCTGCAATTTTATTTTAATGTATTAGACTATATTCAGAACCATGATTTTGCAAAGCGTATAAATGGATACTATTTATGATATTTAGTGTCACAGATAAGAATACGTGTATAAAATTGTTTTAAATATATTATTATAGTAAAAAATATTTAAATACAATATTTTCACAAAAAATGAACATAAAATGTTCTTTTTTCAAAATATCCCCCTTTTATGGAAAATGCTTCAATAATAATTAATAATATTTTGCATTTATATAACTCAAATCTCTGTACATAGTTTGAACTAAAGATTTTGAAATATATAACTTATAAATGGGGATTTTTTTATCCATACTTTAATACAACACAGGGGAGAAGTTTTAAGAAAAAAACGCCGATAATTATTTCAATTGGTAGTAACTCTGAAAATGTGAATTTTTCAATAGTCCTAGTTCAGGCCTTCTGAAAAAGTTATTAATTTATATAACCAAAATATTATTATTATAGAAACATTTTTCATAAAAAGAGAACGTTTTGAAAATAGGTAAGTTAATTTTTTACCAAAATATTGCATTTAAATAATTTTTATAGTACTACAATTCTTAAAAACAGTCTTATATATGTATTCTAATCTAAGTTTCACTGAATATCATGAAAATTATCCATTTAAGCGCTTTTAAAATCAAGGTAGTCGAACATAAAACATAGAACCACCGAACATAGTCGCATAACTTACAAGTTTCAAATTTCTTTATTGGAAAGGCATTATATAACATTTCACACTTCTATTATATTTTTAAGAAATATTTATTCAATATGAATTCCAATATATTTTAATAATTAGTTAACTTTTTAAAATAATTTAATTTTAAATTTTATCAATGTAAATTATGCATATTTTATTTGCGTTAAATTTTTCCCATTACTTTTTCATAAATATTGATTCTAAATGTGAATATATATGACACGGTTTATTATATATTGCCAGTCTTGCACTTATTGACCATAATTTTAGCCGGTATTAATATTTGAGGATGTATTTTCTCAAATTTTTAGTCTTAGAGTGTGACTAAATACTGGGCACTGGTTTTGTAGAAAATGTTAGAAGAAATTAAGTTGAAACAGAAAATGTACATGTTTCACAGTGTTGGTATCACATCTGCAATAAAATTTGAGGAATTCCGTGTTATTTTTAAATAAAGTAACAACCTAAAAATGATAGTTTATAAATTATTATTGTGGTAAATAAGAAAAGGGGGACTTATAGATGATTCATGAAAAAAATTCTTCTGCAGTTTCTCTATATTGAAAATTTGAAATCCAATAAAATAAATGCATAAAGATTTTAATGAAACATTTACGTTATGCTTGCAGGATTCTATCATTTACTTGAATCTAAGTATTAAAACTACATAGTTTATTAAAAAATAAATTTCTTTTATTTTTTTAATAAATAAATTTAATTTGAAGTTTATTGGAGGAAGTTAAATTTTAAAAGTGAATAAGGAACAATACGATAGAATAAATCGTTATATTCACTCTCCTAATTTTCTGAAATTGTAACTTTTATGTACTACATTTCATTAAATATTTTTAGAATATCATCCATTACATATTTCTGGTAGAACATTGTCGAATTTTTAAAGAACATACATATTTTGACTAAAAATATAAAGAAAAATAGTTGCTTCGATATGTAGAAAAAATCAATAAAAATAATACAAAGAAAAATTTTATAGAAATATTTGAGGTTAAAAAAATTAATAATTGAACGTTGGGGAAATTGTGTCTTTTTTTTGAAAAATTAGAATTATTTCAGGACAAATTCAGTAATGAAAAGTTATGTGGACATTTCTTACTTTAAAAAATAAATACTCGAAATTCTACTTTATTTTTATTATTCTAAAATAAGATTTTTTTTATTATTATTTCTAAAATAAGGATCTCATTGTTAAGAGCATTTTGCAGCACATAATTCTTTTTTTTATGTTAAAGTAATAAAGATTTCGAAATTAGAACTTGTCTGAAACAATTCTATCAAGCACATTTGCAAAATGTATGCCTTAAAACATGTTTCTACATCACATTAAAAATATACTGTCTTTTTAAATATCACATCAATATTCAAAAGATTTAAATGGTACAAATGAACAACGATTGTTCTAGTTCTTGTGAAAAGATTTCTCTCATAATTATCAAGAGGACCTAAAAAATCTATCAGAAACTTATTTCACTCCCCCCTTTCTAGTTAATAATTTCAGCTCATAAAATAAGTACAAAACTTTCCAATAAACTGCAATTTTAATACATTAAAGCAAGAGCCTTACATTCAATATCCTGAAAGAACATTTGAATGACTGTCTTTTACAAACCAATGACGCCTTTGCTGCGATTTATCTTTTCAAAGCGCCGGTGACGCATGTAATAACAACATTCGTCTTTTCTCACGAAATAGCTTAGGGAAGAAAGGAAGAGGGCAATTATTCCTACTCTGTACTTATTTCTTCAAACTACCTACCCTGGAGTTGAAAGGAAAGAGGCAACAACAGGATCGATCGGATCTAATTGAGACAACATTTTTGCTCCTTTGAAAGAAAATGTAGGGTACAAGACGATTCTGTCTGTCGTACAACAGTGGCACATGTCATATTCCATTTTCCTACTCTTCATTTTCGGTATAACACTTCTTCTGTTTTTGATATCAATTATCTTGAAGACGCTTGTTTAGAAATCTAATTGGTGCTGCAGGCGTGACACTACATTTAATGAGTGTATCGAATCTTATAATGCAGATAAGATTTAAGGATTTATAGCACTAAATTTCATGTTTTTCTTTTGAAAAAGTGTAAGAAATCTTTTGAATACCTGTGAGTGGTTTTGGATAATGAATAGAATTACTTAAACACTATAACGTCCACTGATGTCGTTTCAACACCATGGCATAAAATATATAAATTAATTGTAATAACTAAATAATTACTTGACTACTGTTCAGTAGGGTTTAATTTAAAGACATTTTAATAGTAATTCATGTAATTATCGTATATTGGGACCCTTCACATCATAAAAAACTGTAACAAAACAAATGACTTAATCTTGTAAAATAGAATAAAACAATAATATTTATAAATATTATCATAATAAGACAAATCGTATTTAATTTGAGAATGCGAGTTTTTTAATCATTATTTATTGGTTTTATACATAATGTTTTGTACATACCTCATTTGCAATGAATACACTGATATTCACTTTTTCCTGCTCATTTTCCGCACACCATTTTGATGCGAGAGATACACTTTTTTAATTGAATTTCCAATACACTCATTAATTCCGCACCTTTTGAGTTTTAGTAAATTTCTAATTCCTTTATATATAAATATTTAGTATTTACCAAAATTTTCAAATTTCTTTCAGTTACGTAAATTGAACGCAATAGCAGAAAAGTAAATGCTATGTAGCAAGATACAACGATTTTAGTATAACTAATTTCTCATTCCTGCCGTAAAAATCTCATTATTTCTCCCTTATCTATATACCTCATTTCCACTGTGAGCTCAATAACACTGCATTCAAGGTCAAATAAATGTGCGATATTTCTTCCAGAACTTTGTTTTACTAACGGTATCTACTTAAAGAACTATCTTTTGCTAAACGACTGCTATTTATAATGATAAATTGGCTTGGTGTCGAAACGACACAAGCCGACGTTCTAGGTATATTAAATTGTAAAATATCTCCTAATTAATCGAGAACAATAAAACTTTTTTCTGTGTAATCACCATATAAAATGATGAAAATTCCCTGCAAAAATGCGGAAAGGAGATAGGCTTCGGTGTCCAAACGACACCGATGGACGCTCTATTGTTAATGTTCATGTTCTGAAAATGGCAGACATATGGGATATCACGGTGATAGAAAATAAGTGGAAAATCTGTAGAACTCCTTTCGCTGAAAATAATGACTTACAATAACATATTGTATTTCTATACTTAAATTAGTTTGTAAAGAAACCTAAATATTTTAAAATGTTTTTACAAAGCTGAAGTTTTTGATCAATTAAAATATGGTGAAAATGCTCCTTTTAAGAACGATTTCAATCACCCGCCCCCCGCAAATTGTAAATGTAAGGGATGGAGATCCATTAATGCTGTTCGTTAAAAATGTCACATTTTGTTCACATCGGCTTGTTTATACAATGATAATATTATTATCATTGTTATATAATTTATGGTTAGAAAGTAAATAATTAGATTAAACACACACAAACATGTTTCCTATAAATGTACGACAAATCTATTTTTCGCTTCCACCAATTTTAAAATTTTGCATTCATTTTTTGGTTCTCTTGAGTGATTCAATTTGGAAATTGAAAATAATTCTTGTGAATTAGCTAATACTTTATATAGTTTATTACTACAACACATGGAAAATAAACCGACGTATGCTGAAACAGCCGGTTAATCCATGGTTCGCTAATTCTCACTTGACGACATTTTATTGCTCCTTTTTTGTTTAGAATTAATTATAAAACTTTTTAAAACTGCTTCTGATTTGACTTTTCAATTTTCTTTCCTGTTATCACTAAAGTCTATTGAAATCTGTACACGAAACGCTTAAGAACTTTCTGGGTAATTTCAAATTTTATAAGGAGTATAGGCTTGGCATTAGTATGGTTATATATTTAACAACAGTTCCGCGAGTTATCGTGGAAAAGTGATTTAAAATAACTTTTTGAAATAAAAATTAAAGTTCATTGAATTAACATTTGCTTTTAATATTTTTGAAAAAAATCTTTCTTTTAGTATTTTTTAAAAATTATTTATATATTCTTATAATTATTTTTGAAATTACTTTTTTAAAGCTGAAATTTAAAGTTGAATCATCTTTGTAATTAAAAATATCAGCTACAATTAACACTAGATTGCCCAAGGAAGTCATTTTGACTGCTTTTTAATTTCAATGAGAAAAAACAATTAAGATATAATGACATCATTTCTTAGAATTTTTATATAGAATATAATTTTACCCCAAGTGAAGTAAAAATATTTTTTTTCTTAATATTTACTAATAACTTGTTATTGGACTGTAAATAACATAAAAAATATTAAAAATTAATTTTAAGCAAATATTTTTGCACATTAGTTATTCTTTTATAATGCAGTCATTTTGACTACTTTTGGACAATATAGGTATGTACTAAGTTTCAGTCTTTCTAATATTAAAAATGTTACTCCATGTTTTTACTTAATTTATATTGAATACCCTCGAAGAGATTTATATCACCAATGCACATGTATCAACCAATATTTATTAATATGCAATATGCATTTTTGTTTTTAAAAACATTTCTGTCTAGAATCATAATTATTGCAATTCAATATAATTATTAGATAGATCTCTTAGTGCTAATTTTTTATCACATAAATTGAGATAATTTTTCAAAAACGAAATATCGTATATAGCATTTTCCTCTCATTAAAAGTTTTATTGATTTATTGATTGCCTACTTGCTATTTTATTTTCTTGCAATTTTTGTTGTTGAAAAGGTGGTACTCTTTAATTATTTTAAAAATGAACAACAAAAAATTAGGAAATAAAATGCTATTAATTGCTAGATTGGTTTATATTTAATTGCATAAGATTCGTATAAACATGTTGGTCTTCACTAAAATAATTTTGATCATAGAAAGGAGAGAGATTCAGTAAATGTAGCTGCTTATCATTTTTTGTTAAATAAATCAATTTAAAAATCTACATATAACGTTTCAAACTATTAGAAAAAAATGTCTTATCTATGCAATTGCTTGACAAAATTGGTTGCCAAATTAAGGGAGTAACGTGTCTCTCTCTCTCTCTCTATTTGCGTTCTTCCTACTGATAATGTCTTGGGGAATAATGGGTATTATTTTATTGAAAACCTTCATCCAAAGAAGAAGATGTGATAACTCAAATCAAGTCTTGTAAGCAAGCTTAAGTTTCAAGCTCGAGGAGATAGAGGTTCGAAGCCAACAGGATAGCAAGTAATGATTAACTTAAGGCTAGTTGAGAGCGCTGGGTAGATTATTTAATTTATATTAAAATTGAAGATTTGGTCAATTAGTCGTTAAATTGGATTGTGTTGGTTTGAATTAGATTACTTTAGAAATTACTTTCAAATATAAGAAGGTGTATGGCGATCAGATTTATTATGATATCTCCAATTATCTCGTCTACCTTGATATTGCTCCCATATTTAAGGGGAGTTGGAAACCTCTCTCTTTCTCTATACTGACAATGTTAAATTGGCTGTTTTCGATGTACCTTTTCTCAAAATCTGTTTTATGTACATGCTTGAAATTTTTTATGCTATTAAAGTACACCTCTCTCATTATACTAAAATGAGCTTTTAGCTAATTTTGAATTTTTTAATAAATTATGAAATATTTTATCAAACATTGCAAAATTTGACCCATTTATTTTTTACTTACAAAATTTGTAAAAATTAAATTTTTGAGTTTTTTTACAAAAAGCTCATTTTAGTATATATTAGACATCATCATAAATAATTCATAAAAAGTTTACATACCTGGGAACAGTAGTTTCTCAGATAAGGTACATCGCACATTAAAATTTACATTTTGAGATAAATTGATTTTAATGTATACAGTGAGACTTCTAATCGACTAGGAAATAAAAAAATAAAAAGCTCAATTTAAAATAAAAGATACATGTTTTGGTTTATATCAGTCATTACACTTTTAAGCAAAAACAAAGTAATTTGTTTACAATTTTCGCCATTAAAATGGGCGTGGCACAAATTCAATGATTATTTAAAAATACGTTTTAAGGGCTTCTAAATACCCTAGAGGTTAAAGTAAGGTATATTTAGAAACATTAAAATCTATACAATTTGAAAATGTAAAAATCTCAAATTGTCAAAAAAATAAGATTTTAGCTTTCCAACACCCCTTAATAGTTGGAGAATTTCTTAACTTGCATGTTGAATTTGTGTTTTTGCTGAGAACTGTTAACAGAGATTGTATTGACTATATACGGCTAATCTTCCTTCTCACCCTCTTACACTAATGGATGGGATAGCCCATCCATTAAAAGGTGATCATCCAAAAATATTAAATAACTGTATTGAGTATTATCTTATGGATGTCTTCAATAATTTATTATTTTTGTTTCTTTTTTTTCAGATATTATTTTAATTGAAGTAACAATTATAATTTACTAGGCTGTACTCAATATATCTCTTACACGTTAGAAATGAATATTTTAAAATTAGGCAAGTTAACTCTTATGACTATAATTATTACATTGTCTTCGGAAATATTACAAATATTTATCTAACATATTTTACAGGTATATCTTTGAAACGAATCAAGTAACATTTTTTTTTTGTATAGAAATACTTTTTGAAAATAAATATTTACCACATCCTCTTAAACCATTTTTCCTCTTCCTCTCTTTTCGTTTTAATGACCAAACCCAGATACACGGTTGCAATTGAAGCTATCATGTTCAGTTTCCAAAAAAGATAATGAAGCCGTTTTATAGACAGCATGAACGATAAGCAATTCAATGATCCGAAGACTTGCTTCGAATTATTTAAATTATAATAACGGGATGAGACGAACTTTCGCTGTCTTTGAGAATCTACAGACACATTCGCTCTTGCTCGTTAAAATTTTACGTTGAACTTAACTAAAAAATCTTAGGAAGAAAAGAAAATGAGTAAGGGAAAAAGTAATAAAAATAGCAATTGCTACTTGATAAAATTGATGCTCGATACAATTATTTTCTTTGGGTTTTACTCCTTGGCAGAGAAAACACTTTTTTCTCTAATGATCGCATTCACCAAAATGATTCTCAACGGGTACGTGTGTCAGTATTGAAAGAATGGCTGGTGGTATTTTGCTTTTTTTTTTTGTCGGCGGTATGCTAGCAAAAAATTGCACAGTACAGTGTGAAAAAGTTTTCATTTTCTTTTACTCAATTAACGCGGTTTTTTGTTCTTTTTTTATTAATGATGCGAATCATTTTTCATTCAGTTGAAGGTGTTGATGTATAAAAAGTTCCTCTCGCCCTGAAACAGCGGAGCTATGATACATGTCCTTTTTTATGTTCCAGGTCTCCATCGTTAATTCATCATGAAAAGCTAAAAACCTTGTAGTAAGTACAATCAAGGTTTTTCGCATAAGCATTGTGGGGTATTTGAAAAACTTGATATTCATTTTCGTTTTTCAAGGATTCTTTTGGGGTGCCGTCATTTTATTTTTCGAAAATTTTTCACTGTATTTTAGTTTTTCTCTAGCACCACATCATTTGTTTTACGCATTGGAATGATTTATGGATGGTTCAGCGAAACGATTTTCTTCTGTAGTTGGGCAAATGATATTCTGAGCCTAAGTATGATGAATAGAAGGTATTTTTTTACGTTAGAACTGCAAATTGCAACTTACAGATTGCATCAATAAGTTCAGTATATCAAAATACTTATGAGAGTTGGAAAGTTTGCGTGACTTTCGGCATATATATATATATATATATATATATATATATATATATATATATATATATATATATATATATATATATATATATATATATATCCTTTACCATGGCTACCACGTAAATCTAAAATATTCTTAAAAATATTCGTGATGGGAATAGTTCAAGGGAAAACATTGGTGAAATATTAGAGCATGAAAATTCTTGAATTTGAATTGAAGATTAAGTACGCTTCATAAATATTACAACAGAGTTAGGTCTGTGAAAATAACTTAGTTGAAAAAATTGAAATGAATAAAAATTCAAGGTATAACTACATTTTGTTCTTAAAGATCGTAACATTTTGATTTTACTATAAAATAGTAAAAAGTAAATGATATGGAATAAATTACATTTAAATTAATTTACATTTCCTATTCATAATGTAATTCTAAAACATTGTTTGTTATTAAGATTAACAATGTTTAAAAATAAGGTGGCTTTATTTATTAATTTTTTAAAAATTTGATTTTTTGTAACCATATAGAGATATTCTGACATATAAATAAATGTTGTAGAATTGCATGTGCATACGCGCACAATAGCATACATTTATTTATGTTATACAAGCATAAAACAATTATTTTCTTATCAATTTGTGTTCTCTACCTACATATTTTTTTAAGTCTGTTTGAATAAATGTTTGTGTCGATTATATGAAATAAAAATTAGAAGATAAATTTTTAAATTATTTTAAATAGTAAGGCATGGAATTAAGGTAACATGTAATTTTAAGTACACTATTAACTCGTTACATGACACTATTCTATTTTCAAATAGTCATTTAAAAACACTTTAGTAAATAGAACAGAATCAAATAAAAATTTTAAGCTTAAAATACGGATGTTACATTAGAGATATATATTAGATTTTTATTGATATAAATTAATGGAAAAATATTGTGTTATTCCAAATACTCAAAACATTTTTTTCAAATGTAAAAAAATAACTCAAGATTCATATATAACCGGCTAAATTCGTAACACTCACATGATGTGAAAATAATCACGTGTTTTTCTTTGTATTAAAAGTCAAACTCAGTGACGCTACAGCCCATGAGGGCCAGAGCCTACCGTGCCCATCCCAGTATACGAGCCCATTGGGTGCTGAGGTACGTGAGCAGATGTCCCGATCAGGTGGTCAGTCTGAAGCGAGACCCTCAGCATTTAAGTCCGCAAGCAAGCTTGGTACTTATTTATCGACCCACTGTAGTAGAGACAAAAGGCTGGGTCGAAATTGCCAGCACAGGAATAGAACACCGATTTGTGGTGTGGAAGCACGCGATACGCTACCACTCGACTACTGTATTTTCTTTGCATTAGCTGTCGTTAATATCAAGTTTGATATATTTGCAAGAATTCCAAAGAATTAAAATTCTTCAAAAGATCGTTCAGTAAAACAAAATATTTTTTTCAAATTTTAACTCTTTTTTTTTTACTTATGAGCATATATATTATCACTGTTTACAAATAAATATTTTTTAAATAAAGTTTTTTTGTGGAAAGCAGAAGAGAAACGATAGATGTTCGAAATAATTAACTGAAATAACGGGATTACTTTTATCATGTGATTATGACTTCGTGTTTCACGTGGCAATGTGTTACATCTTAAGAACATTATATTTACTTCAATTGTACGTTTATACTAAGCGATGATTAACTCAAGCTTAATTATTAATGTGTAAAAAAGCCAAAGTGCTTTACAACTAATAATTGTTTCTTATACTAACGGAAAATTTAAAATTAAATGTTCAGAAAATACACTTTACTTTAAAGTTACTAATAAGAAAATATAGTTTTTAAATAAGAATTTGTTTGAAATTTAAGTGAGTAAACAAGCCAGAAGAAATACACAATAATCTTTTTTTAAATAGAAAGTACTTCAATTTATTAATTAATTCTGACTCTTCCGAAGAGAGAGAGAGATAAAAGAGAATTTATTTTCAAATAAGCAAGATACTTTTTCTCTCTCTTTTACTTTTGAATTTAAAAGGAAAGGTATGATGTATCAGAAAATTCCTGTAAAATACATTTTTTTTTGGTTGTGAGTCACCCTTTTAATATAATTAAATCTCGTTATCTCTACTTCGACAAATAAATTATTCTTATTGTAGAAATAAACCTATATTTTTTTGGAATAGGCTCTAAATAATAAAGATAAAGCTTTACGTCATACAATTTGAGATACAAAGAAAAGTATTTAATAATTAGAGTTTAACTACATCAAAAAAAATTTTCTTCACATTGCTTATGACAGATAAATCGCACTTTTAACACATTGCAAAATAAATATACTTTGTGATCGAAATAGAAATGCAGATAAAAATACATAATTAATTCGGGAATTATAGCAACACCTAGTAATATACATTTCGACCAATATTTATTTCTGTTTACTTTTCTCAAACCATTTATACTCTCTTCTTGTTTTACAGTTGCCGATATATTCCACGAAGAAGTACATTTTGCATTTTTAAATATTACTTCTGACGTATAAATAAATATTCATGTTTTAATTATACTAATCCCAACTGTGTACTTCGAGAGAGCAGTATACTACCAAGTCATTTCCATTTGACTGTTATTTTCTGAATTAATTGAAATGCTAGACTAAATTCGAATTATTTCCTATTTCCCAGATGTGGGATTATGATGCTTTCAAAAATACCATTCGTAATTAAATTTCAAAATATGCATTGAAATGCATTTTCATAAATGTCAGAAAAATATCTCAAAATAAGAAGTAAGTATTTTCAGAAATTAGAGTAAAACTATTTATTTCAACAATGGATGAAACGTTGAATATAATTATAATTAAAATTTCGCTTTTATTTAAACAATTAAATATATAAGATTTTAGTTTATATATATAAACTTAAATATATATTAAGTTTAGATTATAGTTTAATTTAAATTATATTCCCTACATTTGTTTTGCATAAAAATCATCCAAAATTTGTCTATATTTATGTGGTATATACTGCATTTATTTGAATCTCTAAGCTGCACCTAATATTCTCATCTCATTTTTGTGAAAATCGAAAAGTAAGTTATAGAGGTTTAACCATCTGACCAATATTAGTAAATTTATAAAAAAAATGCAATGATACTAATAAGAAGGGAATTATTAATCCATTTTACCAGTATAAAAACTTTAAATGTATGCATGAACCTGTGATTTCTTTAATCGTCTGTATCCTATTCAATCAAACGATTTTTTTCGCCTTAACTTTTATGCCTCACCCGATTTTCAGTAGCATAAACATTAGGAAAAAAGGGCAGCTTTGATTCGGATAAATATGGTAGTACTATTTATTTATCAAATGTAATGTTTTTGTTTCAATTTTACTTCCAATGTTATTGAAGTTTCTAATGAATGAAAAGAAAAAAATGTGCTTGATATTATATTATACGATGTGACCAAACACATTATGATTATATTCCATTTAAAATGCATTTTATTTTAATGTTAATTTTTCTTTTTTTTTATGGTTTTTCCAAAATTTCAAATTATTTTTTTTATTTTTGAGATGTAGAGTTAGTGTGCTGTCTTACGTAAATATATTAAATTTGAAGGTTGATAGTAATCCACTAATACTTTGTATTGTACACATGAAATTGATCGCTTAAATTCTTACCTTAGTAAAATTATTTTTATTACTTAATTATAATATTAAATGAGAACCATATTAATATCAATAAATCTACTGCATTAAAAACTCAATTAATAGTGAAGAAATTCTTCAAAGTGGCCTAACTCTGTACTACAAATGCATACTTTCAAAAAATACAATGCAATTTTATTTTTGTTACTCTTAACTTATAGCAAATGTGTGTGTGTGAGTTTCTCCTTAATTTACCTTATACAAATTTATAACAATGGTTTAAATTAACTAATGTGCTGTAATGTACGGATGCATTTGTGAACTTTTAAATTCTTAACTTAATTAAAATCTTTTCTTATTCATTTTTTGAATTGAAATTATGAAAAAGAGTCATATTAAATGTGATCAATTTACTTCATTGCATACCAGACTACTAGTGAAGAAATTCTTTTAAGTTGCATATCTTTAGTAAAAGTTTATATTTGGAAACACGCAATGGATTTGATTCCTGAGAATCTGAACTTGGAACAAATGAGTTGCATCTCGCATTGTCTTATACATAAATCAACTACATTTTTAAAGGGTATTGAAGCAAACTAATGTCTTGTAATGTACACATGTGGTTGATTGCTTAAAAACTTACTTTAACACAATGATTCTCAAGTTTTTTTATGGGGCGTGATAACTCTACATAACTCTACGCAAGCATATTAAAAAGTAAAAAAAAGATAATTAAAAACTATTGTGATGTACCTCCCCTTGGAAGTACATCCCTCGACTCGAAGCATCAGCGTGAGCTAGAGGTGTAGGGTTAACGATAGAACTAGGATCAAACATTATCTTAATATGACTTTATTAAGATATTCAACTTAAACTTTGAACAAATATAATACTAATAATTAATGAGATAATCTACGATGGCGCAATAACGCAAAACACAATATAATTCAGACCAATCTCAATAATCGAACCGCCTAATCTTCAAATATACTAATAAGTAATCAATCCTACCTTATATTAAACTGTAATAAACTTGTCTTTTTATCTACAATGGTATGTAGCTTGACGTTTAATTTCTAGTCGATCACCAATATTTTTATCCATGACACGTATAACTTAAATCTTGAACGACGAACTTCAATAATCATCCACTGCCACAACGCACGTGAATTGTCTAACATTGCTTTACATTGTCATTACATTGCCATCACGCTTACTCTAAGATCCTATATTTATCCTATATTATTTGCATCTCTTCACTTCTCGTTTCTTGGATTTGGTTGGAAAAGAGTTGCCATTAATTCTGGCCCAAAGAACCCAAAGGACTTGTTAAAAAAAAGACGCGTAAGACGTCACAATATATTGATTTACTGAAAGCAAGTGAAACAAAATACATCTTCTAAAAAAATAGCAATTTCTCTTCTTAATTTTAAAGTACACTTTGCAAAATCTTTCCAAGGGAAACTATCTTGTCTAGCAATAAACTAGAATCGCTGAATGCACTGTGCGCGCGCACACACACACATTCATACGCAAATCCATAACATATTCTTGATTTTAAGTCATTTTTTATACTTAACTACTGATACAACATTTGTCAGCAGTCTTCAACAATATTCAGACCAAGACTTATTTCTTTTGAAAGCGCTGTTCTGTGGATAATGCAACATGTCTAGATGCATACCGAAGATTTTTTTTTTCACAAGTACTTGTATACCTAGGAATCTTCCAAAAAATGTACGAGCACCAGTTGTGCACACAGGAATTTTTCAAGGGGGGTCGAAAGTTCACCATTCTTGTATCATGCTCCTTTTGATTTTCTTGATATTGGGGAACAATACACAGTAAAAAACTAATTTTTGAATAAAAAATTAGCATTAATTAATAAAATTAATCATTAATAACAAATACTTAATTAAATTTTACGTACTATGTACTTAGAATTACAATCAATCGGGAAAAAAATCAAGGGCTTTGGGGGGAGGGGTCATGACTCCCCCCCCTTGTGTGCGCCACTGACGAGCAACATCAATGTATATTTCAAATGAGTAAAATTAACCTAATATTTATCTTATTACTTAAAAATACAGCTATAATTTGTGCGGTTTGTAATTCAGGCCATAGATTTAGCGTACATTATTACTGCATTCTATATATTGTTACTTTATAAGGGGGACGCGATAAATAATAAGATTGAAAATTAGGCCGCGGATACTGAAAGTTTAAGAAGCATTGCTTTAATAAATTTTTTTTTTACTTGTATTATTCTTAACTGAAATATTCATTGTAATCAATCTACTTCATTCCAAACCGGATTAATAGTGAAGGAATTCTTCCAAAATGCTTGAAAATTTTTTATTTTCAAAAAAAGCAATGAGCCGAATTTCTGATACTCTTAACTTAATACAACTGAGTTGCGCCTTAATTTTCTTTTAATTTTATCACTTTTCTCTCTTTTTTTCTTGTATGCAGGTTACTCTGACTTGTACTTCAGCGAGCAGCAATCCAATGTCCCGCATTTCCTGGAAGCGTAATGGATTTTTCATCAGGGATCACAAAGAGGAAACCATGAGCTCTGTGTATGGAGGTATAGCCACAAGGAGCCGAATATCACTCTTGGTGACGTCATCGGATGACAAATCGCAATTCACTTGCCTCGCTAAGAGCGATGAGTTCAAGACGGCCGTCACAGACAGCTTCACTCTTCGCATTAAACGTAAGTGCTCAAATTGCAAAAGGCCTCATCAATCTTTGCCAAGACCTGATTGGATGCACTACTAAAGCCCTAACTAGATTCTTATTCCGACTTAGTTCAGCTTCTAAAGCATAAACACACTTCCTTTGGTTTCAAATAGAACACTCTTCACTAAGAGTAACCCTTACAAGGACATCAGCTAGGGTTTGAATGAAATCAATGCAACTCGTATACAATGCAATCCGTCTTAATCCTTAGCGTTACTTACTAATTAAATTATGAAGAGAATTGCAACTTATTCATTAGAAATTGAATTAGAGGCCTACATAATGGTATGAATAGTGAACTTTAACTATAATACCATTATGCTGTTCTCAGATTCCGATCTTATATATAACCTTACACTGTTGAATAAAGTCTCTAATTAGAAGTAAATAAATACAGAAATATCTACACAATGATTTCAAATGATGACATGCTTTTTTAAATTGAGAAAAGTAATAATTTTGATATTTCACATGATTTTTGAAAGAATTTTCGAAACAAGAATTTAAATAAAAAAATTTACAATAAATATTTTTAACTCAAAAATACAAACTATATCTCGTAATTTTCTGAATTTTGATTTGTTTGAATTCAGAATCTTTGTAAACTGATTTTGACATTATAATTTAGGGAATAATAATTAACTTGTACTCCAAAAATTTAAAGTAACAATAAATCATCCAACATTTTGACCGTGATATACATACCGTAACTCAACACTCAAGATGAAATATTTTCAAAATTCGTACGATGTTTCAAATATTATAATTATAATAAAAGGAAAAATGATTTAACTTAGAGACATTAATGAGTTGTTGTGATGTTTTTCACCAGATACTAAACAGAATTTATAAGAACATGTCATTTACGTAAATTAAAAATTGTTTATCTGAATTTGGTGCTTTCAATTTTCTAATGAATATTAATCTCGCATTAAAAAAGTTTGTTTAATTTTCTGAAATGAATCTGCAATAATTTAATCATTTACTAATTTTCTAGAGTAAAAAAAAAAAAAAAATACATAAATTTGAAGTGTTGCCAGTTTGTGATTTACATGGAGTCCTTTGGGACATTAATTCATTTTATTTTCATAAGATTATCTTAAAAACAATCTGTCTTAAAATTCAAATGTAATGTTTTATTTAAAGAAATGTGGTATTGTTCAAAACAATTAGTTTCTAATCAGTAATAAATAAAAAAAATTGTAAATGATAAATCAATGTTTTACGCAGGAATCTGCATCTAGTGAAAACTTTTTATTTAGCTTATAAAATAACTAAAAATGTATGTTTAGTTTTCCTTTTTTCAAACTGCAGTCTAGACATAACAATTATTGATACTTATGTGTTATCACAAACGTATCGGTGACATTATATGAAACGAAACACAAGGTTACCGTACGGCACATGTGGTTGCCAACTTGGCGAGTTATCTTGAACGATGGCATTGTTGTGATAATACGTAAGCAGCCAATGTTTTTCTTTTTTTTTTTGTATTTGCGCAATCATGAAACAGGAAAAATAGTCTTTGATTCATTAATTAATCCACCTCAATTTAATTAATATGTTTCAATTTCCTTTTCTGATAAAAGTTAGTTTATATACCTTTTCAAAAAAAAAAATCTAACGATTTTTAAAAGGCTAAGAAAAATTTTCTCGGTAATTTTCAATTATTCACGGAAAAGGAAAACTATTTCTAACAATGCTTAAGATTATTCAAAGAAACGCACCAGCGTATAAGGCCAACACGAGGTGTTTTAAGACGGACCCACACTTTCAAGCTACACTTTTTGTAGGTATATAGCCGTATAAAGTGCACCCCTTTTTTTACGAAGGAACGAGAAGTATACGTTTACAATGTTGGTACGTTTTAAGCCATTTATTATCGTCGGATTTTGTAAAATCAGTATACTTTAAGAATCATTTTCCTTTAATTTCATTAGAGGCGTCGTTTCTTTAAAATAAACAGTATCCCAATCTATGTAGAATTCCAAATTTTTCTCATACTGATCTATTTTTTTTATTTTTGAAAATATCATTTTTTATATTCGGTGTATAACGCGCACACGAAAATTTCGATCTTATTATTTGTAATAGAAGTGCACGCGATATACGCCGGATTTTACGGTGACAGGAATAATTTTGTTAACTTTAAAAAATGTACTTTATTTTTTTAAAATAAATATGCACAGATCCTATTCCATAACTTTGAAAATTATCAGAAATTTCATTGTTCTGTAGTCTCAAGGTGAACTATCAGCTTATAACACACACACACACACACGCACACACGCACGTACGCACACACACGCACACACACGCACGCACGCGCACGCACGCACGCACGCACACACACACACACACAATTTTGCAATATTTTTATTCAACAGTATGGTAACCTTCTTTTAACATATAGCTGTTTTTAATGTATCAATATTGCTTATCCTTTTTCAGAAAACAGTTTCAAAGCAATTTTCATTTATTAAGCAGTGAATTTCAAAACTATGTATGGTTTTATTTGAAATTCTTATATATTCGCGCTTCTTGATCTTATTTAAATTTACTATTATGTACCGATAGCATTGTTTTAAACAATAATACATGTTTTGGCTATTTAAATAAGAATTAATATTCTAAATACTTGTGAAGTCTCAATGCTTATGCGTGGGATGTCCTCATATCGAACAGATAACTTTCTAATTTTTAAATAAAGATGAATATTTATCCCGATAGAAACTTATTCATAGAAAGTTAAGTTCCAATTTTACAAATATTTCGAAGTCAGCAATCAAGCGAAGAGGATAGATTTCAGTTTATGAATAATTCAAAGGAGCTATATTGGGAAATGGTGTCATTAGTCTTATCGATTCCGGTTCTGTCATGAATACCATACGGAGTGTATACAGTATCAAGATAAGATTTATCTTTTATACTTTGTGTGTGCAAGCGAATATTACATTATTTCAAAATAAAATTTATGGAATTTTCTAGTACAGAGGTTCACAAACTCTTTTGTCTTATAACCTCTTGTCATGCTTTATTTTATTTTTGGGTGATTACTTAATATTGAATTGCAAATCTATCAACTTAAATGTCTTTTTAACAGCTGATTTTACTACTAGCTTTAAAGGATTTAAATTCCTAACTGTAGCCAAGTATTGTGTTCAAAACTTAAGAAACGCGTGTTAATTAAATGAAAATGTAATTAATACGTAAAATAACTGTTAAACAAAACAAATGAGCAACAAAAAATGATTTTAATCCAGTGGATCAATCTGGGGCGTTAATCACAAATTTTCAAAATATGGTATTACTTTTGCCAGGTTTAACCCTGAAAATCTCCTTGATTAGTTGTTTTCGGTCTTTTTTTCTTCTTCCTATTTTCAACTGTGGTAAAATGGTAGTCCTAGCCTTCTCAAACCTAGTTTTAAAATCTAAGAAAAGGGCATTTAGATGTTAAACGCAGGTTAAAACGTCAATTTCAGATTGTCAGTGGCAAATTGAGAAACTGGGAAAATGCATGAATTAAAATAGTATACTCTTTTTGCTTAATTTTGGAAAGAAATGCTAAAATGATGATACTTGTTTTAATAAAATTGATGCTGTCACCTTGTAATTGCAAATAAACCTAAAAAAATTAGTGAATAAATCTGTTAAATAGATAAAATATGGTTTCCACGTGATAAAATTTTCTTTTAAAATTAAAGTCACGATCTGATTTAATCAGAGCCACCATCGTAGACCCTCATTTACACCTCATGGGTCCCTAAATTATTTTTTAACTGACGGGGACCCATTACATGTCGTCTTAAACCCCCGAGAGTGGATGTAGACAGCTTTGGGAACCACTGCTCTATTATATAGTGAATATAGGATAACTGGTTGATTTAAAAAAAGTAAGAAATAAAGTTAAGTATATATCAGTATCTAAAAAGAAATCTTTCAATATCTTAATATAAATATCTTCTATTTTTTTAAAAAAAATTATATTACTTAAAAATAAATATCGTTTAACATTTTTTTACATAAATATGATTAGATTTTTACTTACAGTTATCTAGATATCTTAAAACTAAATGAATTCAGCAGAAAGTTTTAAAAAAAAAATCCGTATTCGATCTTTATTGAAATGGTGTAAGTATAATAAATTTTGTAAAATACTAATGACGTATTGAATGCTTGCAACAACTAATTTCTGGTATCTAAGAATGAATTGCAATAAAATCTAATCCTAGAATATCATACCAGGATAAATAACATGGAATAGTTTGTTTTACTTCTGAATCCAAATAATGTGTGAGGGGTAAGCAATTACATTGCAAGTTCAAATAAAAGAAAATAAGGAATTTGCAATATTACTCACAATACTCTTTCACATCTCCATAAATTAAAATACACGCATACGCATCTAATAGGTTTACACTAATAAACAATGAATTACTCAACTCTATCTGAAGTATTTACTAAGGTCTTTTTTGTAAACTGCAATTAAACTTATGTATTTCAACACAAAATGTAGTTTCTTATCTGGTAATTGGAGAGCCCGTTTCAGCACCAGTTTAGACAGCGCTGCTCACGCCACGCATACGTCGTTGCTATAAAACTTTGCTAATTACTTAACATCCTATAATTGATAATTGCTGCAAAGTTCATTTAAGTCTGATGATTTCTTCCTTGTGCTGCATTTGCTTATAACAACAGTGTAGGTATAGGGATACAATCCTAAGAACTGATATTAAGATGATTTATGTGTTAGTAATGTATATAAATAATATACACATGTTTCCCACAACAGGAAATACCATTGGTCACATGAATATATGGAGGTATACAAATTATTGTTGCATCTGAAAATTAATTCTTCATAATATATTGTTCGGTGGTTACAACAGAAGGTCAACTCTGTTATCGAAGCTAAAGAAGATTACTTTTCTATTCTTGCGCTGCCCTCCCCACCCCTTTCGCCGCGGCATTCTTTTTTTCTTTCTTTTACTGAGGGTTTAGGAAATATTGCTTTCTGGGGAATTTCTTTGTATCAACCTTGTTTACTTAGAGGATTCTTGTTTATTTTCTGCTGACACACAAAAGAAGTTTTTTAGAGAGTGGTAGGCTGTTACTACCCAATTAGGTGCAATCAGATGTTTAGTAAGCAGTTAAATGGTTAAAATTGATTGATTTCAGTTAAAAGGGATTATTTGTTGAGAAGAAAATAATTAAATTGTATCAAATATTCATTTAATGTATTTTTGATACCGTGAATATTGTTAAACTTATGATCAAAACGCAAGTTTTCAAATTAATTCAGTAAAAAAAAGGACTTGCGTTTCTTTTATAAAAACCATCAATCTAAATTGAATTTTAATCTTAAAATTCCTGATTGATATTAATTTATTAAACTTTATTGCATGCACACATCATTTGAGAATAAAGGAAAATTATTTATAAAGTTTGATAATTCGCTGACCTTTATTTTAACGTATTTTTTAATAATTTTAATGACATTAAACTACATCAAAGCTATTAAATTTTGAATTAATATGCTTTTTGATATTATGAATATAATAATCAAATTTATTGTCAAAATAAAAGTTTTCAAATTAATTCATAAAAGAGATTAAAAATAACGACCTAAAATGAATTTTGAGTTAAATATTTAAGATTGATATTATTTTTTTTTTACATTTTGTAATTTTAATACGTCATTTAAGACAATAGGAAAATCTATTTATAAAACTTGATCTTTTGCTTATAGTTTTTTAAATGTATATTTGGTATTAAGTGTATACACATTCAAAAACCGACACACTAAAGTTAGAATCTTGTATAAAGATTTAAAAAAGTGCTAAATTAATTTTTGTTAAATATATATATATATATATATATATATATATATATATATATATATATATATATATATATATATATATATTAATAAAAGAAATAACATGTTTTCCTCAGTTGTATAGCACTAATAGAAAGATTTTATATTGAAAAGCATAGTAAGAAAGTTCATTATTTCATTTGACTTATACCTCTAAAATGAATAATACCAGTTTGGGATTACCCTGCTTCCGTAAATTCTTTTTATTTAATGTTATTTAATGAAACAAATAAATGAAAAAAGGTTTAATTAATAAATTACACCTTTATCTGATAATTTATCCTGTTTTCAAAACAATCCAGAAGGACTCGGTGTGTTTCCTACAGAACATATCTAAATCACACCATTCTCTATGTACCAAATCAATAAAAGCCAACACACATGCAGACAGATTATTAAATAAAGATAAGTCCGTTAATTACGCCCATATACATTTGCATCCTAGACAGAGGCGGGATCAATGATCTTAAACTTGCGTCCTCTCCTATTCCAGATGCACCAGTGTTCCTGGAATCCTCCCAAACGGTGGAGGTGAACGAGCGCGGCTCGACGACAATCAACATGACAGCTGAAGCCTTTCCTGAACACATTATCTACGCGTGGAGTAGGAACGGCGTTTCCCTTGATGGAGAGGATGTGGCACGGAGAATAGCTGCTCTTGGTCCCATCTTGACTGTCCGAAATGCATCAAGGGAAGATTCCGGTGCTTACACCTGCCTGGCAGAGAATGATGAGGGGCAGAACAAAGTCACAGTCACCCTCAATGTGTTGTGTAAGTTGAATTTCTCCTGTGGGGCCTATAAAACATTTTTATTTCAATGGAAACTGGACGTAGGATGCATACAGGTTCTAATAATTTTTGCTTGGTCTTTCAAGCATAGCTTAAAGTATCCAACTTAGTTTGGAACCGTGATTTTAAAAAAGCGCATAAATGGATAATTTTAATGATATTTCGTGTCAATCAGATTAGAATAAATGCATAAAATTGTTTTAAGAACATTTTGACAAACAAAATTTATTTAAATATAATATTTTGGCAAAAAATTAGCTAAAAATACTCTTTTTTCCAAATGTTCTCTTTTTGTGAAAAATGGGTCCATTGTAATAATAGTTTGCCTGTATATAGCTCAGACGTCTCTACAGAGGCTCAAATAGAATTTTTGAAAATTTCATATTATTATCAGAGTTACCACCAAATGAAATAATTATTAACGGATTTTTTTAAATTGCTCTCCTCTGTTGTCGTAAAATATGAATAAATCCAATTCTAAGTTATATATTTCAAAAATTCTAGTTCAGCCTTTGAACAGAAGTCTGCGCTATATGCAGGCAAATTATTTTTCTAATAGAAGAATTTTTCACAAAAGGAGAACATTTGGGGGAAAAATATTATTCTAAGTTAGCTTTTTGCCATAATATTGTATTTAAATAAATTTTTTGTGTCAAAATGTCCTTAAAACAATTTTATGCATATATTCTAATCTAAGTGACACGAAATATGAAAATAATCCATTGATGCGCTTCTGAAAATCATGGTTCCGAAAGTAGTCGAATACTTAAGGTATCCGACTACGTTCAAAACCGTGATTTTAAAAAGGCGTGTAAATGGATAATTTTCATGATAATTAGTGTCACTTATTTTAGAATACATGTATAAAATTGTTTTAAGGACAGTATGGCAAACAAATTTATTTAAATACAATATTTTGGCAAAAAATTAATTTAGAATAACCTTTTTTCAAAACGTTCTCCTTTTATAATTTTTTTCTATACTAATAACATTTTGCTTATATAAAGACTTCTCCAGAGAGTCTGAACTAGGATATTTGAAAAATTCACATTTTTTTCATAGTTACCATAAATTGAAATAATTATCAGCGCTTTTTTTCTTAAAATTTCTCCCCTCTGTTGTCATAAAACATGGATATAAACCCACTTATAAATTATATATTTCAAAAATTCTAGTTGAGGCTCTAGAGGTCTGAGATGTATACAGGCAAAATATTATTATAACAGAAGCATTTTTCATAAAAGGAGAATGTTTTGAATATTGATCATTCTATGTTCATTTTTTGTCAAAATATTCTACTTAAATAATTTTTTATTGTAATAATATTCTTAAAATATTTATATACGTTTTCCAATCTAAGTGATACTAAATATCATAAATATTACCAATTTAAAAGTTTTTGCAAAATCAGGGTTCCAAACGTAGTCGGATACCTTAAGGTATCCGGACACGTTGTAATGTATAAATTGTGACAAAACACATATTTTGTACTTTATAAAACATACTTTTTTTCCATTTCTACGCCACCTGAAGGACAGGTTACAATCAATCTTATTAAATTAGAAAAACCAGAAGTGGGTATTTTAATTATTCAAGATTTATCATTGCGAATCTGATGAGTGAAAATGTTTTAAATGTAATTCGATAAAACATTTTGAACATGATATTTATATTATTTTCTAGAGAGTTTACAATTTTTTTTTATTTTATGAATATTTTTTATTATAGCGTGTGATTTAAAAAATGGTCTCATAAAGTGTTATGTCTCATTTCTCTTAGAATATTTACACTATCCGCTCTAAAACTTTTAAATTTTAATAAAACGTTGAAATTTTAGTACATTCTATAGATAAATGCCTATAATTTGTTTAAGAAATACATTTACTGATATAAGTATATATCCTTTCTCTCTAATTGCTTTGAAGTTTTTCAAAAATATTGCTAAAAGTCACTTATAATTGTGATTTTCGTAAAAATTTGACATTTTTAAGAAAGTATCGTTAGTTAAATATTAATATTTGTTAGCATTGATTTCTTAAAAAACATTTATAATGTTTTAGTGTGCTATTTTTTTAAAAAAATATTCTAAACCTGTTCGGGTACATTAATACTGCATTGCAATACCTAAATTCAGATGCATGGATAGAATATCTAAGAGTTTACTATAAAATACAAATCTAATACAAAAAATAATTATGCAGCGTTTGAGGTATCCGACCACGTTTGGAACTGTGATTTTGAAAACTCCTACAAACGAATTTTTTATTATTATTTTGTATCAATTAGTATTTAAATACACGCATAAAGTAGTTTTCAGAATATTATTACAATAAAAAATATTTTATTACAGTATTTGGCAAAAACTGAGCTTAGAATTGTCTATTTTCAAAACATTCTCCTTTTATGAAAAATGCTTCCATAATAATATTTTACCTATACATAGCTAAGACATCTTCAGAGAGCCTAATCTAGGACATTTAAATAATTACATTACTTTCAGAGTTACTACCAATTCAAATAAGAATCAGTGTGTTGTTGCCAAAATCTTTTCACTCTGATGGATTAAAATAGAGATACATCCACTCTTAATTTACTTATCTAAAAAATACTAGTCCAGGCTCTTCACAGAGCTATAGATAGGCAAAACCTTATTTTTATAGAAGCATTTTTCAAAAAAGGAGAACGTTTTGAAAATAAGTGATTCTTTGTTCACTTATTGCCCAAATATTGCATTTAAATAATATTCTATTGTAATAATATTCTAAAAACAACTTTATACGTACATTCGAATCTAAGTGATACTAAATATTAAGAAAAATATTTGTTTATAGGCTTCTGCAAAATCATGGTTACGTACGTAATCGGATACCTTAAGATTAATTGCAATGATTTTTTTTTTGAATGATGAACTTGATAAACTGATAAATTCAAAACACTTTTAATATCAAAGGTTAGCGAAAATAAACTTAAATCAATATTTTAGATTTCATGTTTAAACTACTCTGAAAGAATGAAACACTTGTACTAAGTATGCATTAGTTTTAGAAACGTAGTCAAAAAACTTCATTTTTTAATAAATTAAAATTCGTAAAGTGCTTACATTGTATTTTTTACTTCGATATACCTAATCATATATTTTTATGCATGAAGGCATAACATTACTGAAATATTGTAACATATTTCTGTTTGAGCAATTTAAATAGTTAATTATCTCTTCTTAAATAACCATTATAATTTCTATTTCAAATATTTCAGAAAATAAATAAATAAAAATTTTCAAAAATTATACTTTTACATACATAATTTAAAACATTTCATGTATTACATTCAATAGCATTATAATGATGGAAATCATTGCACCATTATTTATCAGTTCTATTCATATTTTTTACATGAAGAGAAGATATGGAGTATATAAAGGATGTACAGTAAATTTGGAAATAAGAATTGCATGTTTCATTTTAAATATAAACTCACTTGGTCTTTATTATTATAAGAATAGAGAACATAGTTTTAGTTTGATGGTGATTACTGGTGGTGAATAATAATTGGTTTGGTAGCGAATAATTATTTATACATTTTATCGAAAGAAATAGATAGAAGACACTTAAAAAACTTTTAAATAACAAGAATAACAGTTGAATCCGTCTGTAACAATTTATTCTTATCGGTATTAATGTTAAGAGGAAATTTATTAGAACTATTACACTACAAATGGTTCAACATTTACGAATACAATTTTTGATGCAGCTGAATTTAAAGTGATATTAATATTGCATAGTTATATTATGAAATGCTCCATTAGAAATTTTAGTTTAAAATGAGGATAAATTATTATTTATTTTACATAGCTCTTTGACAAAAAATTAAGTTAGATGAGTGAAAACAGTCTCTAAAAAATACACTGTAATTTGTTAATGTCGTAAGTAATATTATATTTTAGATATAATGCTTACAAATATTTAGATGTTACACATTTACAAAATGTATAAGCAAATTTTTGTCTAGAACTGAAATAAAGCCGTCTTATTGCAATGTTAAATAGTGAACACCTATACAAGTGTTGTTCTTGTTTTACTCTACTAATAACACTTTACATTTTTTTATAATTCTGAAAAGTAATGTATATCTAATGTCCGAAGACCAGGAGCATTGTTTTGAGTTTTGCAATTTCGTGTTAAACACACTGGATGAAAATACAGATTTTTTTAATGAAGTTTTGTGGTCGGATAAATGCCAGTTCTCGAAGCCAGGCACTATTAATACACAGGATACGCATTACTGGTCCCTTGAAAACCCACTTCTAGTACGACCGAATCGCCATCAAGTGCGTTGGTCGGTGAATGTGTGGTGCGGAATATGGAAGAGCACCTTTTAATTGGCTCAATGTGTTTAGATCAGTGCTTCTCAAACTTTCAATACTTGCGATCCAATATTCAATCACAATTTTCATCGCGCCCCCTCCATACAATAACCATGAATTGAATTCAATAATACTATACTTTGACGCCAAAGCTACAATATGATTTTAACCTCTCCACCGCCGGCGTATATAAACGTCTCCTTAGACAGTGCCTAAATTGTCCCGGACGTATATATACGGCTTTCCAAACTATGATTTTTTCTGTTCACTGTGTCAAGGTTACACAGTAATGTTATTAAATTACTCGTTTGTGCGATCACGAGATAATATTTTGAACGAGTTACTTTTGTATTTTGTCTTTGGCAACGAGCCAAAAAAAATGTAGTTGATGGAATTCGCTTGAATAAAATGTTGAATTTGTATTATTCTGATGAATTTTTCGTTTTTGAATATAAACTGGGTTCACGACCGATATTTGTGCGGGGAAACCCCAATGGATTTCGATTTGTTTCCAAGATTAAGGATTTAGAACTGTTTTGAAGAAATGATTTTGAATTGTTCTCAAGATTAAGAATCGTGAACTGTTTTGAAACTTGGCGACATCGAAACTGCGCTGAAGTGAGGGAATTTCAATTATATCCAACATTTAGTAGTAAGTGAACAATTTTGAATCTCTAGTAAATTTTTAATAAGTTGTACAGTTGAGGAAGTTTATTTTAAAAGTGGACGAGGAATGGCGTTTTTAGGAAGAGCTTTGAAGGTAGTTTGAAGTGTTTGGCGGAAGAGTTAGGAGAAACTGTAACGGAAGAAATGAAAGTTCCTGCTTTGAAAAAGTTGTAGCAAGTAAGGAGTATGAAGAGGTATTCGCGAAAGAATTATTACACAGAATAGTAAGCGAAAGAGAAAATGAAACAAAGTGCCAAGAAAGAGAAGATGAAATAAAGCTTCAAGAAAGAGAATATGAATTAGAGAAGTTGAAGATAGAAGCCTCGATGATGAGTAATGGTTTTAGGAGAAAGAGAATGAAGGAATACAAGAACACGTACCAGTTGGATTGCAAAAATTAATGCGTACTTTTGACCCCAAAGAAGGTGATATAAGTTTTTACCTAATACTGTTTGAAAGACAAGCACGAAGAGTCCATATTAAGGAAGAAGATTGGGTAAGGAATCTTGTTGGACTATTGCCGTTAGAAATGGCGAATTTGATTGTCAGGGAACCAGAAGAAAAGGCAAATGATTATGAACATATAAAAGGTATGTTATTAAAAAGATTTAAATTGAGCCCAGAAGCATTTAAAGTAAAATTTAAGAGGCATTGTAAATCGGCCGAGAACACTTGGCGAGATTTTGGATTTGAGTTGGAGAACTATTTTAATGAGTGGATTTCGGGACTAAAAATCTACGATTTTGACAGGCTGAAACAACTTGTCATTGTAGAGTGGATGAAGGAACATGTTTCCAGGGATATACAGCAACATTTTATTGATGACTGGAGTAGAATTGTTACAGTTGACGATCATACTGAGAAGTTATATGGTTATGAAAACGCAAGGCAATATAACCAGGCCACTAAAGCTACTTTATCTCAACCGTATAGAAATTCCTATAGGGAAAAACCTAGCATGTGCAATAGATGTCATACATTTGATGAAGGATATAGACAAGAAATTAACAACCACAGTGGATATGATAAGTGAAATTTTCTTTCCAAAAATCATTTACGTGTTTCAGTTGTGGACGAGTAGGAAATTTTGCGAGATTTTGCAGGGATAAGAAAGACGGGAGAGGAAAGACCGAGGGTAAAGTTGCAGAGGTAAAGGTATCTGAGGTGCAAGTGGCAGAAGTCAAAGTAGTTGAGGATGAAAGCAAAGTAGTCACAGCGAGACTTAATGGCGAAGTTGTAAGGGGAAATAAGAAATGCAGCGCAGTTCAACTAAAAATGTCTGATCTTAAAATAGTAAAAATTTCGTTTGGTGGAACAGAATATGAAGCTGTATTTGATTCACGTGCACAAATTAGTGTGTTTAAAAGCAGTGTCGTGAGAAAGGAAGTAGATTACAAAGGACATATAATGTTGCAACCCGCATTTGGTGATTGTTTAAAGGCTGAACTCAAAAAAGTGGATATTGGTTTGGTAACGAATGGGTATATTACGCCGGTAGTTAAAACGGTGGTGGCAACTGTGGATGGGCTGAATACTGGCATATTATTGGATACTGAAACTTATGAAGCATTATTAGAACAAGAAATAATATACAGTCCTACATTTACAGCCGCTATGAACTTAAGATCAGATTCCTCCAAAAAATCGTTAGATGAGAGTGTAAATACTGAAGAGGAAGAACAAGAGCCAGCAAACTATAACAGAATATGACGAGGAGAATGAAAATAACACAGAAAAAATCAAGAAACAGCAACACACACAGATTTGTGATACTCTTCAGGAAGCATGGAATTTTGTTAGGCGAAACAAAGGAGGATATGTGATAGAAAATGATATACTGTACCATGAAGAGCTATTGGTCGGAAATAGGATAAAACAGTTAGTGATTCCTGAAATAAGGAAGAGGAAAATACTAGAAATTGCGCATGAATCAATGTTCGGAGCACATCTAGGAGCTCGTAAAAAAATTCAGATAATCAAATTTTCGTTTTATTGGCCAGGGATGGTAAAGGAGATTAAAGCATATTGTAGTTCCTGTCATGGTTGCCAGATTAGAAAAGTAATTCGTTCGGTTGACAAAATTCCGATAACACCTGTGTCTCATCCTGAATTGCCATTCCAAGTAGTAAACGTTGATTTAATTGGTCCTGTAGATCCAATATCATCACAAGGACATAAATACATACTTTGTTTGATGGACCGGCATTCTAGATGGCCGGAAGCAATTCCACTCAAGTCACTAACGACTAAGAGTACGTGTGAAGCACTGCTCGAAATATTCAGTAGAACAGGAATTCCAAAAGTGATCGTAATGGACAATGCAACAAATTTTACGGCCAGTTTAACGCAAGAGTTTTTGAAGATTTTAGGAGCTTGTCCGCATTTTTCAACACCATACCATCCAGAAGGAAACGGGTTAATTGAGAGATGGAACCAAACTCTCAAGAACATGTTGCACCACATTATCAGAGAGGAAGGAAGAAGTTGGCATAGGCATATACCGTTTTTACTATGGGCTTATCGTGAAGTTCCAAACGCAACTACCGGTACACCACCTCTTCTACTAATGTATGGAAGAGATCCGAAAGGACCGTTGTCTATACTGAAGTCAATTTGGACTGGGAACACGTTGTTACCTCTGAATATGAAGGGATCAGTAGAGAGTTATTTGAAAAACTAAAAGAAAAGTTAGAAGTAGCAACCCACAAAGCAAAGTTAACAAGTGACATGCAACAAGGTAGCTACGCTAAATATTTAAACAGGCAAAAGAAACATCGAGAATTTGCACCAGGAGATCAAGTGCTTGTTTTGATATCTGATTCGACGAATAAGCTATATGCTAGATGGCCAGGTCCAGTTAAAGTTGTTAAAAGAGTAAAACCAAATTCATATTATTTGCAGATGGCTGTAGGTAATTTGAGATTGCTGCATGTTAATAATATCAGAGAATACAGAGCGAGAGTTCAAACGGTTGGAGTTATTTATGATATTGATGATGAATTTAGTGAGATATATGAAACACCAACAAATCTTGCAGCTGAGAAGAATGACGAAGCATTGGACAGAGTGACGTTGGATTACCTATCTAAGAAGCAACAAACTCAACTAAAGGATCTTTTACATCGACACAGGACGTTGTTTTCTGGAAAAATAAAAAGAACTAAAGTTGGTGAACATGTGATAAAACTGAAGAATGAGGAGGAGACGATGAAACCCAAAACTTATAAGATACCAGAAAACTTAAAGAGAAAAGTAGACGTGCAGATGGGAGAATTGTTAGAACTAGGGCAGATTGAACCTGTTGTAAGTGAAACAGCACACCCCGTGGTATGTGTTCATAAGAAGGATGGAACAATTCGGTTATGCATAGATTTCAGAAGCTTGAATGCCCTTACCGTACCGGACGCAAATCCAATGCAAAATATGATGGAGTTGAATTTCTTAGTAGGGAAGAAAAAATTAATTACTGAACTAGATATGTTGAAAGGATATTGGTCTATACCAATGGAAGACAGCAGCAAACATCTAACAGCCTTCCGAACTCATCGAGGACAGTACCAATGGAATGTGTTACCATTTGGGTTAAGAAACACTGCTGCAACCTACCAGAGAGCCATGTCTAAAGGGGTTCAAACTATATCTGATTTTGCATGCGTGTATATCGACGATTTAGTAATATTCTCTGATACGTAGGAAGAACATTAAAATCATCTAGAAGAAGTTTTCAAAAGATTGGAACATTTTAATTTCTCAGTGAATTTAGGAAAGTGTGATTTTGCAAGACAAAAAGTTAAATACTTAGGACATGTCATTGGTTCAGGTAGGCATTCCCCTGACAAAGAAAGAATAAAAGCGATTCAGAACTTACATGCACCAACGACCAAGAAACAACTCAGAAGTGCTTTGAGATTGTGCAATTTTTATGGACAGTATGTTCCGAAGTTTGCAAAAATTGCTCTACCATTGACGGAGCTCACTAAAAAGAAAGTCCCTAATGAGATTCCATGGAGCAAGGAGGCTGAAAATTCTTTCAAGGAGTTGAAGACAGCACTATGGGGAATTACAGAGTTGCAGGTCCCAGACATAGAGAAACCGTACTACTTGCATACAGATGCTTCTCAGACGGCGGTCGGATTCTGTCTAGGTCAATTGGATGGAGAAGACAACATTCATCCCATAGTTTTTGGGAGCCAGAAACTGAACCAAGCCAATAAAAGTGGTCAACAATTGAAAGGGAAGCGTATGCTATTATTTGGGCTCTAAAAAGATTTGAAACTTTACTGTGTGGAGCAAAAATTTTCTTACTAACCGATCATAATCCTCTAGTATTCCTCACTAGTGTGCTGCACCCCAATATCCAACATTGCAGAGGTGGACGTTGGCCATTCAACGCCATGACATTGAAGCAAGCCACATGAAAGGATCTAAACTAGTTAATGCAGAGGCGCTATCCAGACTGTAAATGTAAACTGTAATTAAATAAGAACTTTAAGAAGGATTTAAGATTAATTTAGGTTTTAAACATTTTCTTAGCTTTATTGTTAGATGATTAAGTTAAGAAGAATATTTGTGTAAAATTTAATGTTGAGTATTTTTATGTAAATGTATAATATTAAGATAGTGACTAAACAGTGTTTGATTTTGGGTGTAACATGTGATCCTTAGATTGTTTTAGCCGTATTTGATCTTTCGATCTAATATGACTCTTGGGGGGAAGGTATCAGGGTAACACAGTAATGTTATTAAATTACTCGTTTTTGCGATCACGAGGTAATATTTTGAACGAGCTACTTTTATATTTTGTCTTTGGCAACGAGCCTAAAAAATGTAGCTGATGGAATTCGCTTGAATAAAATGTTGAATTTGTGCTGTACTAATGAATTTTTCGTTTTTGAATATAAACTGGGTTCACGACTGACACACTGCTATCCATAAAATTATTTCGAAGGCTTTGGAATGCAATAAAAGGGCCTTAACAATGTTTGCGAAGGATTTACTTATTCCAGATAATTTCTTGTTTATTCACTTTCTCCCCCCTCCCAAATGCGCGACATACGCGTGCATAATTGCAAAACGGTGGCATTGTAGACTGGGCTTTTAGTCCACACTTAAGGGATTAATTATAGGCTGTACAAATTATCAAGATAAGTATTAATTTTTGCACATAATTTTATATATGACAAGCCAGTGAGGTCACTGCTGATTATTAAGATTGTTCTTAACTTAGTATTATTAAATTAATTTTAAAGTATATTGTTCAGTATGGATACATTTATAAATGTAACTATATCAGTGTAAATTATTTCATTATGTCAAAATGGATTTTGTCTGTTTAATTTCAACAAATTAATAATTTTTTTAAAATAATCTTTTGTTTTCGACTTTTCAATATGCTCGCGCCCCCTAGGGGTTGAACCTCACAGTTTGAGAAGCACTAGTTAAGATGGACCTTTAACATTGGAATCATACGCGGAAATTTTATCTGAAACGTTAGCCAATTTTTTAAAGGATGAAGTTTCCTTACGGGATTTGTCACGCATGTGGTATCAGCATGTTGCTGCATCCGCACACAAATTTGCTCAACCATTTACATTTTTGGCGCAAAAATTTGACACTCGAATAATCGGCTATGGAATTCAACAAGAGTGCCCCCCGTGATCACTCGACGTCAGTCTTTTGGATTTCTTTCTCTGAGGCTTCCTAAAAAACAAAGAGAACGAAACGGAACCCATGAGTAAATACGATTTACTCATTCGAATCAGCATGGCATACAAGTCTGTGACACCAAATATGTTGCAGAAGCTACTTGAGGAGTTTCTGACACGGGCTCGGTATTGCATTTCTGCGGAAGGTAGTCATTTTGTACATTATTTAATTTGGTAATTCTGATATAATAAAGCCTCTGATTCATGATTGGCGCATCATTCCATATTATGCTATAATTTGAACGGCAAATCCTGTATTTTTTGCTGCTATTTGTTAAAAGAAGCTATTTTAATCTTTTTGGTACAAGTTGTATTTCTTTAATTTAACTTTTATTGTTTGCCACACAGCAAAACAAATTGTCATTCTATGATGTTTACTACGATGTTTTAATATTACTATGATGTTTTTTTGCTCTTTCTGTAGATAGTGAATTCCTGTTCTCTAAACTCAATTTATATACGACCTTCTTTTCTGAGCAATTCAGATGATTCAACTTTATGTAGGCATAACTCGGTCAGTTTTTATCATAATAAAATGAAACTTTTTGTGTTTACTTTGTGTTTGTGTACTGCATCTTTTCCTAAATATTAGTGATAGGACCCTGGGACCGTATAAAAATTTAATTTTTGTAACTTTTTCCTAAATGGGGTTTTGGCTCGAAAAGCACGTAAAAACACATTATTTACATTTTTTAAAACATTTTTCAAACTGGAAGTATATATCTCTATCGAACGGTTTGGGAATTAGCTATTGGATCACCTTAAGGCTGTACACCCTGTATATATTGGATCAAGTATACAAAAGTCTCATTTACGTTTATTTTAACATAATAGAAATTCTGATAGTTAATAAAAACATTTTTATGCCCCATTACTGAAAAAATAACATTTTGTGAAATTAGCTCCCCGATAGTTTACTGCATAGCTCCTAAAATTAAATTCTATAGTAGTTTTAAAAGAAACTATATAGCATTTTAATAAATAACTTGATATTCTTGCTTGTTTAACCCAGCGTTTTTCAAACTGTGGGGTGCACTCCTCTTAGAGGGTGCGAGCATATCGAAAGGTCGATGTTGATAAAAAAAGAGATTTAAAATAATTAACAATTTACTAAAAGGAAGCGAAACAAAATAGGTTCTGACATAAGGAAAAAACAAAATACATATTCACACTGATATAAAATACTGAAGTATCAGTACGGCAATAAGTATGTGATGATTAATTTATCAAGTATAAATTTTAAAAAAAACGTTATTACAAGGGACATTCATGAGCATGTAATATACAAAATTCTATATGAAATATGAACTTATCTTGATAATTTGTGAAGTTTATAAAGTTAAAGTCGCACTGTGTAGCTTTATGTCTAAGTACAGTATTATTGCATCTAATACATAGTTACCGCATGAGGGGGCGGGATAAAAATTTTGACTGAAAATTTGGTCACAAATATTAAAGTTTGAGGAGCACTGGGTAAACTCCTCTTAAGCAAAAACATGATAATAATGAACACAGTTTTGAAAAAAAAAACAAATAAAAATAAACCTCACCATCTAAGAACTTTTTTGAAGCTTAATAATTTTAATTATATTAAAGAATTGGATGTTTTAGCATTTTATAGATATACGAATTATTTCAAACGCAAAAACTACTATTACTAAATGTCTTATATACATTGCGATATTTTTTCATTTGCAAGTTTTCAAAATGTTCAGTATAAGGACAAGGCATTCATGTTTTCCTTATCAGACATCCACATAAATTAAATTAAATCTTTGTTTAAATCAATTTCTAGTTGCAGTACAAAATTTAATGTAAATTACTTCAAAATCTAAACTAAGTATCACCTAAAATTTGCTTAGTTTCACTCTCCATTCTTTAAAAGCATTTCATTCTGAATGAGATTCACGACGAAGAGCTGTTGCCAACAAACATAACGAATATCTGAACATTTTATACTGTTCAACTAATATTGCTCGCCGTAAGCACTGACCAGACATCATTTAATCAGGGAGAAAGCGTAGATATTGACACTTTGATTGCGCTTTAGAAACGTATGTTCTGTTTTCGAAATCTCATTAATAACCGTTCATTCCACGCGGGATCAAATTAAGCAACTTTATAGACCATGTTAAGCTTTTACCAATGAAAGTGCCGCGGCAGGACTTCATGTGAAGTTAGATGTAAACCACGACACTGTTTACGACTCGAAATTCATCTATCCGTAAGTAACATAGAAGAGGGCGATGCAAGTTTAATGGAAAATTAGAAAACAGCTAACCAGTCCAGGGCCGTAAATATTTCGAAAAGGGGCTATCAGATGAACACATTTCTCGCGCGTCAATTTCCTGTGCCCACGAAGAGATAATAACTATTTCCTTCCAGTGACTATTTAAGGACATAAAATGGCATAAATTTTAATTTCCAATTATTGGATATTTAAATTGTAATGAATTTAACTGAATAGATGATGTGTGATTGAAATAAAATGATAATGAAGGAATGGAAGTAAAAACTGATTTAATTTAAAAGAAAATTATTTAATACATAATTAAATAATGAACTGGTTGAGAAATTTAAGTCTATTTACCAATTTGAGGATTTGATACTTAGCTAAAATTTGCTAAAATGAATTTTAACCGAGATATATTTGTTTACACCCACACACACAAATATACATATGCATGTATTGAATTCTTAACCATGAGCAGCTTTATAATTCTAAAATTAAAAGGAGTTTTCTATCCCCGCCTCTACGGTATAATGGTTAGGGACACTGACTGCTGTGTCGTAGTGCCTTTGTTCGAATCTCGAAGAAGGCATGGATGTTTGTAAATGTATAGTGCATATGTGGCTGGGGGGAAGGTACTCTAATTAGCTGCCCAGCCGCAAGTCCTCTTGTGAGGTTGGGGGAAGAGGACCCTGATCCCCCAAAATGAGGGGGCTAGGATCCACCCCTCTAAATTGGGGTGGAACCTAGCTAACTTGTACTGTCACCTGTATGGTGCTCAAAGATACGGATAACGATAGGTGTACAAACTTGCTATTTGCAACTATGAATTTCCTGGGCCTTGTTTATCAGGTGACATTAGCAATAACAACATCAACGAAATCAAAAGGGGGAACATACTTTACAGGTACAACAAAATGTCAGCAACATACTTTGAAAAATGAGTGTCAAATTTAAATGAAGTTAACCTGCGTACATAAAAGTACACCTTATTTAATTTTTTTCTTGCTCTCCCAATCTTCATTTCCTTGTATATTTTTTTTTTTATTTTTTGTAAGCTGCGCTTTTTCTTATACTGCAGAAAAACATAATACTGTATCATTTATTGTTTTATATTTTTGCACTAACATTATATAAGTTGATATAACAAAAACTCAAACTCAGTGGTGCAACAGCCCATGAGGACCAGGGCCTATTGTGCCAATCCCAGTATAAGTAACCATTGAGCTCTGAGGTGCATGAGCAGATATTCCGATCCGGTGGTCAATCTGAAGCGTGATCCCCAGTGTTTAATTCCCCAAACAAGCTTTGTACTCATTTATCGACCCACTGCAGTAAGGATGAAAGGCTAAATAGACCTTGCCCAGCCCTGGAATAGAACCCGAACCTGTCGTGTGGAAGTGCTATATGCTACCATTCGACCACTGGGCCTATAACAAACACACATAGAGTTATAAATATTCTCTGATGGCTATCAAAAGGCAACGCATCTGTAAGGGAAGTGATTAATAAAATCTTACCCATTACACGTATGCATCATAATAGAAAGAAGCATGGTTATTTATCCATAGGTTATTTTGAGAACATCATATCCGAAATTAATACACACTGCAGTCCAGTAGCGCCCACAGTGATTTTTCAGGGGGCTCGGGGTCGAAAGTTCACCATTCTTGTATCATGCTCCTTTTGATTTTGTCGACTTTGGGAAACAAAACACAGTAAAAAACTAATTTTTGAATAAATAATTAGCATTAATTAATAAAATAAATCATTTATAACAAGCAATTAATTAAATTTTACGTACTATATACTTAGAATTATAATCAATCGGGAAAAAATCAAGGACTTTGAAGGAGAGTCCGAACCCCCAGGCCCCTCACCCTTGTGTGTGCCACTGCTGCAGTCAGCTCGGGCTTCTAAAATGATTTTAACTTAGTTGAGCATGGAGTCGAACCGGTCTTTGATGCCAGACAGGGAATGAGAGACATTCTATGCTGCTTTGGAGCTCTGTTACACATTTCATTAATCATGGTAACTGGAGAGCACTGACAGCACAGTGTTTCAACAACCCATAAACAGAAGTTTTCAATGGATGAGCTACTCGTATCTAAAGAATGTGTTGTACAGGTCAACAATCAAGCAACTTCTGTTTCGCGATAGATCAGGACATGAGCAGCATGTAGGTTTGCGTTACCTTGTTGAAAGATGCCTTTGCCTAGGTCTCCAAAATAATATACAGAGCATCTAGTACAAAGATCAGAGAAAGGTAACGATAGATTTTCAGATTTCTAAAGGCGCGAAAAAAGTGTTCGTGCAGCGTAACCAATAGCATCTTATACCATCACATTAAGTACAGGACTAGTATTATGATACTAAATGCGATTAGAATGTAGGCCACTTGCACTCTATTAGATGCTTCCAGACTAGGAAACGTCTATTATTAAGTTGCACGTTTAATCTGAATTCATATGAAAAGACGAATGGTAGTCACTTCTGCATTCAGTTTTGTAGCTGGGCATTGGACTCTCTTTTCACGTTTTTATAGTACAGTGTCAACAGAAGATGCAATAATGGCTGTTATGCAGAATGTCTGCGCTACTCCAAATATTGTTGTTGTACTGTTCATGCAACTCTCCCCCCTTATTGACTAAGAGACCCTGCTGTGCCTAAAGAATCTTTCGAAACTTTCTGACCACATGTCTGTCCTCCATGGGTAAAGGTATTAGCTGCAAGATACCATTGAGTAATTGCATGACGTTCAATATGACTGAAACCATTGATTCCTTATTCGCATAATATTTGCTGGATTTCAACCAATGCGAGCAGCAATACCATGGAACGATATACCACAGATTCAAATTGAGACTATTCTAGATATCAAATTCTGGTAGACGATGATAAGCCTTTCTTCTTCTTATACAATACGATCATAATACGATTAGGCGTCATGCAATCTTCGTACAAACGACCGTACGAAAAATATATAGTTTTCTGTTTGTACGCTCTTATATCTATCAGGTAAACTTCAATAGTTGTCTTCATATATCTGTATTTAGAAATATAATTTTAAATTTTTTGTTGAGAAATAATAATTTAACTACGCACAATATTGATAGATTCAAAAATATCCAGAAATTTATATTATTGTGCATACAAAATGATTATCCCATCAATTTCCTGAGAAAATATATAGATCAGAAATATTTCTTAAAAATATTTTTAAACTCGTAAATGCACAAATCCACCACACAACATTAGGTCCACAAAGTCAGCTTGTTAGTGGTCCAGCTGTGAAGAATTTGTGCATTCCACACACACAGGTTACATTTTAATATACATTTTAATACTCACACACTTAAAACAATATTTACACGACTATATATACACTTTAAAATTATTTATTACCAGTTAAACATTTATGTCCAAACAGACATTTATGACTAATCAATCAAGCAAGTCTTTTACGTGTGATATGGTTTGCATCTGGTGCCAAGTAGTCATACTCTAGTGTTGGATCAAGAATCGATTGGATTGACATGGTTAGATGTTATGAGCAAAATATGATGTGTAATTGATATATTAAAAATGAAAAGTCGTGCTATAAGAAATGGATCATATTCTTGATGAGATACTGTTTGGTGAGTCTTTAATGATTTACTCTATTCATTTGTGAATATACTGTATTTTTAATGATTTACTCTATTCATTTGTGAATATACTGTGTTTTTAATGTGAACATTTGGTTTTTAGAAATTTTTAGTTTGAACTTTCGGATTTTTTAACTTGAACTTTCGAATTTTTTAGATTGAACTTTCAGATTTTTTAACTTGAACTTTCGGATTTTTTAATTTGAACTTTTTGATTTTAGATAATTTTTGATTTGAACTTTCGGATCAGGTATTTATTTTTTCTACCTTTACAACTATTTTAAAGATGGGTGCATCATCTTGGGAGTTTGAAGGTTCACTTATATTATGTACTAAATTGTTTTTAAATTTTAATATTGCAATATCTTTCGGAATGTGATGGCGAATAGTTTTATTTTTCAAGTATAATGATTTAATTTTAACTTTTTTAATTTAAAGTTTAATGGTTTAATTTTTAACTTTTTTAATTTTTAATTTTTAAATTTTTTTTTTCCTTCTGAAATTTGAAAATTTTCCAATTAACTTACCAAGTTGCAATAGGGGGGAAGGTTGGCGCCATCAAACTAGTTTAACCCCACTTATCGGTCCTAAGTCCGAGATAGCACTTGGATATTTTATAAATTTTTGTTTTATTTTATAATTTTTTAATTTTGTTTGAAAATGATGGAACATTATCTTTTATATTCGCCATTGATATTCTGAAGTGTTTTGGTATTTTTGGGATTCATATATTTCAATTTTTAAATTGATAATTGTGACTGTTTTTATATATTTAAATATATATATATATATATATATATATATATATATATATATATGGTATCACCCTAAAGTTGTTAGAACGTTCCTGAGAATATATATATATATATAAGAAAATGTGACATTTAGTACAATATATCCCGAATTCTTGGTGGTTTATAATTACAACTGTAACAGAGACAGGTCTTTTTTTACGGGTAATGTTTTGTTCTTTTGCAAGCAATTGAGATAATGCACGGATAAGGTATTAGCTAATGTTAAAAAACAAATCCAGGATTGGAATATTCTGTCAATAAGGAATATTCAATAATGTAAATATAAAATATCACAGTGCTAACTCAGAAATCATTTTTTTATGAGAAGCTATTTTTTGAACATCAAGCATTTAAGAAACGGTACTATTTATTTTTTAAACTTAAGAATACACTTAGGTCTAAGCTATATAAATAAAATACTTCTTAGATAAAAATTCTGAAAGGAATAACATGTTTAATTGTGCTGTTCTCTGTATGATAACGTACACAAAATATGCTATTGTAAATGAACAATTTCTATCAGAGTAAGTACTAGGCTTCAGTGTCGTATTCTTTACATTCGAAGAATCTAATGTCAAAAAACACAATTATTAAAACCTAATTACAAAGGAAAAAAGAGCATGAAAAATTAAATAAGTTTCTGCAAGAAAATAAACATATTTTCGAAAATAAATTTTCAAATGTGAGGCATGGGATATAAAAAGCATTATGGTAGACAAAACCTAAGAAATCTGCAATTACGTTTAAAACATTACAGTTAGAATCTCTATACATATACTTGTCTAAATTTAGAAACCATTGCTATAGAGTAAGAAATACAGCTGCAAGAAATACAGCTGTTTCATCTACAATATACACTATTTATAGTTAGATAAGCTAAAGATACATTGGAAGGTTGTACAATATTGCTTCAATCAACAAAACATAACAAAAATGAGGTAGGCGATCATGAAGGTAACAGCAAAACTCGCTTGATTGAAGCTCTTTATTTTCTTCGCTTATTTCCTTTATCGTCAAGTTGTTGATCTGCAGAGTTAACGATAGCTGGAGTTTTATTGTCCATAAATACCATTTAATATCACTATTGTTGTCGGCATTTCCAGATAGAGGAAGCAATAAGTAAAAGGTGATTGGTCATTACTCTAGGGAGGCTGTCTATGGGAGTTGATGAAACATATTTGAACCACATAGGTCAAATAAGCTGCATAGGAACATAAATTTAATTGTTGCATGATTTATTTAGTACCCTAGGCTATTTTTAGAAAATAAGATTTTAATAATTTAGTTTAAATACGTTTTAAAAAGAAGAGCGATTTCTTTCGAATAATTAATCGTGTTTGCTATAAAGCCATTATGCAAACGATGCACTTTTTAAAAGAGACTTTGATTATTTTGAAACATCCTTTAAAATTTTCTAATACAGTGATTATGATTTAAAAATTATTTTGCATACGCTTTAATCTGTTAGAATGTTTTTACGCCTGACCATAAATTGTTTTCAATGAAGAAATGTATCAATTGATGTTTAAATATTAAATTGAGAAAAATAAAAATAAAAAAAAAAAAATATGTGAATACGGTGCAGAGTTTTAGTATAACAATTTTTATAATATTAAAAAAAAAAAAAGAATGAAAAAGAAAATACGAAGAATGACAGAGAAATGAGAAAAAAAAGAAATGCATGAAAATTTACATTAAGAGAACTCTCAACCTAGACTAGTCCCTCTCTTGACATTCTTGTTGAAATATTAAGCAAGAAAAATAAAAGACCGAAAAAAAGTATTTTTAGGTAATTTTACAGACAATTTATAAGTTATCATATTTTTGACTTAAAATAACTGAAACTTCAAACGAGATGTTTCAGTTTTTGTTGATACAATACTTAAGCGAATGAAGATTGAAATACAATAATAATTAATCATTAAATTCTTAAGAATTCATCTTAAAATTGGAGGGAAAATATATATCAGAAATGAAATCAATTTAATCTTTACTTTTTAAAAGACGTTTATTGTATTTAAATAAATAGATAGCTTTGATTTTGTTGAGTGAAAAAGTCATGTAGAGGTAAGGGCAAAAAAGACGATAGAAGCAATCATTCTAGAATTAAAAATGTCATTCGAGATTTCTTTAAACTTAAATTTTATTTATGATTTACATTACTCCTGTATAACGCACCAATGGATTTTTGCTTAATTTAATAATGCAAATTTGATAAATTCAAACAGATTTTTTTCACTTTCATTATAATAAATGGTCTGTACAATAAATCTAAAAAAATATCTTAATAAAATATTAAAATGATAATTTGAAGCGTAAAGCAATTAAACTAAACTTAAATAAAAATCTACCCATTAATGCTAAAACTAAATCAACACTGCGTCATTTTTAACGAAATTACTTAATTCTATGTAAAAAAAATATATTTTTCAATATTACAATAAAATTAATTAAAATAAAATAAATCCATTAATAAGCTCAAAGCGTGGTAATTGTAAGTATTGTTTTTCATTCATAAATTACTGAAAATTCTCACGTGTAACCACTGTTGATAGAATATTTTTTTAAATCAATTACAACTTAATTTTTTTCATCATTATTTATCATCAAATAATTTTTGATACAGGTATTAAAAAATTCCCACTAATTATTTTCCACAAAAAGAAAGAACAAAATCTGGTATTAAACATTTTAAATTACTTATTTAATAACGAGCTTTGATGTTTCTGTTAAACATTTTCATTATACAGCTTTAAGCAGCTTTAAATTGCGCCATAATTAAAAACATAGCAATTTTATTTAATGCTATTAATTAAAGTTTTTTTTAACATTTAAATGACAGATTTTTCCGATGAAAAGTTAAAATCGTTTAACACACACACACACAATGGTTTTTCATTCATTAAATTATATCTTAATAAGTTTTTTAAATAAAACTGTTTTGATAAATTTTATAAATCACTAAATAGAAATTATAATATTAAACTGAAATGTGTGTTTAGAAAAATAAATACATATTTAAAAAATCTTAGGATTCACAAACACACAAATTATAATTTTTCTCTTACATATAATGGAAAAGAATATTCTTATTTAATACTTTTAATTGTTTTGATCGTTTGTAATTTACATACTATTTAGTTAAATGTCGTATTCTGAATAAATACTGTTAATTAGTTGCGATGAAACTCATTACATTGAAAAATTTTATTTTAAAGAAACGAAATTGGAGCAGGTGCTTTGTTCTCCAAGCCTCCCCAACACTCCAACAGGCGGACTTTGAATTTTTACAGATTTTCAATGTGCCTCGTTCCGTACACTATTGTCTTCAATTGCACCAAGTCTGGTACCTATTACTCAACAGGAACAAAGTTGGCAACTATTTCCCTTCTATGGACACCCGTTTTTCACAGTCACGACTGTTTCCGTGTAGTTAAAATCTGTAACACAAAATTGACCAAATAAACAATCATATCTTAATTTTTTTTAAAATTATAGTTGTTAAGATATTAATACATAAACATGGATATTAAATTTAATAATATACATACAAATTACATAACTTGTTTAATTTTTGTTGAAATATTAGTCAAGTATGTTTGCTCATGTAGATATATAGTTCACTTTTATCGTATTAGATAAATTTAGTCTAAGAAAGTGATTCATTTTAAAATTGAATTAACTCTTTCAATGATTTCAAATTATAAGTTAAAAAGTTAAATTTTATTTTTCTCCGAGCATAAAAAAAGAAATCTTTGCAGGGATTTAAAATCACATAGTACCCTAAAAATTATAAAAATATCGATTTTTCTTTTTTGGCTCATATGATATATCAAATATTTCTAAATATGTTTGTAAAAATCCACAGCCTTTTTTTGTAAACTATGGAACATTTTTAATGCATGACAGGAGACAGCAAAACTTTCACACCCAAATTTCTGATCATCTGATTGAAAAGAGCCCGATAAAAATGAATTAATTACTTTTCTACCGCACACAAAGGAGTGTTTTAACCTTACATGGAATTAATCTATTTGTTTAGATGAATTACGAGTCAATAGTTGAATTAATGTGCAATTTTTTCCCCGGAAAGTTTCATAACATATATATGTTTCAAAATATATAAGACACCAGAAGATGTATTTTATGGTTATAAATTTTACTTCCTAAGGTATTTTTTGTTGAAGAGTTCAATTTAATGTCATTAAAATCTCTAAGTACACTATGGATAGGTTTACAAGGAAAACTATTGTTGCAAAAGGGAAAATTTCTGGTAGATGGTTATCAAATATTTAGGCAAACGCAAGATAAAAATGTCTCAAAATACCAATTTGAATTGTTCAAAACTTAGAAGAAAAGGGCAATAATTCATTAAAAATTTCATGAAAATACAGTGGTTAGTCAAAATTACCAACATTTGTAGAATTACATGAGCAGTAACAAATCAGAAATTGTTTCAATAGGTAGCTGTACAATTCATGCAAATATTCTAATTCATGAATTAGAGCAAATGGATTTTGTCAAGATATAAACGTTGTGTGGGACTTTTGTGATATTATTATGAATGAAATTAACACTTCACATAACAGATTCTCAAAGCAAAAATACTAAATATCATTTAAATAACTCTAATTAATAGCTAAAGATCTGATTTGCAAGAATAGTAGTACAAGTAAAAGGCAAAACTCACTTACTTTTACACCCTTCTTTTCGAGGATATATCCCATACATGGAATTTCAATATAATTATTATTAAAATGTTTTAAGAATTTTTATTTAAGCAAATGCATAGTTGTATTTCTTCGATTTTGGTACATTTTACCTATGAATTGTTATTTGTAATAACGAAAAATGCTCAATTGGAGGACACGTTGGATTTTTCCTTCATTCGTGTACAATTTTTAAGGTATCCGACTACGGTCGGATTCGAGATTTTGAAAAAGCTTGTAAATGGATAATTTTTGTAATATTTAATGTCACTTAGAATAGAATACATGTATAAAATTGTTTTAAGGACATTTTAACAAAAAATATTTAAATGCAATATTACGGCAAAAAATTTACTTAGAATAATCTTTTTTAAAATGTTCTCCTTTTATGAAGAATGATTCTATCATAATAATATTTTGCCTGTATTTAGCTCAGACCTCTGTTCAGAGGCTCAACTTGAAGTTTTGAAATATATAACATAGAAGTGGGTTTATCCATGTTTTACGACAACAGAGGGGAGCAATTTTAAGCGGAAAAAACCGCCGATAATTATTTAAAATGGCTCTAACTCTGAACATAATGTGAATTTTTCAAAAATTATAGTTGAACCTCTCTACAGAGGTCTGAGCTATATGCAGGCAAAATACTATTATAATTGAAGCATTTTTCACAAAAAGAGAACCTTTTGAATAATGGTTTTTTAAATTAACTTTTTTGCTGAAATATTATATTTAAATACTTTTTTTGTCAAAATGTCCTTAAGACAATTTTATATATGTATTCTAATCTAAGTGACACTAAATATCATAAAATATATCCATTTATGCGCTTTTTTTAAATTCGCTGTTCCGAACGTATTTGGATACCTTAATATGCGAAGGCTTTTAAAGTAATGGGAATGAGAAATAAAGGCATAAACATCTTTCTTACATATTGTGCATTATGTAAGCTGTAAAGTGGAGCATGGAAAGAGCTCTGAGGTGTGTGCATATATATTTTTTTACACTTGTCATGTTAAAGTATTATGAAATATTGATCATTTATTTGCTTTCTTTTTTTTAATCATTATACAAGTATACCGTTTAATTGTTCTAAATTTGTTCAATTTCTTGTACTAAGTAGTTTTAAAAAGCTAAGTAACATTCCTTAAATGTTTAAGACTATTAGAGTAATTTTATATCATGCTATTCACGTGGGATGAAAACTGTAAACCGATATTTCTCCATGTTGAGTTTTTGTACACATTCAAAACTCTAAGGCTTTTTAATAATTGAAGGAGGGGTGAGAAGCATTTTATACATGTTTTAAAAATATGTATTGTTAAACTGTGTATGGAATTATGTCTGAGATGTTTAGTAATTTTTTTTTTTACAAAAGACAGATTTAAATTAACGGGTTTTCGTGAATTTCTTGTATATGTAACAATGAAAAAATTAATATAAAATTAAAGAGAAGCAGAGAGAAAGAGAGCATAAAAAATCATTCACAGTTTAATTTAGTATATTACAAGGTACTTAAAAAGTTTTATATTGTTATATGATATTACTTAAAATGTATTAAATTACATATTTAAACAAACATTAAGAATTTTAAAAAATGTTAAAACATTGAAATTTTCAAATACTTTTCAATAAATTTTAAACTTTTTATATGGAATTATTACCTAATATCAATCTTTACAAAATACAATTAAAACCAAATTAATTCTAAATATTAAACATAAAATAAAAAAAATATATAAAGATGCCCCCTCCACCATGCAGCCTTAAATAAGAATTATCATGGTTTTATTCGTAATAGAAAAAAATATACATTACAAGACAATGAAGAAATCTTACTATTTTTCACTACTAGCTTTTTTTTAGTTATTTGAAATATTCTACGGTGTGTCTTAGGATTTTATACCAGAAATATGTGCTAGAAAAAGAAGAAAAAATGATTTTAAAATTTAGTAATTAAGTGTACTTATATTTTTCAATCCTTACCATTCGATTACCTGTTTTTTGGTATTAAAATTTCTAAACGGTGGTTCGATTACATAAAACAGTTTAAAGATTCAATCATGAAAATGACAAGAATTATTTTAGACGAATTTAAATTATACTAATTATGTGGCTTTAATTTAATTTGTTAAGTAACAAAAATGCAATCAATATGCCTTGGAAATTTTTGGAGTATGCGACAAAAGCAATTCGGATTCTTTATTAATTTCTAATCACTAAGCTTTCTGTAGCTACGTTAAGTATAGATGATATTAAGGTTTTGACGGAAATAAATTGAAAACTCTTTTCATTTTAAAATATCAAATTAATGAACATATTTTTCAACTTCTACTATTAGTATTAGAACATATTTTAAAATATCAAATTATATATAGCCAACTTCTACTATTAGTATTAGTTTATACTCTTCCTATATATATATATATATATATATATATATATATATATATATATATATATATATATATATATATATATATATATATATATATATATATATATATATATATATATATATATATATATATATATATATATATATATATATATATCTTGTTGAAATTTTTTTCAATGATAAATAAAAAAATTATTATTCATTCACTTAAGTTCAGATGCATTTTTTAAAAACTTCTAGTGGATGAAGGACACTTGATGTTAATATAGTTTTTACAAATATTAATTCATTAATTCTATTGAATTAAGGAATAAATGGTAACAAACAAAAATAATAGTCCAACACCCTATCTAAAAAAATAATATCGCTCGTTGTGAACCTGTAGTGCATTGTATAGCGCGTTGGACTTTTAATCCAAAGGTCATGGGTCTAAATCCTATCTGGGATTGCCTAATTTCTGAGAATGTGATTTCTTTTTATTATATTATTTTGTTACAATAATTAAATTTAATAAAAAACAAAGTGACATACAAAAATAATAGTCAAACACCCTATACAGAAATAAAAATGGAAAATTGCAAGGGAAATCGATTTCTATTTTGCCATTTAATATTGGGATTTTGGCTTATATGTATATACATATTTATAGTAATTGTAATTACTTAATAAAAATAACTGAAATAAAATTTTCTTTGTTGACTTAAGTAGGAATTGGCTTAACTATTTTTTACGTCACTTGCTACATTTACTTTTTTTAAAAATGGATTCTTTTACGATAAATGTGTTTCTGTATTTCTCTGAAAACATTGCAGCAAAAAGACATAAACAATATACAAAACTCAAAGAAACTTCACATTTCCACAAACACTCAGTGACAGCACACCTTCCCAGCAGTTGTGATATATTCTATGTTTTCCTTTTAGATGGAGCGACCGTGGAATCAGTGATAATCGCATCTCCCTCCGGACCCGTGTTCGAGGGATCGGAGGCCACTTTGGAATGCAGGGCTACAGCCCATCCCGCCAAAACGGAAATGATAAAGTGGCGGATAAAAGGATTGGCCCGGAATAGCCGGCCGACCCTCGATAGCACCAAATCGATTCTGCACATCTCCAATGTCTCCAGAGATCTCAGAGGCCCCGTCGAATGCTGGGCTGACAACGGCATTGGAGGTCCTTCGGTGCTCTCTGTCTTGCTCAATGTCCTCTGTAAGTTCCTTTCTTCGCTTATTCTTTAACTCTCAGAATAAAGAATGACATCGACTCCTAGATTTACTGTGTTTTCAATTTCTGGCCCCTGGAAAATAGAAAGTGGTTGTTGGGGATGGAAATCGATAGTCGTTGTTGATTTGTGGAAGTACACGGGTTTGTCGATACGGCAATGAATGGTTGGTGGGTTTGGGGGAAGAGAGCTTGTTTTGAAAGCTGCTTTGTGCATTACCTTATATTGGTTTATATACATCATGTCTAAAAATAAGATCAACTTCTAAGATGAACAGATTTAAGGTATATTTTTGTGATATAGGTACTTTTACTCATTCTGAATTCTCAGATTGTGAGAGATTTTATTTATTTTATCTAATAAAAGCATCAGGACAGGGAAACTTTTGCTATTTATGCATCTTATTTTGTATTTGAAGTTATCAAGCGAGTTCCAGGTTAATATATACGGAATTTATATTAAAAAACATGCAATGGTCTACAGTTATAAAATTGCAGTTTTGAATATTATTTTTAAAATTCTTTTTTTGAAAAAAGGTAAGAGTTTTAAAATAGAATTAAGATAATTTTGAAGTTTGAACGTTTTAATTTCCTTATACATATATATTTTAAAAATTATATCAAGGCTTAATATTAAAGACGGCATTATATTTGATGCATCTTTATCTGATGCAATCGTTTTCCATGCGCGCTGCATACAAATTAGAAAAAAAATAATTTGACTGAAAAAAATTGGTTTAACTTTTAAGCATACGCAAAGAATTCTATTTTCAAAAAATATATGATTTAAATTAGTGCGTTTTGATATAGTTTTCTATAAAAATTCCTTTTGATAGCGGAAATTCAATTTGGCATTTATTGTTAAGTTTTCTGGCAATTAAACTTAACTTTTAAATTATATTCTAGCTATTAATACACACATGGAGCGTCATGTAACGGAAATGAAATTGAGCAACTAATAAGATAAATCATAAAAACAATTTAGGTCGAAAATAATGCTATTTTTGTCATTAGTATGTGTGTTTTGTATAGATTATTCAACATTATCGCATCTTCAGTGAATACATTGCTTATTGTTACTCAGATTTTGTTCTAATGAAATCAGAATACAGGAAACAAGGCACTTAATTGAGCAACGTATTCATTAAATTCTAACATTTTTTTCACATAATGAAAGAAAAAGACTCAATGTATGCTTCACAAAACAATATTGCTGAATGAAAAATTCATTTACAAAGTGTAATTTTTACGCATACTCATTATATATGCATTCAAATCACAATGAAAAATAAATATTAGTTTAAAAAAATCGAGTGCTGAGAATGATTATTTCTATAAAAAGAAAAGCAATTAACATTTTTAAGAGGACATTTCTCTTTAATCAAAATAGCTGCCTTAACTCAATGAGGTATGACACTTCAATTATGTGCTTCTGTGTTTTATTAAATATTTTAGAATGTTTTTGTAATAATCAATACACATGTCTCTCTCTTTTAAGAGTTATCTTGACTAAAGTAGTTTGTTTTCTGCTAATCAATAGTGTTTTAAAACAGAAAATAATTATTCTCTAGTAAATCAACTTCAGTATGATAGTTGAGCCAAGTAAATCCTGTTCTCTACATAGATATACAGAATATATTGGCAACCAGTAAAAAGGGCAAATTAAAGAAAGGAATCAATTAGCTTTATCTAAATATCAAATTTTCCTTTGAATCTGTAATTCATTTAATTGCTCTTCAAATGGGCTTATTTCGCTAATAAAGGATTATTTAACGTCGAATTTTATTGTTAAAGTTATTTGAAAACTAAGAATAAAATAATTCATATATGTGGCTCTTAAGATTATAATTTTCAGTTTTAATGCTTTCACAATATCCGATAATTTTCGCTATCGTTTATTGAAAGACAAAATTTAATCAAACAATACTTATTTATGAACTGAAAATGACAAATAAAAAAATAACGTTCTTTTGTAAATCTATGTACACTGTTTTCGATGTCTTTTGCAAGCTTGAAATCTCGTTTTGTAATTATTTAATTGTGATCTGAAATCATTGGATTTTATATTGATAATAAGCACTTAGACTAAGAGAAAACAAAGTAAAATGAAGCATTTTATTTGTCCTTTTCATTTTTAATGCTGATTGAAATGTTTCACATTCGTCTGTTTTCGATTCACTGCTCTGATATATAATAGTGCCTTGATAATTGCTTGCTGAAGTGTTTCGTAACTAAAATATCATGCTATTGAATGTCAATTTGAATCATTTGGATAAAACGCAAGGAGTTGTTACAACGTAAAACTTAAAGGAAAATAGTATGTTTTCTTAAGAATACATATTTATGAAGTATTTATGTTGTAGAAATTTGATTGTAATTATCTGCTTGCTTTCAGGAAATCATTCTTGTTGAAAACCTTTTGAGAAATGTTTATCATATGATAGAAACTGAATTCTAAATGCTATATATATAAATTAATACATTCAATCATTGTATTGCTATTTGTTTTATTAAGAACATTAATACACCTGTGCACTACAAAGTATCCCACGGGGTCTTACATGGAAGTAAGCGTGAAACACACATTACAAAGAAGAGTAGGATTAGAACACAAACATCTATGCCTTATCCGGGATTTGAACCCAGCTCTTACAGCGTTGCAGTCAGCGTCACTAACCACTATACCGAATGGGCGGCATTGTATTGCTATTAACCGCCAATACCCTCAGGATCACTTTACTTATATTAATTCAATCGAAAAGCTATCGTCTAGAAAATTGACTGGTCAGTGATGTTTAAATTGGAATTTAGAGTAAAGTTACTAGTATCAGCTCTAGAAAGAGTATGTCAAATAACAATTTTAAAACATCCTATAAGACACAAGAATGATTCAACTGGTAGGATCATGATATCTTTGTTTTCTTCTACTGTGGTTCGGATGCCTACCAGTATCGATCTCGAAACTTGTTTCTGTGGAAGATTTCTATGATAATAAAGAACTCTACAAATAAATAATTTCCATTGGGTTGATGCATATCCGTAGACTATAATTTTGCGCTTTTCTAACTATTTACATAACTGTAAAGCAATGATTCTTTGATTTTTGTTTGAGGACCCCCTTGTAACGTCTTCCCAGAAATTTCGTATTCAAGTCCTCCTTCACAAATAATACATTCTATAAAATTCTGCGCTTAATAGTTTGACTAACTTGTAACCAAATTTAAATATTGTAATCAATATAGCGTTAAACGTAATAAAAATGAATAATTTAATTTCTAAAGTTTCCCGCAACCCATCAATTTCCACAAATGTTATATCTTGTATTTTAACCTTATATGGATCCTCCAGCATATACATGTACCATATTAAATTTTGCGAAATTATCTTCAACTTCCAGCATCAAATGGTGAATATAAAAAAATAAGTCTTAATATGAAAGTAAAAACACTAAAATATAAAAATAATGACAATATTTATTTTATTTATCAAATAGAATTCAGCTGCACCGCTGCTCCTCCAAAGAGCCTTCACTGCTTGTATATATATAGATCCTCATAATTTATTAAAATTATACTTAACGTTCAGAAATTTAAATAATAAATTTTACTATTGCGAAACCTTTACTTAGTACAGAATAAAACGGGTTTTTCTGACTGACGGATTCTTCTTAGACTAGTTGGTGCATACATAATAGTTTCTTCTCCAATAACTTTCTCCAGACAAAAATTTATTTCAGTAGCTAAAGAAAATTCTAGAAAATATGAGTGCTTTCCAATAGGGGATTTAAGATATTTCTATGACAGTGTATTGTATATATTATGAGTAAAACTTGTATTAATAATATTTTTTCAAGAAATCTCTTGCTTCATAATATGAACCCCCTTAATATAACTTTTCTGCTGGATTCTCTCAAGGATTTTATGAACCTCTCTCGAAAAATTTTGCTCTAAAACATCTTTAACTGTAAAAATTGGAGAGACAATTTTCGTACGGGTAATAATCGACATGACTAAATCAGTGGACGGTTTGACTGAATAAGCAGATATTATTCTATAATTTCAGAAATATTATTTGGCAATGGTAATGTTAAGCAAAGTTTTAAGCATTTGCTTTACAAGTTATATCTTTATCTCAAAGAACTAAATCCTAACAAATAAAGGCTTAACATGTTCTTAGCATCTTTTATTTATTATATTGGGAACATATATAAAAATAAACATTGATGATATACTAATAATATCTAAATTTTTGCTAAGTTTTTTTTCTTACTTTACAACTAAATTTTGTGTGAGTTTAATGATACACTACTTTTTTCACAGAGCGATTAGGGATACAAATATTTGTTGAAATTTCTGAAGGTTTTTTAAGAATATATATTAAAATACATGTATTTTCATCATTTCTCTCTGCCATCTTCAAGTAAATGACCCTTTTTAATTTTCTTACGGTCAGAAACTGAAGTTACTAACTGCAACTCACACATTTGAATATGTATAAAATACAGAGTGTCCCCGAATGCCATGTGCAAACTTGGAGGGGAGGTAGAGAACATCCGAAAGAGCCATAATTACATAGGAAAGCATGGGCGGAAACGTAACCTTAACGAGTAGGTAAGGCCGCAATAGAAAATGTAGCATTATTACAAAAACAAACACAATAATAAATTCAAAGTATGACTTTAAAGCATCACAGGAGGTGTTTGAAATAGCTGATATTGGCATGAATGCACGCACTATACAAACACAACATGGAATGGCGGACATGTTCAATAATACTGGGCATTACATGGATCGTAGCAACAGCGATGAATATTCGTGCCAACCAGGTCCATTTCAGAATTGACGGGCATGTCGTCAATACTGGCTCAGAACTAGCTATATTCTGCCCGGTTCTGATGTAGCCGAGCGAACGTTTTCATGATTAGCTGGCCGACTCGTTGTATATCTTTCCCCGTACAACCGAGGCAGCGGTGGCAGAGTCGAATCATGGCGGGCATGTTATGAGTTCGAGCCCAGTACCAATTAAGACTCGCCGTGTAGGGGAGCGATGCACGTTAAATCGGTCGAGAGCCTAAACATCCACCTGTTGATTTAGTGTGGTAGTTAGGAGAGGGGGTGCCAGCTCGAGTGATATGCTTGCCACTTGACCATGATTCAAAATGACGAGGTCCATCGCCAAAAGCCCTCATGCAGCTGAACATGCGACGTTAATATTCACTCATTCACTCGCCGTACAACCGGAAAGCAAAACGTTTATTTCTGTTGGTTTGACCGTAGATTAAGTGTATATCGGCTACCAACTTAGTGTTCGTATAACAATTCATGTCCATCGATGTTATTCATGTGTGAAATGAGGATACCACATGTGTGTCGACCTTTCGAACTCACGTGCTGTGACATGTATCACTTTCCGCCCATGTTTTTCTATGTAATTATGGCTCCCCACGGTGTTATCTACCCTCCGTTCCAGTTTGTAGATGACATTACATCCAGTATAGAAAGAATAACTAAATCTGTGTTCAGAAGTTCTTAAAGACATTACAAATTTGTTGTAATATGTCTCTCTCTCTCTCAAGAAATATTTAACTGTATAAAACCTTCAACGTATTCAACTTTATAGATGAATTCGAAATGGATAGTTATAAACTAACGATAAATAGACAGGTAAATATAAATTCATTAATATTGATGTTAATTAATGTTGTTTTCCCTTTTGTTTCAGATAAACCAATGATACTAAGCAACGGTGGAGAATTAGATGCAGATCTTGCTCGCTTGAAGTGCGTTGTTGACGGAACTCCAAATGTCACTATCACTTGGACATTTAACGGCACCGTGCTTCGAGTGAATAGTGATAAGTACTCTGTTACTCTCACACAAAAAGGTGATGTTCAATGGACATCCATTTTGACTGTCAAAGATATCGATCCAGCGGATCATGGGATATACACTTGCGTTTCAAAAAACACTTTGGGATACGATTCCGCAGATATCATTTTAAATGATAAAGGTAAGTGCATTTCGCATTAACTCACATGTCATACGTTATGTTTAGAATAAAATGAAACTGACATTTGTGTGTGTGAAGGGGACTTTTGGAAATAATATTGTTTCTATTTTCGTTTTGTTCGTCTTTTTTGTTTTCAAAGGAAAAAAAAAAAACTTTTTTCTTATGTCAATCTTTTAAGCAAATTATTTTGATATTCCTGATTATTTTGTGGAACTAGAATTCAATTCTTTTTGAAGCGTAATGGTAGATGTCTCTGGATGAATTTGAATAATATACGTTTGAGAAAATATGACTTTTTTGTCACAGTTAATTAAACATTAACAGTAAAATATAGGTTTTAAAAAATAAACGCAATTGTTCCAATTGCGAAAAAAAGTACGATGGTTGAGGTTTCAAATACATAAAATTCTTTATTACACCTTTCTGCTTAAAGAAAGACGATATATTTATTCTAAATAATTACATAGATTAGAATTGAGTTTGTTGTAATAGTTTGATTTATATAAACATTAATTTATGGAATCTAGAACTAATCTTCATTTATCATTGTCATGGAAATATATGATGATTATTATAAATATAAATATTGACACGTGAAAAAAATACACTGGATTACTTTTGTTTATGAAATAGTAACAATGTACAAAAGCATATAAAACTTAAAAACATTTATGTTGTATGTTTAATACAAAGAAGTGGCGTAACGGAGAATATTAGGAGCCCCCTTCCAACTCAAGTTTAGGGCCCCAAACCCAAATACGTACTTAGCGTCAGTCAAGCTTTAGAACCCTTAGAGTCCCTGGCCCCTCCCCCTAATGCGGTGGTTGCAGGGGTGTACGTTACGCCTCTGCATAGAAGCATAACGACTGAATAACTAATTAATCAATATGTTATTTTTTTAAGTCGATACTTAAAAAATTTCAATTTTGTTTCAAAGGAAAATTTAAAGCGTCCTATTATTTTGTGCAATATATATATTATTATAAAAGAAAAACAATTATCAAAATCATTTAGTTATGCGAAATTGATATCATGCATTTAAAATTTAAAATTAAATTACCTATTTATATATTCAAAAACAAATCCCCACCATGTGAATCAACACTTAATACAATATAATTGCCTTATATTTTTTAACTCCGCAAAACATCGTGCCATTCTTCTTTTAGAGATCACGATTAAAAACCTAAAAGCAAATGTTATTTCAGACTTAAATAATTCAAAACCTTATTCAGCTAAGTTGTCCTTGAGAGTTTTCAACATAAGTTGTTTTAAAGAATTTGTACAAAAGAACTGCAAACTAAAGACATTGTACTCTACATCAAGAAAATCCTTGCGATCGCAATTTCCTTTTGTAAGACAAGGTTGCGACAACAGAGAATAATGTGAGAATCTCGGTGAAGGAGCCATTTCCGGATCTCAGCTGAAGCGGATTTCTATTAGTCTCACAAATTCTGTACTCATCTCGCTCTTTCCTCGGTATACTTTACGAAATCACAATTACTTTCCTCTGTAAAGAAAAGGTGCCTGAATGTAATTCTTTAAGACACAGTTGAAAACTTTTTTTTTAATGTTCAACTAACTTAAAAATTATATTTTATTCTAAAAATAGTGCTATTTCGATTCTAATAGTGAATTAAACTTATGTAAAAATTAAAAATTATAAAATATACTAAAAAATGTATTTTTTTTTTACAGATATACATAATTTTATCTAATATTGATGCTCTTTTAAAAATTTCTAGGATCTGGTGTAATTCAAACTTTTAATTCTCATAAAAAGTTCATTTAATAGTTTTCCAACAATTACGTTTATGTTACATGTAAAAAAGAAAAAAAAAATTCAAATTACGCACAAATGAGGAAATCGCGATTTTTTTTATTTAGCTTCCAGTAATGTCATTTTAAACTTATAAATGCTCACTTCAAACACTCGTGCATTAGGTAAAGTGACTCATTAGACCTACAAACTTTAAACTAGTCAGGTTTCTTTCTTTTGTTGAGCAGAGATCCTCTAAGAACAGGTTTTGTGAAAATCAACCCCCAAAGGTGGGTTACGTGAGCGTTATAAACAAAAACTTCCGTTTTTAAATTCCATCTACATATTTAAAATTCTTTAAATCTGTTTCGTTCTCTCTCTCTCTCTCTCTTTCAGTATAGATCCACTAAGAACGAATTTTACAGACATCGAATCTTATTGAGGGGGAGGGGGGATTATAAAGAAAAATTCCAGTTTTTTAGCTATTAGATCTAGAGACTTGAAATTTGTGGAACATATATTTTCCCCTTAAGTTGAGAATGATTTTTGAGGAAAACAGATAAAAATACTTACGTTTTAAAAACTCAAGCCCTGTCCATTTGAAATCAATAGGGGAAATCTATAGGACTGCGTTTTAATACAAGAAAAGCTTTGTGATATAATTTAGATAAAACTTACTTTAAACCAATATATAGTCATATAACATAATGAATATCCGAACGAAACTGGTGAGTAATGACTAGAGTATACATACATCTGCTTAAAAACTATCTGGCAAAGCTCTAGAAATTATAAAATGATTGATAATGTTACCCCTTAAATTATCTTCAACAATATATTCTTTCACGCCGGCTGAGTGGCATGGTTGGTTTATCGCTGGCCTTCTGCACCCCGGCCCAAGTCGGAGGATTTTCATGATGCAGAAAATCGACAACGGCTATGTCGTATGATTATACGGCATATCAAAGCTCCCTTGAGTGTATCTTTGCCCTAGTTGTTCTCGGCAAAATTAAATTCTAGTAGAGGTTCGTAACGTCAGAGCTCAGGTGCCTTCCTCTAGGGAGGTAACTGAGTGCCAAGAAATTACCTGCGGCGATTAGTATCCACCTATATGGCACCGCACTAAAAAAAGAATACCAGCTTCCGGGGAATCTAGAGAATGAAATTCCGGGCAATGGAAAAACTTCAATCCGCAGCCCATCAGAAATAATGTATATATTCTTTCACTTAAGAACTAGAGAGGATATAAATGTGCACAACAAAGCGTCAGTCCTAAATTTTTAATTTGAAATCTAAATATAAGCTACGTTTAAATGTATCAGTTACTGTTTTAGAATGATATCTTATTATGAATCTGTAATTGTTCAATTATAGTTTTAACATTTCACAAAATTTTGTAATTAAGTAAAAACATGATTCTCGCCTACTTTTAGAAGTAACCAATCAATGTATCTTAAATAACATGAATAAAATGCCAGACTTTATTCTACGTAAATAAATTTGATTTAATATTAGCCTCCAGTTTAGAAGACATAAACGGTTTAATTAAAAATATTTCAAATTTTTTAACATATACCTTTTCAATTTTACATGTGAATATAGTTCCGCATAAATTAAACATCAATAGCCGGAATTCTGTGAACTCAAATTATACCTAATTGGATTAGCAAAGGCACTGATTAAATTTTTATTTCAAATAATGATTCATCAAAGAAAGTTAAGAATTAATCTTTAACATAGATTGAATTGTTAATAAATTATTAGCTTTGCATATTAGTATGCAATTTGTTCATCCCCATCCTAACTAAATAATTACGTCACTCTATGCAACATTATTAAAATATTAACGCACGGAATTTTAATAGTGAAGAAAAGTTTATACAATCCTAATTAGTACAAATGATTAAAGAGTAAATAAAACAGTTTCTGTGATGGAATTGTTATTATCTACATCCGATCATATAGCCAATTTGACGAGTTAAGTCTATTATTATAGGTATACAACTTCACTAATGTGTCTAATACAGAAAACAAATTGGTATTGTAGTCGTTATTAATAAATCACCAAAATGTGAAACCAACTAAGATTTACCTAATTACTCTTCAAAGTACTTCGTGTTTGCTGACTATTTCAGTACATGTGTATAGCATTTTAATTTCCCTAACTGGAAATTTTCATTAGTTATAAAATTGACTGATGTGCTTCGAATTCGTTTAGTTTATCCGTATAATTTCCAGCCAGTTATTAGTTATTATGGTTTAATATATTTATGTATAGTTTAAAATTTTATGACATGTCTATGAAGAATACTAAATCAAAGAATGTTAAAGTGTAACAAATTCACTTTTTACTAATTATAAATTGCAAACACGTAATTAAAAAGTTTGTCTTTCTCTACACGCATTTCTTTGAAAATAAGACAATTTTTTTTATTTAAACGTACGTGATCAAATGAGGAAGAATCTTGAATTATAACTAGCAAACGTTAAACAGTGCAATGAAATAAAAAATAATAAAAATATTTACCCTTACTTCTTAAAAAATATATCACGAGTAACATCCATATTTATACTAAGGAAATATGATAAAAACGTCAGACATATCGCACTTTTTATTGGAATTGTTCATCATAAATGGTTCATTTATAAATAGTTGGTAAGGCAGAATGTAAGTAAATAACAATCCTCAAGTTGTATCTAAGTACATACTTTTTATAAATTAATTAATATATGCTTGTATTGCTTGCAGATATGAGTTAGTTAAATATTTATGCTTCTGTTTTCCTTCAACATCTTTGAGGACATTTCAACATACTTATGATTGGTGCGTTTTTTTAGCCTCGGGTACTTAAAATTATTATGCTGACTTTCATTCCTATGTAACTCACTTTTTGTGAAGATAGCAATATATTTTAGCAAATAATAAAGAAAAATACAAGAAGGTTAGCGATTATAAAACATTTATAACATTTCAGTCCAGTTCAAAAGTCTCAATATACTAACATAAGCTATGTTCCATATTGGAATTGTTTATTTTCTCACAGCGATGGTTTCTCAAATTTTTGACTAGTTCATTTATCTAATTTGTTTATTCTACTAGGCTAATACTTTCTAGTTGTAACTAAGCCATGCATACTGTTATCAAGAGCTTGGACACTAACTAATAATTTAAATCCTATATTAACGTTAATTACTATCAAACAGAATAACTTTTCTTCGAAATAGATAAAAAGAACTAAGTATGTTATATAAACTTTAAGGATATCATTTTATTTTATGTAATATTTCCTATTCTGCATTTGTGATTTTAAATCACATCTATAACAAGCTGAAAAATGCCTACTTTTATATGTATTCATGCACACTAAACTGAATATTCTCCTTAAAATTTCTAAAATCGACATATCGTTTGCATTAATACTTATTTCCTTATCAGAATATCTATATTAAATTTCCCTTACGAGCATTTAGAAATTTCGCAATAGCCGCTATAACGCAGCATCTATCAACATTAATTCACATGTACGCACAGCAAACACGTTTCGAAGCTCAAGCCAATTTCGCGAAATGCCGCCTCAAGCAGCACATTTGCAGAGTAAGAGGTGAACATTCTGCTCGCCTTTGGTCTCTGTAGTATTATTTAGGTAAGAGCTCTAAATGCCTTACTATGGCTCTCCTGAGCCCTTTAAGGGGAACCACTAAACTTGTTGGATAAAGGAAACTCATCACAATTTGCAACTCCGATTCAAATCGGTCGAACAGTTTTCTTCAACCTGAATTTTCGATGTTAATTTTCTCTCGATTCCGGTTTCCTGATTTCTATGCCTGGAAGATTTCCGACATAAGGAAATCTCAAACATATTCCAAGTAAAGAGCGGGCGACTGGCAATTGAAGATACGGGCGGTTTGGAATTAACTTAGATCGCTAAAGGTGAACTACCTTCCGCTCTTCCGTTCTCTGATATGCCCACGTTCTTGAATAGAGTAGTATGGCGTGTAAAGGTGCTTTATTATTGAGCTGGATCTTATGATGGTGGAAGGGGGCTTTTAAATGCTAAACTCTTCACTGGTGAGAGTTTTGAAGTGTATGGGAGAAATCCCAAACCGGCTTTTATGCCCAAACTTGCCCGCTGATAATTTCATACACGTTTGAGGAGCTTCGTTGATAGTATAAAATGAACGGATGAGGTATGAATTTATGTGTACTGAATTTCATCAAGGTAATTAAAACATCTTTTGTACTGAGGCACTTATATTAAATTAGAACTTTAGAAATATTTTAATTAGATGCATCAATCTAATCGAGCTTTTAAAATTATAATGCAATTTAAATGTATTTAAAATAGGATTTATAGGCGTTTTAATGCATGGGTAGTATAGTGCAGTAAGTAATTAATAAATAAAAATATAACTGCTGCGCTTATTCTCTGGTACTCATGTCCAGTTTTCATTTCGCTGCAATTTTATATTTACTTTTTTTGAGAGAAATTATAGATTTTTGCTCTATAAAATTGAAAATACTTAACTTTAATTATTGAAATAATAACAATATAAAATTTGTGTCACATAAATTTATGTTCATCTTTCATAAATAAACAATATTCATAGTTGTCTATCAAAATTAATAATATTATACACGAGTATATACATACAGTTTGCAAACTTATATCTAAACGAATAACAACTAAAACTATGCATTTTAGCCACAATATCAGTTCTGAAATTAATTTAATATTCATTATATTTATATTTTAAATTTACTGCAAAAATAATTTTTATATAATCATAATGTATAAATTATTTGTATAAGTAAATAATAAGGTAACACATACGGGGTACGTTACATATGAAATTAATATAATTTTTATTTTATGCCCTATGTATTATGTTATCTATTGCATTTTTATTTGATGTCCTTATTTAAGTTTTTATCCTTACTAAGATTTTTAAAATTTTAAGACGTATAACCGAATTGTTCAAATTTGTGATTTATCCAGTACTTTGTACTGTATTGTATTTATGCTCAGCACAGTGTATCAGTTTAAATAATATTCTAAAAAAAAGAAACCCGACTTAGCACTATCTGATGCATTATAAACAAGCCCAGATTTATTAATACATTTTTCTTCATACCAAAAAAAAAAAAGATACGATAAAAATATTTTTTTAAATTCCTTCTGCTTCCCTTAAAAAAATATCACAAATTCATCCTCATTAAACCATTTAAAAGCAAAAGAAGAAGAAAAAAATCATCTTTTTCTCATCGGAATAAAATCTTTTCCAAAGGGAGAAAAAAAAAGTTTATTTTTATACTTATGATTAGAATAAAGAAATTAAGGACCATCCTAAGGCAAAAGGGAATTCTTCTTGAGGCATCAATGATTTCTGCTTCGTTTGAAGCCGGATTAGCTTAAGCAGAGTGTACCTTTTTGCTTTCTAATGAGAACAGGGCCCTCAGACCTCCTCAGGATCTCTAGAGACTTAAGGGAAAATAATGAGTCAAAGGGAGGGCTTCGTTAATCTGCTTCACGAACTCTAGAAAAAGCAGCAACAAAACGAGCGAAATAAAGTTTATATAAGACGACCTCACAGAGGTCTCGAGAGAGCTCGAATTATAGTGGAATTCGTTTAGGTAAATAAAGAGAGCTTTCGCTCCGTAGGCATTGCCATGAAAATTTCAGCCAAGGCAACGGTTTGAAAGCGTACATAGGGGACCTATTTTGACAAAAGGTGCATTTGAAGCGGAATTTAGTTGATGAAATTTATTTCTGCTGAGTGGAGAGGAGTTCTGAGTGAAATCATAATGAAGGCATTTGTTTTGGGTACCTATAACTGCTTCTAGATTTTTTTTAAAAAGAAATGTTAGAAAAACAAGCTTTTCAGTTTGATGTCTTGTATTGCAGTAAAAGGCTTGGCATAGTATAACATAGCTTACATATTTTAAAAAAATATTACACAGGCAGAGCCAAAATATTACCATATACAACAGTGCTTCTCAAAGTATCAATACTAGTGACCCAATATTTAATCATAATATTCATCGCGCCCTCTCCCTCCACATAAATATAATGAAGTAAATGCAAAAATACTATACTTCGACGCTAATGCTACAATACGACTTTAACCTCTTAAGTGCCACAGGCGTATATAAACGTCTCTGTCAGCCAAAGCGTTAAATGCCCCGGACGTAAATGGAAGTATATTTCAGAATTACGATCATTTCTCTTTACTGCTATCCATAAAATTATTTCGAAAGCTTTGGAATGCAATAGAAGGGCATTGATTGTGTTTGCGAAGGATTTACTTATTTCACACAGAGGATTTGATTATTTATTATTTTTTTATCCCTCCAATGCATCACATATCTTCGCCTACGTGAAAAATGGTGGCATTGGGGAGCAAATTGTGTAACTTCAAATCGGCAATAAACATATTAATTATAAACCATACAAAATTAGCAAAATAGATGTTTGTTTTCATTAAAAATTTTATATATGACACGTTCATCGGGTCACTGGTAATTTTTAAAATTGTTCTTAACTTAGTATTATTATAAATTAGCTATAAATGTATCAGTACTGCACACTGTATTTTTTATATGTGTATTATATCAGTATACATGCTATTTCATTTTTAATTCTATCAAAATGTATTTCGTATGTTATCTTTCAGTAAATTAAGATTTTTTTAAAAAAAAAATATGTTGTTTCGACTTTTAAAAATGCTCGAACTACCCTTATAGAGTTATCACCCCCCCCCCTAGGGGGCGCACCCCACAGTTTGAGAAACGCTGGTATATGATGTTGGATTTAAAATTATCCGGGCTCAGACTTTAACTTAGAAAATATTACCAATTAAATTGCTGAAACGCATCCTTCATCGATATAAGACTTTTGAGGAAAAATACACTTTTACCTTTGCTTGTAAAGGTCATTCACACATTCATCGAATCCATTTTTGGCCATGTCCTATATTTGAGCCTGCGGTGCACATAATCTGCAGATTGAAATTGACGATCCTGTAAACCACGTGCCATTTTTGGAAATAAGATCAAGTCGCAGGGAGCGAGATCGGGGGAGTAAATAGGATGTGGTTAAACAGTTGTTTCCGATTTCTAAAGAAATTCAGTGACGAAGAGGGATCAATGTACTGGAGTTTCGCCATGCAAAAGCACTTGCGACTGCTCTGCCCACAATTTTGGTCTATTTTTTTCGATCGACTCCCGAAACGAAATAAGAAGTACTCCAACCGACAATAGCCCAACTGATTCTGCTACTTACTTTATTACTTGAAGTCTTCTCTTAAGTACCACCGAAGAAACTTTTCCGATGTTTCCTGCGGTGTGGGATGTCTGCAGACGTTTGGAACATTCGTTTTCTTGCACACTTTCCTTACCTTCTCCGAAACGTCGATGTCTCTTACAAGCTTACGTTTGCTATAATGTATCGCTGCCCCAGACATGATTCACCGTTTCGAAAGTCTCCTTAGCACTCTTTTCCAAGCAAATACAACATTTTATATTTATTCTTTGCTCAACCAACTAATTTTTTTCAATCACCTATTACTAAATGCATACGCCTACAAAATACGCCACCATAGTCAGCGGATGACTCCTTGATTTCTGAAAAACCACTTTTGGAAGAGGGAAAGAACGTAAAAACAGAGACCCGTTATCGTACTCGTTCAATCCCCCCCCAAATTACGTTGTACTTTCAATCCGGAAATTTTTGAATCCTACACGTATTTTAAAAAAAATTAGATTATTTTATCAGATCAGGCCGGAAGCAATAGCTATACAACTATATAGATATATATTCAGCTTGTGAAACTTTTTAAATACTTAATAATAAAGAATAATTAAATTACATTTTAATTTTATCAATTTTTAAAAATTAAAAAAAATATTTTTATCTGGATTATTTTAAGGGAATTTAAAATAATGTACCCTTTTTGAAGCAAAAGTTCATTTATACTTTAAAAATTCATTAAAAGGGAAGAAATAATGATAACATGTTCGGTTTGCAAGTTTGGGCCCACAAGAAAATCGGAATTTTTAATAGAAAAAGTAATTTTAGTCCTTCCCGCATGAAATCAATAAGGTGTGGTATCTAAAGCAAGTTTAATGAAGAATGGCAGACTTCCGTACGATGCTAATTCAGCAAAGTGATTTGTATTTAGTATCTTTGAGGAAAACAGTGATTGGTGGAGGTTTCAAGATCGCATTGCCATTACATTCACCCGATCTTACTCCTGGCGATTTCAGATGAGGCTATTTGAAACACTTGCGTACCTTGCAGCCTCGTACGTATTGGTCGAACTTAAATATTCTATTCGTCGTGAGTTTTCTGCATTTAATTCCGATATAACGTATTTAGTTTCAACGGACGTTGTAATTTACCTTAGTTATGATGGACATTATTCTGGAAATCATGTTAGACAATTGTTATTACTAAAATAAATGTATGGAGCGTACTGTCAAATTGTACCTTGTGTTTCAGATCATCAACACCCCATAACGGACTTATTTTTAATTAATTTTTCGTTACTGATAAAAACACCCAAATTTTTTGTGGACCGAAACTTCTAAACCGAAATTCTTTCTCATCACTTCCTTTTTTTTAATGATTTTTTATAGTTTAAACGAACTTTTGGTGCACCCGGTAATTTCACTCACAATGCACTTTTATTTATAAAAAATAATGGTTATGATACCAATTACTTCAAAATTAAAGTAATAATTTAAGCTCTGCATCTAATATTATACAGAGTGTTTTTTATCCAGGTACAGAAGTTTAAGTTGGCATTACTTTCCAAGATGGCGATCGATTTAATAGCTGTCAAGTGATTTATTTTCAGTTTGGTTTCGCAATTCATCATGAATAGACTCACGCCTGAACAATGCTTGCAAATTGTGCAATTTAATTTCAAAAATAATGGTCGATTTTCATTAGCGAATTTTGTTTAGCGATGAAGCGCACTTCTGGTTGAATGGCTACGTCAACAAAAAAAAAACTGCCGCATTTGGAGTGAAGCTAATCCACAAGTGTATATCGAAACACCGTTACATCCAGAAAAACTGACAGTTTTGTGTGCTTTATGGGCTGGTGGAATCCTTCTTCAAAAACGATGAAGGCCACAACGTTACAGTCAATGGGGATCGGTATAGAGCCATGATTACTAACTTTTTCATTCCTGAATTGAACAATCATGATATCCAGGAGCTGTGGTTCCAATAAGACGGCGCAACATGTCACACAGCTCGTGCTACAATCGATTTATTGTAAGACACGTTTGGTGACCACCTAATTTCACGTTTTGGACCTGTGAATTGGCCTCCAAGATCCTGTGATTTAACACCGCTAGACTTATTTCTGTGGGGCTATGTAAAGTCATTGGTCTATGCGGATAAGCCACAAACGCTTGACCACTTGGAAGACAACATTCGCCGTATTATTGCCGATATACGGCCACAAATGTTGGAAAAAGTCATCGAAAATTGGACGTCCAGATTTGACTACTTTCGAGCCAGCTGTGACAGTCCTATGCCAGAAATCATATTTAAAATGTAATGCCACTAGATTATCTTTCGTATAAAAAAAAAATTATGTCATTTATGTTTTATTGCAATTTAAAGTTCTATACCTTTTAAAAACACCCTTTAGAATAAAGTTCTAAAAGAAGGAGGGAGAAAGAAATAAAACTTATTTTTTCATTTGTGCGTTACATGTTTGTCTTAAAAAGTAAACACAATCATTGAATAAACATATATTTCAAGTTAACGTTAAACAATGTTTTTAGAATCATATAATATTCAAAATAATTTTGCCTTAGGTAAATGTATAAGAAAAATTTTAGCAAATTTTCAAATATAATTTTGAGTAAAAATAGCTTTGAAGCTGCAAACATTTTGATAAATAATGTATTAAATCCCTTTCAAAGGTATGCTTCGTAAAAATTCCCCTGGCTTGGACCTGCAAAAATGCTAGAAGCAAAATCTTATTGCACAAAATAATTGATAAATATTGTAACAAAAATACTTGTCTAAATATGTACCAAGGTAAAGTATTAATTTAGCTTATAAAGAAAGAAACCAAAAAAAAAAAAAAAATATTCTAAAGCTATAAAGAATAAAGGAAAAGGATAACAAATGGTTTTTAAATTTATTTTTATTAGTTTTGCACTTAAAATAAACATTCTGTATACCTTCGCTAAATAAATCCAGACATGTTGGCTTTTCGTTCTTTTTCCCTGGGAATCGGAAGAGGATCCAATATTTTATGTTGCGTATCGAAGTGAGAATGTTTCCCTGCTTTTTTTTCTCGTTTTTTTTTAAAACGGAATCAAATTCTCTGAGGAAAACAGAGGCAGGTCATGATAAGCCGCAGAAACGCATTAGATATGTATTGTGGTTCCTGAAATCCCCGAAGTGAAATATGTTTGAGAAATGTGTTGGAATCTGATAAAAAAAGGGACAAGATGTTTTTACTTTGCAAAATAACGGTTTTTGTCTTCAACGTATTCTTTTTGTATTTTGGTGAATTGTAAAACATATTTTTTGCATTTTGTTGCCAAAAGGTTTGTATCCCATTTAGTTATCTGCTCGTTTCTGTGGAAAAAAATAAATAATAAGGAATATATATGCCTTTTTCCCCTTGTTTATAATACCTTTCTTTTTTAAATTGTAAGATGGATGCTCAAATATATATAAGAAAAAAACGAAATTCCTTTTGTGTGGAATCTATCTCCTTCCGCATTGTCTTTTTCATCAAAGCAACATTGAAAGGATTCAGATTATATTATTTGATATATATTCTATGTCGATGCCCCATGCTTTATATATGCTTCACCATTAATCCAGTCATAAATTTGTTTGTTTTTGGATAAATCTATGAAAGAAAAATAGCACATGCTAATAAAAACTATGAAATATTCGCGTGCACCCATGTTTTATATATTTTTCACACTATAAATTCGATCACAAATTAGTTGGTTTTTGATAACTTTATGGAAGAAAAAGAGCAAACGCAAATAAAAACTACGAAATTAACGTGTACTGGTATTTTATAAAGGATATATAATTTTAAAAACTATAATATTTTCTGAATGGTTTATTGTGAATTGAAGCGCAAACACTTTTTTGAAAATAGTAAATCAATTATTAAACATTAAATGGTTGTATACTAGAAAAATAAATTTTGTAAATTTGTCATATATATATAATTTAAATACAGTCGAACCTCCATATAACGAACCTCTATATTGCGAATTTTTCCATATAGCGAACTTTTTCCTAAAACCAAGATAATTTCATGATTTTCTAAGAAAAATAACCGCCCTACAGCGAAGTGCATTTTCTATTAAACGAACTTTTTCTCTTGCGATTCAATTTTTTTTCTGCCTATTTTTTAAGTATTTCTGGACATTTCAAGTTATTCTCTCTTGACACATTTTATGGTGGTCATAAATATTGAATTGTTTTATTATGTACCTAACTCACCGATAGCTATAGAATTATGGGCATTGTATCCAATAATAAGCCTTTAACTTCCATAGTTCAGTTCACTAGAAAAGCGATATCTCCTTTCACCCTCAGTGGTGTCGCCTCGTGTTCTTGAGTTAGTCTCCATTCATTTATACTGTTGATCAGTCGTTCTAGTGACTTCGTATTTTGTAGCTCAAAAAAATGTCAAAACGTAAGTGCTTGAGCATAAAAATATATTTAAATCTTCAGGAAGTGGATAAAGACGTCAATAAATTTTCATTGCAGTTTTTCCTTCTTTCTTTTCATTTTCAATAGGTAAGATATATAAAGTGAATATATGTTAATCTACAAAAAGGCGTGAATAATAAATTTTTTTTACTGTTTAGTGTTTAAAAATTTAAAATTTATTCTATGTGGTTTATAAAGAAAATTGAAAGATAACCTCTATGTAACGAATTTTCCATATAATGAACTTTTTTCCGGGATTTACTTACATCGTTAAATAGAGGTTCGACAGTATATATAGAAATACATATTTCTAAAACTACGTAAAACGTTGAAACATAAACGTTGTGATACAACATATATTCACAATATATCTTTAAATGTTTTATTTGTGTTTTTTCTAGTGGTAAACTTCAAATATTCTGAAATGGTTTCTTATTTTATATATCCCCGCTGTATCATGGTTGCTACTTGAAGCAAAACATTTCATTTCGTTCTGATTAATTTCCTATTAAGACGCTTTGAATTTACTATAACGACGTGCGATCTATCTAATTGATCTCTGACTGCGAAATTGGAGTGAGCATAACAGTCTAAATCTGTGGGGGTGGGGGGGAACAAGGTACGAGAGAAATTCCTTTAAAATTATGAGCCAGTGAGCTATTAAATCTTAAGATGTGCTTACAACAGTGTTTCTCAAACTGTGGGGCGCGCCCCCCTGGAGGGCGCGGTAACCCTGCGAGGGGGCGCGAGCATATTGAAAATAAAAGGTTTAAAAAATAATTTTTTGGAATGAAGTAAAACAAGATGCTTTCTGACATAATAAAAATACACATTTACACTGATATAATTTATTTTTATCATCTGGTGATCATCAAAAATAAAAGATTCCACTTCAAACGCTCATTAGCCATATTTGATACTATAACCAAATTAAACAAATATTTTGTTTGCTTTGCGGTCAATATGAGAACGATGAAAGATTTTTTTTTTACGTTTCCTTTAACGATATCAAACGATGAGAGATTTTTTATTACGTTTCTTTTAACCTAAAATATTACTTTAGCTGACCTTCGAACTTACCGGTATGGTTATCTCCGTCTTTTTTTTTAGGGAAGTTGTAAATATATATAATATATTTCTGTTTCATCTTTTTTCCATGTGAAAAGAGTTATATGATATATGGATAAGCATGAGTATTCTGAAACATATAATGCATAATGAAAAATGTTTTACACATTTATTTTTTATTTTTAGAACATGCTACACTTTCCCCATGAACAATTTGTAGTTTTGATTGCTGTGTTGTACGACTTATTATGGTTTATAAATGTAAATAAGCAGAACATTAAAAAAAATGGGCATCTGCGATCTCTAATAAAGGAAGTTGAAACTGTTTAAGCAATTGAAGAACCTGCTGAAATAATGCATATTAATCAAGATAGTGAAAGTAAATATCAGAAAAGCGTGAGGCATGAAACGTTCGAGTTGATTTGAGTTTAGCTGGAAAATAACGTTCCTGTGTTGTTCGTGAAAAGTGTCTGTGATTTTTGTCCTTTATTAAGGACACGCACATTTGGAACATTTTCTTTAGTTTTATTGGATTTTTTCTCAAATTTTCTAAGAAAAATTGAAAAGTCCTTGAAAGTAGGGGTAAGTATATTTTCTCTTAATTAAATTATTCACTGGAATTGTGATTTTTATCGTGTATAGTAAAAACAACTATGAAATAAATTATACTTTTAAAACAAACTAAAAATCACGCTTTTACAGTGAATCGAACTAAAAAGCAGAAAAAAAATATACATATATATTACTTAAAAGTAAGATATACAAAATTTAATATTTATCTTGTTAATTTATACGGTTTATAATACTGTAGCTTTAGCATCAAATGGCATTATTATTGCATTCAGTGCATTATTAATGTATAAGGGGGGCGCGATAAAAATTGTGATTGAAAAAGGGGGGCGCCAGTAGTGAAAGTTTGAGAACCACTGACTTACAAGATTCTCATGGTGGTTTCTTAAAGAGTTCACGGTAAATTTTTTTGTTAATTAGATTCTGTGGTAGGTTAAGATCATAAGATTGGAGGTGACAACAGTTGTATTGATCAGCTTATGGAAGCACAACAAGAACTGTCCACTTAAGAACAAAATGATTTACTTTTATCATAGAAATCAATTCTGGAAAATCGTTTATTTGAGAAGGTGGATGCACCAGCAAAGTCACAATTTTCTGGTACAATAAGAAAAATACTGAAAACGTAAGAGATTTTCAATGCCTCGTGCAATGAGAATAATCCCCCTTATTAAGGCAGTGGATAAGCACGCAGCGCATTTATTTAATAATATTCAAAATATTTGAAACACTGCAAAAACTATAAAACGTTCAGGTCTCAGAAGAGAACAGTGAATGCTTTTGTGTAATGTGTTAGATGTTCGCATGTGGTTATTCGTGTGTAATTGTTTTGTTGTGTTTCGTGATTTCATTGTATGTTTGCATATATATAAAATAAATGTAAATTTTTAAAATACCAACCCCATTTCTCATCCCTCAAGGACTGCACCAAATTAAATATTTTTCTCCCCAAAAATGCCTTAAGGTATCCGACTGCTTGCGACAACTTTTTTTTGAAAGAAAGGAGATATGGAGATCTTTTTGTGGTTTTTTATATTTATTTAGTATATTTTAAGGAAAAAATCCTAAAATTGGTAAAAGAAAAAATTATTATTATTATTAAAATGGGAAAAAACTAGTAAAAATGCACGAAAAATTACATAAACGGGGCCCGCTCTGTACAAAGATTTTATGAACAAATTCTCAATTTTTCAATTTTGATATGTTACTTTTTTATTCCTGTTTGAAGTGACCTTCACGATAAGAGATATTTTAATTTTTACAAAAACTAGAGCATTTTATCTAAGTCATTATACGAAATTGCTTAAAAAAACATTGACTATATTCACATAAAGAACTGCAAATTTTGAAATAAAACAGTGATTGATAAATCTGAAGATCAAAACACTTCTACTGTTATGCAGAACATAAGAAAAATTTCAGCTAATTATTTTCAAAACTTTTGAGCAATCGCGGTCCCCATTTGAGTTTTTCGAAAAAAAAACACATTTCGAGTAAAACGCATTTTAAAGTTTGACATGTTGTGTAAAGTTATGGCATTTGCTTTTACTAAAATGCTTGTAGTTTTTTGTTCTAGTGGAGGGAAAATAAAGTACTTGGTATTGTTATTAAGTTAATAAAATGGTCTATAAAATAAAGTCATAAAAAAATTTGCCAATTTTTGAAAAAAATCATGGTTTTAGGGTAGTCGGATACCTTAAGCCAAGTTCCTGTATTTTTACATACATTTTGGTTTTTATTCCTTAAGTTAAAAATCAATGAGCTTCGAAAAAATAACATAAAAACACTCATCAATATCTTTACGTAATCTTGATCTCTCATCATATTTTATCGTATATCTTGTCTTGAGCCACAGCATATCAAATACAAATGTTTGGAATGAAAGCTCAGTCACCCAAAGTGACGCTTAAAAACTTCATGTCTTGCCTTTGAATTCCCGATAAAGAGTAAGATTCGAGGTACACAAACGTCTACGGAAGTACCCCTAATGCGCCGACTCCAAACTTCATATTTTAATTAATTTAATTTCACAATTTTTTTGTACACCGTATGCGACCAAACATTGTCGAGGAGAAACATAGGGGTATGACGATTAACAAATAATGGGCATATAATTGTGAATTTTTAATGAATTTAGTCACTGTTCTGGGAGTGTCATAGAAACGGTTGGATTTGTTTCCCCCAGTATTTTCATGGCATCATTTTTCGCAGAAATTTTGTATCTTCCCCGCGAGTAATTTTGTAAGGAACAAGTTACCAGACCGAATTTTTTCAAACCTCCTAGCACTTTTTCAGTAGTTAATAATAATCTACCTCAAAATGCCTGGTTTGTATTAAGTGTAGCTTTTGAAGCATCGTTATCAAAATTATACACATAAAAAACTAAGCAAATATAGCCGGAATTTACATCCTTAATAAATTCAAAATAAATAACCAAAATCGAACACTTTTGAGAAAATTCTTCACAAAATGTAACTCTAGAAATGGATAATACGACTATTGACAAGATCTTGCAAAAACAAAAGCATTATGAAAGCAAAAATACAGAAGTTGCATGTGAAGAAAACCCGATGTTTCTTTTGTATTAGCCTAATATGCAGGGTAAGTTAAAATAGATATAGCAATTACAAACAGCTATAACTATTTAATGGAAAATAATTTATGGATAAGATTTACACCAATGCTTCTCAAACTTTCAATGTGTGCGACCCAATGTTCAATCAAAATTTTCATCACGTCCCCCTTCCTTACAATAACAACGTATTGAATTCAGTAATACTATACTTTGACGCTAAAGCAGCAATACGACTTCAAGCTCTTAAGTACCATTGGCGTATATAAACGTCTCCCTCAGCTGAAACGTTAATTGCCCCTGACATATATATACGTTTTTCTGGAGTACGGTCTTTTCTGTGCACTGTTATTCATAAAATTATTCCGAAGGCTTTGGAATGCAATAAAAGGACCTTGACAATGATTGTGAAGGATTTATTTACTTCAATGCAGGTTTTTTTACTTATTTATTCCTTTTCATCCCCCCATTATATCACATAGGCGCACCTACGTAGAAAACGAAGGAATTGGGGAGTGAATCGCGTAACTTTTAATCGGCATTTAAGGGATTAATTATAAATCGAACAAATTGTCAAGATAAGTGTTGATTTTTACATATAAATTTATATATGCCAAGCTCATGGGGTCACTGATAATTATTGAACTTGTTTTCATAGTATTGTTGAATTAATTATGAAATGCATTGCACAGTACTCATACATTTTTAATTTATTATATACATGTAAATATGTATTTTATATTATCAGAATGTATTTTGTTTGTTTACTTTCAGTAAATTAATAATTTTTTAAAATAATCTTTTGTTTATGACTTTTCAATATGCTCGCACCCCCCCTCGTAGAGTTTTCGCTGCCCCCAGGGGGGCGTGCCTCAAAGTTTGAGAAACACTAATTTACAAAGAATGTAGAAGCAACTTCAAAATTCTGTACTCATACGTCATAGATGTTCTATGTAACTTTCCTTGGGACCATGGTCCAAAATTACGTGGTCCGTCGCCAAAAGCCCTCGTGTAGCTGAACAGTGAGACGTTAATATCAATCAATCAATCAATCAATCAATCAGTAACTTTCCTTGGTCACACAGACAAGGGAAACATAAATTGTAGGGTCCTTTTTTCTGTGACTGAAATGTTACGTCAAATGTTTGCCTTGACATGCTTTTGCTGTGGTTAATAACACAGCCAGACTCCGATTCCACGGATTACATCTTTCAGCAAATTAGAGCACTTCCAACACTTGGGTAACAAAGGTGCGCACAGTTTTCAACCAACATCTTCCAAAACGCTGGATTGGTTGAAGTGGAGATGCCGATGGTGTTTTCTGGTCTTGGTCAGCAAGACCGAATCGTGCGAAATTTTTATAGGATTATGTGAAGGACAGTATGTGCTTTCCGTGCCTAAAACAATTAAACAACTGATATTACGCATTTGTATATGATTGCATCGGTGACTACAAAAATGCTTCATAATGTATGCCGTGAAATGGATTACGGCCTAGATCAGGGATGGCGAACCAGTGGCACGCATGCCATCAATGGCACGCGACAAAATATTTTGGGCACGCCAGCGATCACAATGAGTTGCATTTTACTTCAAATGAACTAAGGTCACTATGACGTATTACGAAGAAACGCAAATGATCGGTCACGGTGAGGCTTGGGACACGTTTGTTATTTTCTTGTTTTAGTTACTTCTTGATCTGCAACTGTTTACGATGTAACATTTGTCTACGCATAGCATAGTCAATTTTGTTGACACAACTGTATTTTAAAGTTTTTTTTTTATGTTATTTTTCTGATTTTTAATTATTACTTAACATGACTAGTTTAGCAAAATAACAAAAGGTGTAAGATAGTAAGTGTAACAGAATTTCAAACTTGGTAAATCTAGAAATATGGTGTTATTAGTAAAGGCGGCAAAGCGGTGTGTGTTCTATGTTCTGGAACAGTTGTATGCAGAACATCATCTGCAAAACGGCATTTTGAAACAAATCACAAATATTCATTTCAAAAAAGTGAACCAAAGGAAAAATGATTAATTGCTGGAAATCTTTGGCAGATGACTACGATTCAGTCTGCATTCTACTAAAAGTATTATCTTACAATCCTAATATGTTATATTACTGCCATTCAATCTGCAACAACAGAAGTCCCCCCAATTTTAATTCAATTTGAATTACAGTATAAATAAAACTAAAACTATACAATGCAAAAGGTATTTTTCACCAGTAAATAAATAGTTTTGAGCTGTTTTTTTCAGTTTTATTATATTTGCCCAATCATCGCATGTCAAAATTATTTGATGGCACGTCCATACCTCATTAAACACTTCTTTAGAAAAAATGGCACGTTGATCCAGAAAGGTTTGCCACCTTGGGCCTAGATATTGCCCGTGTGACCAAAGGAAGTTACATAAATTATCTATGACATATTTATAAAAATTTTTAAAGTTCCATCTACAATTTGTGTATATCTTATCGATAAATTATTTTCCATTAAATAGCTTTAGCCGTTTGTAATCTCTATATTCATTTTGATTTACCCTGTGTATTTATACATTTGTGTTTTTACTTTAAAAATTAAAAATAAATAAACACATCGAAATAAGAAAAAAATAAAGTAAAAAATGCCTAGCAATCCGCCTACGCAATCTTGATCTCATCATATTTTATCTTATCTCTTGTATCATTGCTGAGCCTCCACACATCAAATTGAAGTGTTGCGAACGAAAGCCCAGTCGCCACAACTGCCACTTAAACCTCATCTTTTGCCTTTGAATTCCCAATAAAAAAATAAGTTTCGAGGTGCACATACGTCTGCGTAATTACCCCTAATTACGGAAACATTTCACTTAGTCATGAACTTTGCTGCTGGAAACTACGAGAGAAAGAAGAAAGAGAAGAAGGAAAAAAGAAAAAAAATGGCTACGTCTCTAATGGTTCGATGGGAGCTAAAATGATTAGAACGCATCAAATTTATTTTGAAGGGAAAACTCCATAGCTTATCTTTGTTCCTAAGCAAGGTTAGGATGAAATTGGATTTTTTTTTTATTTTTCTTTATTTTTCTTTCCTACCGTTATGTCTGTTCAGTTCTTTTAGGTTCATGATAACCTCATTAGTGCAACCGAGTGTGAAAGCGAACACAAAAACATGCGATTTTCTTCACTTAATGAAGTTTTCTAAAAATCGATTAAAAGTAATTACTTCTGGATAGTTAATTTTCGAATTCCATTAGTAATGAAACAGGCATTTGTCTCTAAGTTGTTGTTTTTTTCCTCATGTTTTTCTTGATGATTGTGTAACCTCGACTTTGCAGTGGGCTTGTTTGTTTACGATATAAATCAAATTTGCGAAAACATAATTTAATGGTCGTTTTTTTATTATTAATTTTTCAAAAAGGACTTGCATGTCGTGCAAATTGCAAAACCGTTAGAAGATACGGTTTTGATCTGTGTAAATAAGTAATTTTGGATAAATTGATATTAATGTGTCTTTGATTGCTGATTTATGGCATGATAATTCTTATTTGCTGCAGAAAAATGTAGCTCAGAGAAAAGAAATGAATACAAAACTGATAAATGAAAATTGTAATACGGAGATTGAATAATGATGATAAAATGCATATTTAAGCTTATAAAGAAATCTTCTTTTCATTGCGAGAATCGGATAATAACGATAAAAAGAATTATTTTAATGTTTCTTTAAATACAGATAAAATATTGGAAGAATTAAATTTCTTCATTCAATAATATTATGGTATGTGTATTCATTTATTATTCGTAAATAAAAACGCGAGTTCCAAGAAATAAAATATTTTTATTGCTTAATATGGATTCTACTAAGCAGACAAAGTGTGTAGTACTTTTTACAATTATATAAACGGGATCGTTGTTGCTCTCTCAAAAATTAAAATATACTATAAATTTAAAAAAAATACTAGCAATAACGTTACTACTATTTCAAAATGTGCATTTCCCACATTATGTTCTATAATATCGAAAAAAAAACACTTGGTTAATTATAAATATATTTTTTTAAAAGTACATGCAAATAAATTGGAAATGTAAATTATTTTATGATCAAATACTCTAAATAACATTTATTGATAAAAATAGAATTTTCATGAAAAACTTTCAAAGATATAAACAACTTGAAATCTATATGTTTATGATAAGATTGAATAATAACGAGGGGAATACTTGGAAAAGAAGGCATTGAGATCGTTTTATTTTATATCTATACAAATTAAACGGGCAGTTTTCATAGCTTTATTGCTTCATAACAAACGACATACATCACTTTATTCAATTCCTACTTTAGTTCACTATCTCTCTATGTATATATCTTGTTCAAATTTCCAATCGTTAATAAAATACTTTCTATCCATCCATTCAAGTTCAAATACATTTTTTAAAAAAAAACTTGTAGTGGAGGACATTTGATGTCAAAACAATATTTTTTTAAATATTAATTCATTAATTAAATTTCTATTTTTGAATTTTAAATTTAATTTGCCTTATTTCTGTCTAAGTTGTAATTACCTCCAACAGATGGCTCCAGTGCGTTTTACTAACGAAGTAGGAATTGACATTAATATATATATATATATATATATATATATTACTTATCTTTATTGTTTGATATTTGATAAAAAGTAATCTTTTTCTGGGAAATAAAAATTTCAATGCGGGTAAATTTCTTTGATGAAATAAAAGTTTATTATTTATGAACCAACTTATGATGAAATAATTGGGTTAACTTTTTATTAGAACGCAACATGAGCTTACAACATGGATATTGCTGACGGAATTCATATTCAAATGACGGAAACGACACACGAGTGGAAAACTCCACTCAGAACTCCCACACCACGTTGATAGAAGAATTTTGAGCCTCGACACAATTAACGTGCGTGGACTTTTCTACATGGTGGGTGTTGAGCGACATTAAGACTCGAACTGATGATAAGCCAGCACCGAGTCCGTTACCATCGGAACAATTATTTCATAATAAATTTATCAATACTAAATTAAAAACAATTTCAATTATTACTTTTGATTCCCATAGGCTTGTCTTGCGAAGTAAAGTTTTTCAAAGGAAATTTTTATATTAGAAATTGAGTCTTAGCTCTTATTCTATGTTTAGCTGAGAACTGAATGAGATGGAGCATTTTTTTACGTTTTGCGCAGATGTCTGTTTGCTTGCCCAGAGGATTGTTGAAACGTTCGCGAGAATTCCAGATGTGGTGTATATAAACTATAAAGCAGCAGAGAGAGAGAGAGAGAGGCTAGACTATTTTTTAAAATTTATTTATTTTCTTTTTCTCAGTAAAGAAAGAAAGAAAACTTATTCGAAAGTACATCGGAATATATGTTCTGGATGTGTGGATTTTTATAATAATATACATGGTAGCATAAATATTCTTGCATGATGCATTGTAAAGAGCATGTGTCAATTGCATAAATGACTGTTGACTCTATAAATAAAATCGTCATCTGCATATGTAATTCTGTCAAATACTAGATTATAGGCGTCTTACACACAAATGATAATAACTAGTTGAGAAGTAAGAAGTAATATATTCTGTTTTTAACAAATCTTCACAAGTAAAACTGTTTATTTTTTTTAGTTCCAGAAGTGAATGGCTTACTATTATTTTTGAAATTTGCAGGTCTGATATTTTACATCTATTTTATGGATTGAAAGGCACTTGTGGTGCCATTCTCAAACTAACTGTAAGCATGCACATAATTTGTACATTGATTAATACGACTAGAATTATCTAATAAATGGACTCTAAATAATCGATAGTTTTGCACTTCAAAAATTCGAATTCAGTTTTTGAGACATGAGTCATCTAGAAGCATTTTATTTGAAATGTATTTTCAGAACTTTATTATACTTGGAAGAACAGATTACGCAGTTTTATTGTATTTTTATATTGTTTTTAAAAAATAGATGATTTAAAAACATAAAAATTGCACTTGGATTTTTTTTTGCGAATTTTTGTACGCAATTCTATTTTTGGGATTTTTTTTAGTTTACATTAAGGTTACACAATTTTACTCAATTTATTAACACATCCACATATAATCTACATTTCTAGTACAAAAAGATCTATTATATTTCTGAGAGTAGCAAATAAACTTAGGAAGTTTTTTTTTCTGATTCATTCCATGAAATACCATATTGCGCTAAAAAATAAAGCCTTATTAGAAATCTATTTTTTTATTTTACAGAATGTATTTTTTTAGTACTCCACTTCTACAGCAAAAGAAATATGAATTATTTTATGAACAATTCTACAGATTGTATAGAATAGTTTTTCTCCCTTCCTCTTTCTCCTCCTTACTATATGAATGAAAATATTGACTTCTAGATTTCTTCAAGGCACATATTTAAGTATTTGTTCTATTACACCTACTTCAGACATATATTCTGTTGTTGGGGGGAATAGTAAACAGTCCTGATATGTTCTCTGTATAAGTGAAAAATGGATGTTATTTGCTTCCTGAAGGCATCTATTCAATAGTACGAATGAGCAAGTTAGCTCGATGTAAGAAAAAATATTGCAAGCATCAGCTTCTTAAGTAAATATAAAATAGTAAATGGTAAAGAAATAAAAATAATCTTTTCGCTTAGAGTCACAAAATTCCAAGTAAAGTGGATGGGATATAAATAGTTCATTGATGCGGAAGCTATGTTGAAAGATAATATAAAGATAAAATATTTAATAGAGTAATGTAGGAAAACAAGCATTTCTCTACAGAATTCGAAATGCACATTTCTTTTACTATGTAATACATATGTATACACATAGCAATTTCTTATCCTTAGTCGTTAGATGTTTAGAAGACTCCTATTCTTGTATTATTTCGTCATTTTAAAAGAAAAGCGTAATTCTGATTATATATACAGAAAATGCACTTACGTATGATTGTTAAAGGAAAAGTTAAAAATTCAGTAATATGTTACTGATTTTTTTTTACTTTATTTCAACTTATAATAGCAATTTATTTCAAACTCAGCGGCGCAACAGTCCAAGAGGGCTAGGACCTACTGTCCCCCTCTCTGTAAACGTGGGCATTGGACACTGAGGTGCATGAGCAAATGTACCGATCAGGTAGTCAGTCTGAAGCGAGACAAATAGTGCTTTGTCCCCAAGCAAGCTTGGTACTTAATTATCGGCCCACTGCAGTAGGGATGAAGGGCTGAGTTAACCTTGTCCTGCCCGGGATTAGAACACGGACCTGTGGTGAAGAAGAGTGATACGCTACCACTCGACCACTGGGCCTTCATAATAGCAACTAAACGTTCGCTAAATCCGCAACAATGTTGGCGACTTTATTTCTGAGCAACTAAAAGGCCCTTCCGGAAACTAAGTTTTGGTTTGGTAAAACTCGCATAAAAAATCCAATTTCAAATTAGAATGTGTTTTCACGTGAGAGAGCATGTAGGAAGCTATTTTTTTACTTATCTATCAACATTGCGGAAACTCAATACAAAGCAATCATATTGTGAATCGTCTGTTTCAGCGAATTTTTTCCCCTTTTTCAACCAAACTATCGTTAACAATAGAAAGCCACTCAGTCTGTGCCTTCTTCGTGAACAATGGTTTGCTATCATTCGATTTTTGACCCCCCCCGTTATCACCATTTCGTCACTTATTACATTTTCACCAAGTTGACTACGATGTGCAGGTTGACAATGAGTTTCCACCGGTTTAACATTCCTTGCATTCAAAAACGGATTACAGAAGGCAGTTCACAGTCGGCGGGAAAAAGGCAATTGTCTTAAACATTTTGAACTATCTCTAATAAGTGTAAAAACAACATAATCTGGCTATAAGGGCGTCACTGGGTGCCAGTGTTGAAATGCAAACGATAACATGCATGTTGCATTATTATAATAAACAATAAAATTGATCAATTAAGAAAAATAAAATAGACTTATGTAATGTTAAGACTAGTTAATTAGACAAGTTAATAAGACTAGTTAAAGATAAATACTTAGTTAATTAAGATTATTCAATAATAAATATATGCTTATAACTAAAAAGAACATTTCAAGATCAAAAAATTACATCTTCTCGTTGATTGCTACGAAAGTCCCATCTTTGTACTAAGTACTCGCTATATCAGTGTTTCTCAAACTGTGGTGCCCACCCCGTAGGGGGCCTAATAACTCTAAGAGGGGGCGCGAGCATATTGAAAATTTGAAAACAAACGATTATTTTAAAAAAATCATTAATTTATTGGAAGTAAACAAAAAAAATACATTCTGACATAATAATAAATAAAATAAACGTTCACACTGATATAATTCATTTTAAGTGTATTAGTACTACACAATGTATTTTATAATAAATTTAACAATAATAAGTTAAAAATAAATTTAATAATTATCGGTGACCCCATGAACCTGTCATATACAAAATTATATACAAAAATCGATATTTTTGACAATTTGTCGTGTTTATAATTAATTAGTTAACTGCTGATCAAAAATTACGCCATTCCCTTCAAATGCCACTGTTTCCCACGTAGGTACGTGTATGTGACGTATTGGGGGGCATTCCAAAGTCTTCGGAATAATTTTATAGATACTTTGCACAAAAAATATCGTACTTCGGAAAGACGTAACTATACGTCAGGGGCAATTAACGCTTTGGCTAAAAGATACGTTTTCATACACCAGTGGTGCTTAAAAGGTTAAATTCGCATTGTAGAATTAGCGTCAAATCATATTATCATGGCATGTAATACATTGATATTATATGGAGGGAGGCGTAATAAAAATTATGATTGTATTTTGATCACAAATACTAAAAGTTTGAGAAGCACTGCGTTATACAAATCCTTACACTTAGTTGGCTCATGTATATGTGTATGATATCAGCAATAGTGATTAAGGTGCTAGCATTGAATACTTATCCACACATTGATACAAATCTCTGACTAGAAATAAAAAATAGGGTATCTCTTTTTACTTGTCAGAAGGAAAATATTCTATTAATGCCCTCATAACATCGTTTAACGGCACAAATGCTCTAATCTTCTGGAAATCTCAAATAAATAGCAATGTTTAATATTCAAATTAAATGCACTAAAGCAATTGAACTTTTAAAAGCTTAAAAGGACTTTGGTGTTTAGTATTATGAAGCTTAAATTAAAAATAAAACATTAAAGTAAATAGCAAGTATAATAAATTTATAAATAAACACGTTATTGGCTTAGTTTAAATTGCTTAAAAAATTGTGTTTACTTTTTGAGTGAATATTTGTATCACGAAGAGAAGGAAACGTAAAAGTAGAATAAAAGAATGAAGATTAAAGGTACGCGAAAGTACGAGTAAAAGTTGTTTGATTCATCATCTGACTTTTTTGCTTACTGTGTTAAAATAAAAAGAAAATAAACTAGAGCTTTAAATTAGACTACCACAATCTACCCGAATTTAATCATCAAAAATATAATAATCCGTGCAGTTGTTTTGTTAGTAGTTTTAATTATAAATTTGTTCTCAATATTTGCTTTTACTTCCACATTTGAATCTGTACACAACAAATATTTATGTTTTAGATTTGTTTAAAAATAAGATTTAAAGACTTTTTAGATATTCCTAAAACAAACAAAACGATTAAAGTTGATTTTTTTATTTATTTTGATTTTAGTTACTTTGGTTTGTTATTAAGAAACTGAAATGTAACTGGTTGATAAAATGTGACTTATATCGTTGGCAAGCTTTACATACAAATAAATACAAATGTGATTTCCATAATAACTGCATTTGTTTAAAGCCTCAGTTAATAATAAATGGTCAGAAATGTATGGGGAGTAAGGGAAGTTAATATTTTCAATTTCATTCCATTATTTAACGATGCAAAGAAAGGGTAAAATTAACCATACTTTGTGCAGACATACGTTTTGTTCTAACAAGTATGGGACAATTTAGAGTGGAAGGATTTTTAGGTTAATTATGCAGCTAATGAGTGTCCACGCATAAACATATTAAAGCGCACTGATCACCAATCCCGAGAACTAACGTTAAAAATATCAAATGCATCATAAACACTCACTAAACATCACATAGTTTTATTGACTGTTTTCATTGACGTCTACGGTGCAACATGCTATTGTCAATAGATCTCATAATTGAATTGGTTTGGGACGTAAAACTGGGTTAAAAGTGTTGGTTATTTGGACCTAGCATCTGATATTGCATGACGTTTTCTCAAGTCTCAATTGAAGTATACTTTCATGGCTACTATTCATGAACGTTACCCGTATGATTCTTGACCACACAATTATAGCAATAGTTCGGGTAAAGGGGCTTTTAAAAGTTCTGGTACTGGATGACAGCTTTGATGAAAAGTAAGAGCCATTTCTTTGACCTTCGACAAAATAGAGCAGTGTGAAAAAAGAAAGCATTGTCATTTTTGTTGATTCCAAAGAGATCCTTAAGACCTTAACGACTATCAGTCCCTGTCAGTATGACATTTTCTAAATCTGCACGGAGAAAATAATTAAATTGTCAAATATTAAGGACTGCATTGCCTTGCAGTAGATCCCGAACCCTTGTGGAATATATGGAAATGAGAGAGGAAATATGTTGACCTAGAGATGATTAGAAACGTTGCAACCGGTTCCTTCCTTGTCTTTGCATTATATGAAGCGTTATATGTAATGTCCTATAAAATCAAAACTTTCTAGCTTGTTCAAAGATATGGCTTAGGGATAGAAATGGAGATTGAATAATAGAAATTTCTCTAGTTACTTGCCTAGAACCGTCAGGGAGACAGATCCTAGAATTGCCGCTGTTGACAATGTTTTGCAGAGTTATCTGTGTAGAATGAGAATGAGAGATAAAGATTCGTATCTACATTTTGTGAAAACAGCGTAACCAGTACTAGAACTTACTTCAGTATATTCCCTGATGGTAGAAACTGTTTTTTGAATGTTATTGACATGTGCCTTTGATGATTGTTTTTGTCGCTCAACATTATATTGTGCTGCTGGTCAACTTATGACTAAAAGAGCGATGACGAATAAATAATAAAAAAAGAAATATTTTAATAATCCAGTCAGAACAATGACAAAACACTTATGCTAGAAGCGAGCTCACTTGTCAGCCGGACGGTTCAAAATAAATCTTGCCTTTAAATATTTTTTAGGTGCTTAAATAATTATAAGATTTTTTATTTTTTTTAAATGAAATGAATTATAAATATTGTAAATATATATAAAATCATAAATGATTGCTGTTTATTTTTTAAATAATTGTTGATCTAGTGAAAATTGAAGAAAAATTAATATTTCGCTTTAAATCAATCAAATTATTTCTACCTTTAATAGAGGTATATTGCTTAAATTGAGATTCGAACAAAAATTTTAGAAACATTTTGTTTATTTATACATTTAGTGATTTTATATAATAATTATAATAAAAAAATGCTGGAAAAAGCAAAAGTATTTTGAAATTTAATGAATTTTTTACTGTATAACATTACGCACAATAGAGAATTATTTTGTACTCAAGCGACATACGAGCTTTTCAAAAGATCTTGTAAGAAACTGACTTTGTTCGCATTCATGAAAAATTATGCATCAAAATGTAACTTGCATACCAAATCATTTCGAAATTAATTGATGATGCAAACGGATTGTATTTTTATACAATTAGTTTTAAATTCATTAGTGTACTTTTAAATAAGCAATGAAGAGAAGGTTTAATACAATACGAAAATATTTTAGGGGAATTGTACAAAACACAATTTCTCGTGTGATCATTAAAAAAAAAATAACATATAATTTAAATTTTCTTTGTCCACTATCAGAGACAATAAGTAACAACAAATGTTTTATTTTTTTACATAACACTCAAAACAACTCTTAATAAAGTATATGTTTAATACTGTCTTTAACGTTTACAGATTTTAATACATTACAACAAAATTTTATATTTGTATTCATATTTATTTACTTCTTTTGAATTCGAGACTAAAGCTACCATGTGCATCAGACAAAAATATATTTGGTTTAGTACTTTAACAAAAGACAGAAAGAGAACATACTTAGCCGTGTATTTATGCATTACTTTAAAATGTCATGAGAAAGATTCATGTTGTATTAAACTCAGAATTAAATCCTGGAAAGATAGAAAAACATTATTACAAATATTTATGTACATATTTAAAATAAAAATGAATTTTTGAAATATTCTGTAATAATATACCTGTCGATTCAGTATTAATAATAAAATATTCATTGAATTTAAGGTATTCGACTACCTTAAAATTGGGAATATTTTGCTGAAAGTTGCCTATTTTCTTATGATTTTATTTTATATTCCATCTTATTAGCATTATAAAAATACTAATTTTATTATTTTTCATTCACTAGAGCAAAAATTACAAGTGTTTTAGTACAAGCAAATGCCACTACTTTAAGCAAGATGTCATACTTTAAAATGCGTTTCACTCGAAATGTGTTTTTTTTTATAAAGCTCAAACGGGGACAGTGATTGCTCAAAAAGTTTTGAAAATAATTAAATGAAATTTTTGTACATGTTCTATATAACAGTAGAAGTATTTTAATCTTCAGATTTGTCAATCGTTAATTTATTACAAAATTTACAGTCCCTGATAGGAAAACAATCGCTGTTTTTTAAGAAACTTTATATAATAACTAAGATAAAGTGCGCTTTAGTTTTTGGAAATATTAAATTATCTCTTATCTTGACAGTCCTTTAAGAAATGAATAGAAAAGTAACACATTAAACTTAAAAAAAAATTAAAGATTTGTTCATGAAATTTGTGTACAAATTGAGTCCCTTTCATGTAATTTTTTTGTAAATTTTGGCCCATTTTTTTCCCATTTTAGTAATAATAATTTACTTTTCTTTTTTTAATTAGAGCATATTTTCTTTAAATGTACTAAATAAGTCCAAAAACCATTAAACAATCCACATAACTTTATTTTTTTAAAGTTGTCGCAATTAGTCGGATACTTTAAGTATTAATTTCAAAATATATTGTTCGTGAGTAATAAAATTTAATGTAAAGTTAATCAATCCAGTTGTTCTTTACGAAATTATTGTAATCATTACGGGATTACAAAATCAAATAATCAAACAAATGATTTAAAAATTCTCGACAGATGATAAAAGAGACTCCCCAGTCAGTTAATCAAGTTAGGATTGTAATTTCATCACTTTTACATCAAATCAAAAGTATAGATTTGACGGTTGATTACTTAAACCTAGTTTTAGATCTATTAGAAGCCACCGTCTCACTCCTTGTGACGTAAAGTGGCTTCGCCAATAGCAAAGACAGTCCAAATAAAGTGAGATAAATGAAGGTTTCCCCTCCACATGTATCGTCCCTTTCAAAGTTCCCATTGATTTTATGATTAGGCTTTGTCCACTCAGTTAATGATTCATTTTATGAGGGTGGAAAACTTTGCCTTCCAAGTTTGAACAATGGTCGACCCTTATGTTAGACACAACTAGATTACTCGTCTGAAACGATATTTTACAAAATGAACAATCATATTGTGTGAAAATGGTATCTGCATCGTGAAGCTCCATCTACCTTCTTTGACGGATCAATTTGCTTTACAAATTTGCTTAACTTGAGAGTCATAAAGAAGTAATTATTCTTATGAAGTATTCAGGGTTAATGAACTTGAGTGAAGTATCAATACAAGGAGAAACTAAGATTCAAATAACTAAAAAAAATAGAAAAGTTTTGCTAGATTTTTTTTCTTTTACAATCTTGGAAAAGTAATTTCGAGACTAACTGAATTTACATTATTAAAAAAAAGAAGTTTGCTTTTCCTTTTTTTAGCAAAACTTTAACTATTGATAATTTTTTTTTCTTTTGTTTTATTTTGGACGTCTCAGAAAATCTATCTACTTAGGTGGGGAAATCATATAGTTGTAAATATTTTAAAAATGGCGTATAGGTATTTTCTAGAAATTGATGCTTTAAAAAAAAGTTATAAATTGAAACTTTTTTTAATATACTTAACTGCTATTTTCTCTGACGAAATTCGGATGTTTTGTCCATTTCTTACTCACGTGTAATATAGCATCTGATTTAACGTTATTTTTCTCAAACAATTATGTGGTCGTTGTAGCCTATCGTCAAGGTAACGGACTCGTGACTGGCATGTCATTAGTTCAAGCCTAGCACCTCTGAAGGCCCGTCGTGTAGGGGAGCCGATTCATACTAAATCTGTTGAGGTTGGAATGTACACTCGTGGGTGTCATGTGAAGGTTAGGAGAGGGAGATGCCAGCTCAAATGTCATCCGATTCACTTGACTATGAATCAAAATTACGAGGTCCGTCGCCCAAAGCCTTCGTTTAGCTGAATAGTGCGACGCTAATATTCTCTTTCTCTCCTAAGCAGTTATCTGTGATTAAGCCTCCCATAATTACGTTTTAAAAAGAAACGCATTTGAAATGAACCTTGCACATTATTATTCGTATTCAAGAAAGTTTTTCGTACATTATATAAAATTATTTACCATCATATATGAATAAATATACCAATCGAAGCCACAAGTGGCTCAGTGGTAATGTTTCGCCCTTCCACGTCACTGGTCCGAGGTTCAAATTCCTAACGGAATCAAGGTCAACTCACCCTTTCATTCCTTCAATGGATTGATACATGAGTACCAAGCTTGCTTGGGAACTGAACACTGGAGCGTTCGTGCCAGAGCGATCACTCGGCCGAAACATCTGCACATGCCCATCAGTGCCTATGGTGAGATAAACCGAGATAGGCACAGTAGGCATCATGGTCTTCTGCGCCATTGAGTTCAGTTCAGTAAATATAAGAATCAAAATTTCTGTCCACATATGGCAAAATTAATGTATTTTGAATTTCTGTTTGATTCTTATAATTTCAAAGTATTTGTATAATTTTAATTATACTAATAACACTTAGAATATTAAGAAACGGTAGTCTTATTTTCTAAAATGTTACTAGATTCCTATTTCTTTACTATTAATCAAAATCAATTAGTCTGCTTTTTAAATTGGAAAGATAAATTTTAAAAACATTTGTCTGTCTATCTGCAACGTAATTATTATTTCGAAATGTTCAGTCAGCTTAAAATAATAGTTTTTATTTTATACTATGTATCTTTTTATATATTTTCTCTAATCATAATACGAATTTATTTTACAAATCAATATGCACTGTATCGCAGTATACAATATGTATTCTTAATGCGAAGTCACAGGTTTGCACATCTACCTTTCTCACGTTATTATAGAGATTTAAGATTTATCATTTAATAGTAATAAACATTAAGGGCACAGAAGATAAAGAAAAATGTGAATTTAACTTTTAACGATTTATTTCCTTGTATTTTTTCGACTAAATCACGTAATTTGAATATTATGAATAGAAAACAACACACATATCAAATGTTGTATCCCTTACTTTCCTTTAATATTCTCTCTCTCTCTCTCTCCAAACGGGTTTTTAATACTTAATTTTCCAAAGTAATAATAAATAGTGATTATACGGTAAAAATTTTTAGCAAATTTCATAATGTATCGCAACATGTAATGAATTATTCTTTCGAAAGTAATGAATTTCATGGAATTTCCTGGATAAATATGTCCCAAGTCTCTAATAAATTCATAAATTGCCAGAAGTTATTTATTAATTCTGCTTAAAATTATACTTAAGAGTAGAGATATATTCACGAATATGCCCAGATTTATTCAAAACAAGAAGGAGGAATATATCTAACTCTAAAGTTGGAGAAAAATATTAGTTTAAGTGTGTACTCATGAATTTTATTATCTTCATTTCAATACATATGTGTGCTCTAAATTTTACAATAACTCCATTATGTATTAATATAGAACCATTTTCTAAAACAACACCAGAAAAATGTTCAATTTTTCCTTTACATTTACTACTTATTTAATATGTATTACTATTGTGCTATCTTTTATAAGATTTAATTAAATTTCGTTTTATATATTTGCTGAATTTAAAAAATATACTTGATACCCAAATATCCTCTTAAGTATACTAAAATTCACCCGGCAATAAATAATTACTTCTTTTTTTTGACTTACAATGATATTTAGAAGAAAATAACGAGAATAGGTAAAGTATGTGTAGTATTCTAATTGTAAATATCAAATGAAAAAAAAAATCATAAATTTTAGAATTTCAATTCTAGATGTATAGAATTTTGATAAACATGTTCTGTACTAAAATTTTATTACCCTATAAGCATTTACAGCATTTTCGCATTATATATGCTTTATTCCAAATGTGATAATTTAACATTAGAAATTAATAGTTGCAGCCTTTCAGTTTCAAGGAATTCAAAAATTCCTTAGAATAAAATAGAGCTAACATAGTTTTTATTGGACATAATGCGATGGATTGATCGTATTATAAACATAACATTTTCAATATACATTTCAGACTATTGGAGTCGGATCTCGTAATTTTGAATGGCAATAAAGGTGGAGGGACCATGGTTAAAAAATAACAGTTGTGCCACCAATAGCTTTGCATAAATTAAATGTGTGACTGATAATTACAATAACTATACTCTATTGAATAAAACAACTACCCCATTGAATTATCTATTATTTAAGAAATAACACAAAAAAGGTTATGAAAGCATAAAAAAGTAGCAACCGGAATGATATGTGTGATTTGCATTCACTTTAACTTCCTACTACAAATGGAATGACAAGAGGGTTTGAGTTTTGAGGGGGAGAGGGTATGATAAACCACACACACACACATCAAAGATATAAAAAGAATCTGGACATACAACTGAAACAAAACTTTTAAACAATAATACTCTAGGCTGTTACTTTTAGTCCGACCGCTTTTAAACCATAACCCTAATGATCTTCTGTACAAACGGTGTCTTTCATTTCTGGGTTTATGAGCTGAGACACTATTTTTAACTGTTGTAAACTTTTGCTAAATACTCGGATTATAAAGCAGCATTTTACTAATTCACATGCAAAATAACCGGGAATACAGTTATGAGAATTCAGATGAAAGTGTGTAATAATGTATAGTGATTATATATAGTGTGTGACACAAATTTGTGAATGTGCAGTGAAAAAGAAAAACCCAGAATGAATGACTAGAAAAAAAATGCAAATCACAGAACAGCTGCAGCTCTCCGATTTATACAAATAATCCGTAAAGACATAGTAGAAGGAAACAAAATTCCCTACAATAATTGCATTGCTCGTGGGAATTAAATGATGGAGCTATTTATCGTCATAAAGGAAATGTTTCGTAACATGTACGTCAACTTGCCACCAAGACAGACAATTCCAACAACCATTACTTGATTACATTATGAGTGTAGCCACTCTACACGCATTCAAAGTTATCGACTGCGGCAAAGTGATTGGACGTAGATAATGCAGCACATTGAAAATGTAAATTATGTTGAAAGGTACTCCAATACCCATAGATTAAGATGTATGAATTGTAACACACACACACAAAACCGAGATTGGCCCAATAAATCATTGTGCTTCAAATCTCGATTCTCCCCGTGACAGTATCACCTTCTAAGTAACTCCCTTCTGCATTCACACGCTTTCACCCTCGTTGCTGACCATAGATGGTAGCAGTTCTGTAACGAGAATTTTGTACGTCCCCTTAGATTTCCGTTTTTGCCTGAACTTCTTCAAATGATGTAAAAGGAGTTCCCTTTCAGTAATATTTGATTGTAGGAAATAAAAGAAAACGTCTCAGGTGAATAAGGAGGATTACCCATCATAGTAATGCTGGTTGGCTTTTGTTGGTCAGAAACTACTTGACAGATATGGCTATGGGAGCGGATGCATTTTCTTAGTGCAACAGCGATCAATCATTCCCCAGTTCTGGCTCTTTTTTCCTAATTTTTTCACGAAGTCTTTTCAGTAATTCAATGTAGTAGTAGTAGTGTTGATTAACAGACTGACACTAACAGGAGCCTAATCATATCATGAATTTTGGCAATCTTTTGGTCTGCAATCACTGACCTGGTGCACCCAGAAGTTTCATCCTCTTCCACCTGAAATTCACTCATACCATTGAAACATATATGGTCAAGACTGTTAGACATTTAAAAATCGGATCCAAATTTTTATGATCTCCTTGTGTTGTTTTTCCAATCCCGTTCCATGATCTCAATGAAAGTAAGCACACCGATTCGAACCCGATCTTTTTGAGTTTCGTGATTTTTGGTTGGCAGCAACTGACATGCAAATCGAGCGAGTATTTAAACTCGGCTCATGTTAGTTTTTCGAAAAGGAAGGAGAAACAGAAATATAAGAAGTTGTGAGTGGTTTAACTCTTAGAGGGAGAGAACGCTGGTTGGCAATGCAACTGCAGGTTGCATCACCATTTTCAGATGAAGACGGTTCGAATCGGATGTCTGCTGGTAATGTTGATTTTTGAAATTATTGTTTTTTATTGCCCCAGTAACGAGCGCAGTGTGACTTTATGATTGATTATTAAAGAATTTTAAGAAACCGTCTTTGCCTGACACATAAATTTCACTGAACTTTGCAAAAAATTTAAATTAGTTTACCAATAAGTGTAACAAATTTGAGTCCATGTACTGTGTCGAGGCAGGCTTTTTTGTCTATTTAAATACTGTTCCAGTCTAGAACTTTTTTTATGAACTCTCTTGCTAGTACGCTAAATCGAGTAACAGGTATGGAGTTTAACAACCAGATATCAGTGTTGACTCCAAATAACTGTGGAAGCATGATATGCAAGTACTCTTAATGCATGGCAGTTTATAATACAGACCAAGCCAGAGCAACCTTGAAGAAGCAACATACAAGGAAAAAATCAGATCTACAACTTCGTAAGGATAGATGTTATACGTTGATCTATTTCAGGTCAGATTTCTTGAAAAAATCTGATAACGGAAGCAACTGACGGATGGAAGATATTAAAAGATCACTTCGAACCAGTCACAAAAGCAAGAGTAATTCAGCTATTAGATAAATTTTGGAACAAAATACCAGGGGAAGATGTTGAATCTTTCATATCTCGTGTAAAGACAGCGGCAACCAGACTACAAGAAGAGGGTCATAAATTGGACGACCTGTACATAGGATTTCAATTAATAAGGTGTTTTCCTCAGGAATTCTCTACCGTGCAAAAATCTACAGATGGAAAGAAGAGGACTTCAGGAAGCAGAGCTGTATTTTCGTTTCAGTTGATGAAACAAGATTTGGAGAAAGCGGAGAATGCTTACTTGAGCAGTTTCACTTCGAAGAAGTCGAAGACGTTACCTGGTGCTACGGCTGCAGCTCATGGAGATCCAAATTACAAGAATGATTACAAAAGAAAGGTGGTAAGGTATTTAACTGTAAAACTATTAAAAATGTTAAACAATCTATTAAGACTATAGGTCCGTGTTATGTATGTAATAAGTACGGGCATCTTAAAGTAAACTGTAAAGAGAAAAAGTCTCTACAAAAATCTCCTTCAACTGTAAATGAAACTTTTATATATAACACAGAGTTTAATATAAATTTAAGATTTTGTGAAGCTGAATGTAGTCTTTTAGAACTAGATAAACAACTCGTAACTAGTTGTATCTTATTTGAGGAAAACTCTGATAAAGGTATTTGGGTAATAGATACTGCTGCCACGAGTCATTTTTGTAATGACAAGAGTTTATTTTTAGATCTTAAACCGATAACTAACATGAAAATGTTTAGCAACGGAGGATAAAAGTTGTCCCGTAGAAGGAATCGGTACACTTAGATTTCGGGTAAAATATAAATGGAATTTTCATGAAATAACTTTGACTGATGTATTTAATTTTGAGGAGAAATTTTTATCCGGTCAGATTACCATTTTGACTAAAGGTAAAATTAATGTTTTTAATAAAGACTGGATAAAATTGTTCTCGGCGACACGCCATGAAAATTTGTATTTTTTAAGCCGGATCATTATATTATACCAAAGTGAAATCCAGTGATGAAACCGCTAAAACAAAAAACGGATCAATAGAAATATGGCATCAACGCTTTTGTCATTTAATAACGATTACTTGGTAAAAACTAGTAAAAATGATAGTGTAAAGGTCTCCACGCTTAACTGATTGGTAAGACTCATTGTATACCGTGGAAATTAGCAAAGTCAAACATTCAAAAAGACGGGGCCGTAAAAGATTCCTAAATAACCCTGTGGTCCAATGAAAGCCATTAAATATTTCTGAATTATTCAAGAAATGTGACTGTATTTCCCATCCGAAATAAATCTGACGTATTTCATACGTTTATAAGATTTCAGAAACGAGCTCCTAATAAAAGGTAATAGCAAAAACTTAGAACTGTTAGATGGATATAGATACTTGACAGAACTGGGTATAAAGCACAAATTCATATACGCCAGGGGGGTCGCGGAGATTCAATTTAACCGCTCTATGGCATCAAAACATTGCATGAACAAGTCTAGTGAAGTTCCCCATAAGTTTTGGGGAGAGCATTACAGTTTCATGCGAGGAATCGAATGTATTCAGGTAGAAAACCATCGGTATTGCATCTAAAACCTTTTGGATGTTTGGCAATGCTGGTGTGCCAAAACAAATTAGAAAAATTCGATATGCGTGCAAAAATGGGAATTGATGGGATTACTAAGGATTATAGAATATGGTTGATAGATGAAAATAAATTAGTCGAGACTATAATTTTAATAGTAACCTTGGATATAATTTAAACCTTCCTGATTATTATGATTTGGATGATTTTGATAGAGTAAAGATTCATTAACGAGTCGTTTAGTTTCAAAGACAAGTATGGAAACGCCCTCAACATCTGAAAAGCCAGGTTTCCGATAATCATAACTTGATTCCATGTACAGAGGTTAAGTAGATTCGAAATATAGGTAGGAAAGTAACTGGATCTAACGTATATTATAGTATAGAAGGGGAAGCAACCCGATTGAAATCTTTTAACGAAATTGTAAGAGGCATAATATTAAGTATGATCCTAGTTTATTTAATTTTATAAAAGATAATACCGAATTTTTCAGTTTTGTCAGAGCAACAAGAAGCTTTTATTTGAAAACTATTCAACTGTTACAAACAGGCGATAAGTTCCAGAGACGCATCTAAATGGCATGATGCAATGGATATTAACGTATTAAAGTTTGGGATTTAGTTGATCATATACCATTAAAATATGATGAAAATAATAAAATTTTAGATTGAAAAAAAAATGATAAAGAATTAATAAAAACCCAGACTTTTTTGCTATGATTTGGGAATATTTTTATAGACGAAACTCCAATTCATGGCGAACTTTCAAGCAAAAATCCGTTAGTCTGTCGACCATGGAAGCTGAGTATGTTAGTTTAACATAAGCAGCTAAGGAATTCATTTGGCTAAAGAATGTAATTGATAATAAAAGTTTAAATTTGGAATTAAGTGAAAATTAATGTTTTGTGATTTGCTATTTTTCAAAGTCACCGGTTGAAAATTTTTTTCCAAAAGGAATTTGATATACGACAAAAGGTTTTCCAAATTAAATATATAGGTACACACTTTTACCAAACCCATGTTTAAAAATAATAAGACTTTGTTTCTTTAAGATTAAAATATTAGTTTGTTTATTACAATAAAGATTGTGAATAAAATGTATTTTTTTGAAATTGTATAACATGTGATTATAGATTACAATTTACTGATTTGTAAGAGATTCGAGATTGGAAAAAGGGGGCTTCCAAATTTTAATTTTTGTTTTTCAATCTTCCATGATCTCAATGAAAGTAAGCACACCGATTCGAACCCGATCTTTTTGAGTTTCGTTTGTGGTACTTTATTTAAACTCGGCTCATGTTAGTTTTTCGAAAAGGAAGGAGAAACAGAAATATAAAAAGTGGTTTAACTTTTTAATGCAACTGCAGGTTGCATACCATTTTCAGATTAGAAATTCATTTTAAATATAAAGACGGAATCGGATACTGATTTTTGATTATTGTTTTTTTATTGTCCCAGTAACGAGCGCAGTGACTTTATGATTGATTATTAAATATTTTTCGTCTTCATGCCTCCTACTGCTAGCTTTGCGTTTTTTACCAATAAGTGTAACAAGTTTTCATCTCTATAAGTGTCGGTTAAAATTAAAAGAAACTATTCGACATTTTTCTGGAAGAACGCAGTTGCACATGTTCACTTAATGACGCAGTACTCCCTAATGGTGTGATAGATTAAACCAAAACTGGCCAGTAGGATGGAGGAGATATGTGGGGTGACTTAGCCAAAACAGTTATTGTCAACTCCTCTCTTTTTTCAAGCTACACACTTAGTCTCGTTATGTTTTGTGTCACACCTTGAATACAGCAAACTTCGAAGATTCACAATTGCATTTCTAACAAGCGGTTGAAGAATTTTCTAAATAACCCCATGATGATTTGGAACATAAAATTGAATGACTTAATAAAACCCAAAGTGTATATGAGAATGATCAGTAACTCTCCATGAACAACAGTTTCATTTTTACTAGCGGCCAATTAGATTTACTGGCACAAAGTCATGCTTCTATTTCAGTAATAGCACTTATCTCACATGAGTTTGTACGTCGAACTATTATGAGTTTGTTGTCAACATTATTTAATGCAATGGAATAATACTGATGGTTGTTTTTTTTTTCTCTCTAAATATATATTAAAGCTTTCGTTTTTTTACTATAAATTCTTTAAAAGTACATGTTTATAAGTTATTAACAGAAACATTATTTATTAATTTATTATTTATTATTTTTTTTAAAAAAAATGCATAAATAATTAATAATTTTTCGATTTATTTTAATAATGTTAACTGTTTTTAAATACACGTTTAATATATGACGGCGAAATTCATTTAGATGCAAATCCTTAATTTTTCTCCAGTTCTGCGTTTGGTACACACACATATTGTAGTGTTCAAAAAGAATTATAGCTACTTACTTAATTAACGGAATACTATTTATGATAGTCAGTGCTGACAGTATTAGTTAGTATGACACATCTACAATTAATACTAATGCATCTTTCTTCAACCAAGTTCGTTCGAAACGATTTCTTGCATTAAGACAACTGAAATGTGTCGAGATCTGCAGTCTACTGATATGTGCATTTGTATTGTTTTACTCATCTGTTATGACTGTCGTGCCTTTCCAATATTGTTTCACGAGACAAATCAATTTAATTAAACTATAACTATACGGAACTCATTACATAGCACATTCCATATTTGAGTAGCTTCATATAAATAGTTAATGTATTATGACAGAACAAATCATTAGCATGAGGCATTTCTCTGGGGAGGTAAAATGGAATAATTAAAGTTGCAAACAGTATAACTTTTCGAAATAAAATGTTAATTAAAATATTACAGCCATATAGTTTAGTTAGGAAAAAAAAACTATACTTGAAATAATGTTTGAATTATATATATAATTCAAACGTCGTTTTTATTTCGAGTTTATGATGAAAATTTATACGTGATATATATATATATATATATATATATAAATATATATATATATATATATATATATATATATATATATATATGTAATAATTCCCTCTAGCATTCTTTTAATTAAGTCTTTTTAATAATATTGAAATAATCTTTTAACTATTTGGTTCCAAACTAACACCCTGATCCTAATCGTAATTGATGGATATTATTGCATCAGAAATCCCTATCCCGCCCATTCTATCCAATCAGAACTACGATTACGTAATCATCACGTGCTTCCACTGTTGGTATAAGACCAAACTTCTTGTGTAATCCGGCTCTCTTCTCACTTTGCCGTAGTCATGTAAGCATGAAAATAGCGGCAGTTTGTGTATTTGTGTTGTGCCTTCCAAGATGTTGCTATTGTTTGTCTCCTATCCACTTTGCTTTAATATCGTTGCAAGCTTGTGTGTCTCGTGAACGTGAAAATGTACCGTAAATTTGTCCTATATTTGATGTGTGCTTCAAAATAAAGAAGATGCCTGTTCACTGAAGATGTGTTTAATATGGAAACCTACTAACACTCTAAAAAATACTACACTTAGCCAAAATTTTACATATATATATATATATATATATATGAATTATATGCTTGTAGAATCAAAATATTTGTAATTCCACAAAGCAAGTTATGATAAACACATTTTTTCAATATATTTTGTTACCTCCGTTTCTCTAGCGCAAATCTCGCAAAGCAGGCTGTATTGGCGATAACACACAATAAACACTCGACAAAAATGTTGATAAATGTTAGTTCTCAATGATTTCTCATCTATTTGGGATGCATTATGAAAAATATGTTGCTAATTAGAAAAGACCCTCGAATGGTTTTGAAAACGTGGTGGTAAAAGATTAGTAACGGGAATATTCTGTTTGACGTCGACGGTATCTTATTTTTTAATTCTCCTCTGCACCGACGAAACGGAAAAATACCACGACAAACATATTTTTCGGTGCAAGTTAATATTTTTATCACAATCAACAATGAAAACTAATCAAAAAATTAGGGAAATGAAGAAAATCAAAAGAGACTGAAAATTCCTTACATTTTGTGCATAAACAGTTATGAGGCTCAAAATACTTTCATCTAGTACTTTTATTTGATCTTCGTGTGGGTTTGGACTAATATATTTGTTAATAATACGTAAAGTTTTTCTGAACCAAATTCAAAACAATTTTCGTTATAGAAATATTTCACGTAACTTGTTTCAAATAAATTAAAATTATTCATTAAATATTAAAATTTGGATTAAAATTTTCAAAAATATTTTATAATTTATTAAAAAATAAATAAATAATTAAACTGAGAAAACTTAAAATAAAGAATAATTAATAAAGATTTTAATTAGACCAATCACATTAAAGAGTGTCAAGAAATTGAAATTGGGAGGTATAATTTTTATTTTTTTTCGAAAAAAAAAACACTCAAAATTATTTGAGCTATACATTTTTTCTTAATGCTATTCTAATAAGTCATAATCATTTTTCCCTTATACAGTAAAATTACAATTTTAAAATATTGTATTTAACAAGCGAATAATAAATACTCTTCTCCACAGAGGCATTTTGAAGACAAATATTCTTTTGTTAAATATAACTAATTCCCTAAAATTAAGAAGCTAATAAAAAGTAATTAGTTCTTTCAAGCAAAAGCTTCATTCTAAATAGAAATGAAGTTTGAATAATTTTTTGATAATAGTAAATAGGAAGGTTATTGTGATCTCTGGTTAAGGTCTGCCTATTAAGATCTTATGATTGAGATCTGCCTACGAACGGAGTTAAATTTTCTAAACTGCCATGCGATTAGCAATTTTATCTTATTTTGTTTGTGCTTATGACTAAATTAAAGAAAAACGCTCCTTAAAAGAAATAATCTGACAATTCAAGTTGATTGAAATGTAGTATTTTTAGAAATTTTACGATAATTATACTGGCATTCAATTCATGGAACTCAGAGCCAAAAATTTATATTATTTTTTACGTAACATATTTAACACTATTACAAAGGCAATGAGAGAAGCAAAATCTAAAATATATTCACTATTACCAAACAATTTTTGCTCATTGGCAATTTACTTGCTCCAAATTCAACAAAGGCATTGTGTTCGTAACAATTAGCTGTTATAAATGAAAAGAATGTTGAGAAAATGATAATAAATGATATTAAAATTGATGTTAGACCTAAATCCTTAATTCAATGCATTTATAATACATTAAATAATATGTATATAAAATATTAAAAAAATACACTTATAAATTTTTGTGGCATCATGTTTTAAGTAACCAGACTTTGACAGAAAAAATATATATATATATATATATATATATATATATATATATATATATATATATATATATATATATAATTAAGCCAATTCCTACTTAGATAATAAAATAAAAATTCTCTTTTACCTACAGTTTATTAAATAGTTACAATTATTATAAATATGTTTATACATATGACAGAATCACAACATTAAGATGTAATGAATTTTAATTAATTATCTCTAAAGTATCGTATTGTCATCCAGAACAATCGTGTATATAAAATTTCTGTTCAACTGTCTGCTTTAAAACGTGAGAAAAAAACATTTTGAAGTTTTGACACAAGTCACCAAAATGGTCGCTAAGTCGCCAAAAATGATGCCAACGCGGCTGTATTTGTAATTGATTGAATAATTAGTTTTAGTCAATTAATTTTTATTAATTATATTAAATCACTGTATTGTCATCCAATATAATCATGTATATGAAATTTCCGCTCAAGTGAGCGCTTTAAAATGCATTTTATTAGCGATTGAAAATTCCACCAAGATAAATAAATTAATATATAGAGAATGTGAGCTATACTAGTAGGAATTCAAAAATACAATCTTCTTAAAGAGGCATTTAAAGCTATGATTGTTATTTACTATTTTGTTATCAGCTATGAACAAAAATTCACCACCTTTAAGCATGAACCTTCCCCTCTCGTTCTCCATCTTATTTATTTTTTTCTTTCTGGCTGCTAAATTTTTTTCCCCAGACAAAATGGTAAAGACAAAAAAAAAAAAGTAAATAAAAATAAATAAATAAATGAAATAAAAATTTCAATCAAACATTTATTTAGAAACCTAGACGGATACAATCTCGTATTTTTGCCCAATTTAAATATTTTTACCTGTGTCCTTTCTCTAGTTATCAGAAATTTTTAGTGTACTTTTTCAATTAAAAATTACATCTATAACACTATTCTAGAGGAAAGGTCATATCTTAGAAAACGAATCAAAATGTTTTTATCAAATGCATTATATACAAAATTTTTATTAGATTACAAAAATTAACATGAAATCGATCAAATTCTAGAAAAGGGTGAATTTTTTTCTTAATATATTACAGTTTTCTACAATTAAATTTTCAACAAAATTTTTTAATGCCATTTTAATTGACTTTCCAATTATCTGCATGATTTATTTTGAAAAAGTGAAGGAATGCAAAAATATGCCTTAGAATCAATTACAGAAATAAAAACTTTCACCCTTTAAGTTTCAGGAAACCAATAAATCCCTCTCAATTCATATTTGTCCATTTTACATGACCCAAATATTTTCAATCATTAAATATTAGTGGACATATATATGTAAATAAATTTATTTTTATTTCATTAGGCGTAATATACTCGGGCACCGATTTACCGAACATCTTTTCAACAAATTTCGTGATTTAACGTCATTAGTTTTTATATTTAAATCACTACAATTCAAATTTGTCTAACAACTCTAATATTAGTTTTCACTCCAAAATTATAATCATATCTAAAACATACTAAATTCCAATTTCTGTATTAGCAATGCAAATACAGCTATTTAATATTCCGAGCTTGATTATACTAATGCAAATGTAATTGTATTGTCATTATATTGGCATCATATCAATCTGGATTTAACTTCACGAATAGCGACAAGTTACGCTAATGGCCTTTTAGAAATTGTTTACATGTGGTATTACAAGTAATTATAATGCCTTTAATTCGACTGAATTTGCCACTGCGCTTAACTCAAAGCAACAAAACACTTTAATTCATGCGGTTTCCCTTTGGAAGTTTGGTCTTTAGAGCATTTAAGAACTAATCGATCTCTTAAGTGAAACAAAATATCTTATCCTAATGAGAGGAAAGAAATAGAAAAAAGACATCATGCTCCAGGCAAAAAGTCTAATTTCTTTTTAATGCACCCTTAAAGGTACATCCATGTATTTAACGATTTAATGACATTTTAACGAGGAAAGTATTACTGCATTTCCGCTTCATCTGGCTCCATGTAGGCTTTTATTACCATTATGCCCCCCCCCTAAATTTTAAAAAAAAGTTCTCTAAGGTAACTCGAATTGCAGTTTAAAAACAATTGACTATTGAATACCAAATGCGTAAACAATATGCAGTTAAACTGTTTACGAATATCGTTAAAGAATGTTTACTATCTTAATTTAATACTTTAAATGCTCTCAGAAAAAAATATGTCTGCATATATAAGTATTATTTTTATTTCAAATTATGCTTGGGAACTGAAACTATTGAAGCAAACCAATTCTTACACTTTTTTTAATATATTGAATAATTGATTTCAAATTACGTGTCACATTTTTAAATGTAAAAAACTAAGCTATTTTGCTTGTGTGATTGAAGAATGTTACCATACTTATATGTTGAAAGTCTTAGTGAAATGAAGAAGAGACAGAAAGAGAGAGAGAATTATATAATACTGTACATAGTTAATTTTCATTATTTAAAATTAAATTGTTGAAAACAAATTTATATATTAATGGTGGGGTATTAGGTTACGCTTTTAATGCTTTTTAAAAATATTTCAATATAATTTTTTTTTAATATAATACACTACAGTATCTTAGTGCTACATATTATTTTTACATTAATCTGGTTGATTATTACATATTCTACAAACTTTTTTCTAGTATTCCTGTAGACTTTCGGGTTAAAAAAAGATTTAATTAAATATAATTTCTACAACTTTTTTAAGAAATTTTTAATTCAATAACTTAGTGCAGTTGGTATTCATGTATTTAAAACTTATTTACTTAACTTAAATTTAAACTAATTTGCTATTAAATACTCAAAATTTTATTATTAATTTTCTTTGGATACATCCAAATATTTTGTTATACTTTATGCTATTCATATTATTTAAAAAATATAGTTGTAATATGGTCTATATATTGTAAATATTTATGCGTTGTATCATTATATTTATTATATCAATAACTCTTGTACGCAATTCATATCTTCTTCCCCCCTATTTTATGTTTCAATTTTAAATACTTTTTCTGTTTCACTAGTTTAAAGTAGTTGAAAAATTGCCCTTAGATATTTACAAAAACTGAAAAATAGGAGCAAAAGTAAAATAAAAAAAATGTGAACAAATATTTTAATTAGCAAGCAAATTGCTTAATATTTCTAAAAACGCATATAAATCAAAATCAGCGTGGTAGAATTGTTCATTTCCCATAAAGTTTTACCGGATAGACCCATTTATTGTAAAATTGATAGCAATATAACATTTTTTTTGGCAAATTATTTAACAGAAAAATGCAACTAAATCTTAATGAAAGTTTATAAAATGATTCTCAGGCATTACTTTATTTTTACAATGAACAACTGTTTGACAAATTTACACTAAGTTAACTTATCGAAAAACCACCAACAATCGCTCTGTTGATACGTTATGAAATTTACCGATAAAAATCCTTTTGCCATAGAAACGCTTAATTTACCATCATAATTAATATCCTTATAGGTCTTAAAAACCACGTATAATGCATTTTCATATTTCCTTCGTGTTATTTATTGGAGCACACTTCTGAAAACATTTTTAAACGTTTCCCTGAAATAGACCTGCAGGCGCTGTCTTACTTTTATTTATCGCAAACTATTTTTCAATAAATATGCCGATATTTTCTACGCGTCATGAACTTTTTTCCTCTATTTGGAAAACAGCGGGCATGCATTATCTGAGTCTTTCACCCTAAATATTTCCCCTTTTACATCTGCTTCCTCTTGCCCATTGTTGTTAAAAGAGAAAAGATGGTTTTCCTATAGAGGCGATCCTGTGCTTGCCGCGAGATATCTAGTTCTTCCTTTTTGTACGAAATGGGAGCTCTCTGTATTAGGAAAAAGGCGACGAAAACGCCGCAAATAGACTATTTGTCGTTTAAATAGCCTTTTTGAGACTGGAATGCTCTGGCCCTTAGCCAGAATGCAGACTTTGTTCAGTAACATGGGAAGACGTTTTTCAATGACTCAAGAAAAATAAGGTGGACTGCTGTCCGAGAAACAAAAAAAGATAGAAACGCTCGTTTAATAATCGCAACGGGAAAAAAAGGCTTATAATATATTGCGTTCTACTTCATTTTGAAAAAAAAATGTTCATTCACTTAGATGGAAATTTGAGTTATTTTATAAGCAAAAGTTTCTCACACGTATGCTCAATTATTTTTAACATGTTATTTTCTTTTAGTAACATACATCCTACGACGATATGTTATTTTTTCAAAATTAAGTGTAATATACTAATAATTAATTGGAATACAAATTAATAAAAGTGCTCAAACTATTAAAGGATTTTAAAAGAAAAAAGCTATTTTAACCAATTTAAATATTTTACATTTATAAAAGAAAATGTATTAACCATTTATTAAACTTAAACAATTGTTTTTAAAAGTGTTGTGTTAAATAAAAACAATAATTTTTAAGTTGAGCTTAATGTGTAAATCAAAAATCTTAACAACTTAGTTCGAATTTTTGCTATTATATAATAAATACATTATTCAAGCTTATAGTTTAAGGTATCCGACTACGTTCGGAACCGTGATTTTAAAATAGTGCATAAATGAATAATTTTCATGATATTTATTGTCAATTAGATTATAATACACGTATAAAACTATTTTAAGGACATTCTGAAAAAAAAATTATTTAAATACAATATTTCGGCAAAAAAAAACTTGGAATAACCTTTTTTCAAAATGTTCTCCTTTTGTAAAAAATGCTTCTATTATGATAATATAATGCTTCTATATAAGCTCAGACCTCTGAACAGAGGCTCAACTATGATTTTTGAAAATTTCACATTATTTTCAGTTACAACCAATTAAAATATTTATCGGCGTTTTTTTCTTAAAATTTCTCCCCTTTGTTGTCGTAAAACATGGATAAACCCACTTCTAAGTTATATATTTCAAAAATTCTAGTTGAGCCTCTGTACAGAAGTCTGTTGTTATTATAATAGAAGCATTTTTCGCAAAAAGGAGAATATTTTGAAAATTGGTCATTCTATGTTCATTTTTTGTTAAAATATTGTACTTAAATATTTTTTTATTGTAATACTATTCTTAAAACAATTTATATACATTTTATAATCTAAGTGACACTAAATATCATAAATATTATCCATTTATACGCTTTTGCAAAATAACGGTTCCGGACGTAGTTGGATAACCTAAATATTAAAAATTTGACTCAAAACCCTAAATTTGATTTGAAAAAAATGTTTCATATATACAAATTAAGTGTTCTCCTTCTTGAAAAAAGGCGTTAACTCAATAATTATTTTAAATGGATTTTTAAAAAGAATTTCAAACAAGGAAAATGGTTTTAAGATGTCTAAATTGAACATTAAAAAAAAGACAACGTTGAAATCTACTTTACCCTTTAAAAATAAATGTACACAGAGAATTTCAAGAGGTAACATGTTTTAAATGTTGCGAAAAATAATTTATATTAAATAAAATAGAGAAAAACTTCCACACTGAAATTCCTGATTAATTATTTAAATAAACATAATCATGTTTGCTTATTTTGAACAAGATATAGTTACAAAGCAAAGCTCGAAATTGCAGAGAATCATACTTTATAACTAATATTGTTGAAGTCTATGTATGTGTAACAATAAATATATATGTTTCATTTAAAGTATGGAACAATAAGAATTATTTATGTAACATTACCAGTCAGAAATTATGTACTCATTTATAGAATAAAAATATAAAAATCAAATGAATGTGGATTCATATAGTTAAATATTAAATTAATATTAAAGACTTTCAATGCTTAATTGTTAAATAAAATTAAACTCAAAAATGAAATTCAAATTCAACTATTCATTAAAACATATAAATTTAAATTTACATAAATCCGTATTAAATGTTGAGAAATTGTTTGCAATGCACAGTAAAACAAACTGGATTCTAACTAAAATGTTTAATTAAACTTTAAATTAATAAATGCAATCAGGAAAAATAGTTCAAAACCTTACATTGAGAAGAATAAATTTTTTCTCGATTTCATACAGCAGCCAGAATAGCATGAATTAGATGACTAGAAATTCAATGCATTTATATATTTTTTTATTAATGATAAACATTCTAAGAGTTTATGGAGTAATAAATTTCCATAATAATAAAAATACTAGTTCTAAAGATTTCTTTTTCATCAACGAATTTTCCAAAACTATTCAAAGTAATTTTGTTTGATGATTATTATCTAGTTCATCTATGTAAAATGGACTTTAAATATTTAAGAAGTATAAAAAATTATATTGGCTCGAGCAACTAAAAAATTGTACTTTGGTGTGAAAATATTTACCTTCCTCCTTTTCCTTATGCTTCATATATTATTAGGGAGAAATAATAGCACTGTTAAAAATGACATATAATAACAAGAATAACACTTATTATATATGCACTCAGACTAAATTTTTTTTTGAAACGAAAAAAAACTATTTCCTGTTATGCATAAGAAAAATATAAAATAAGCTAAAAAATGCTTACAATTTTAAATTTCATTAAATATAAAAATTTCAATTTTCCCAGCTGAAGTGAATAGCACTTGCGTCTTTATGATAAAAAAAAAAAAAAAAAAACCAATCTCTTTGTAAACCTGCTAAAGAAGGTCGTTCACACTTTATAAAAATTATTTTGTAATTCATTTTCTCGTTTGTATATTGAGATAAAACTTTGAAAATATCAGAATAATCGTCTGGTAATATTTTTTAGTTTCATTGGAATTCAAAATGAAAGATTTATTTTAAAAATGGCTCCTAAAAATGATCTATGGCTAGAAGGTTACGTACCTACGCCTTAAAATGACAAATACTTGTATCAACAAATTATAAAGCAATGTAAAAATATCAGTTATTGTTTTACAATAAAAGGTATTTATAATATATTAAATTTGAAAGGAGAAAATAAAACGTATAGTTGAAATTAAAAAATGAAAACATATAATCACACGAACCTTCAACTCAAGACTGTTAAAATACAGGCAATTATCAAGAAAGTGAACTCTGTCCCCCCTCCTCCCGAAATATATCCATTGACAAAAAGATTAATTTCATTGAATCCAGGAATGTCTTCTGATACTGTAATTAAAATCATTCATAAAGATTTAAAGTTAATAAAGGTGTTTAAGCCTAAAGCTCGTCTAATTTTTTAAAAACATAATGCTGCAAAAAAACGGAAATTGTAGAAAATTGTTTTTAAAAATCTAACTGTGTTGAAAAATCAAAATTTGTGATAAGACTCGATGAGTTTAAGTGGCTCGGTATGTTTAAGTGGCTGTGATAAAAGAAGATTAATTTTCTATTGCTATGCTGACGGTAATGATGGTTTGAAAAGGCGTCGCCTGTGTAGAGTAAAGTTCTCAAAGGAATTCAAGTTAGTTCCAGGATTTTTTACCAATGGTAAAATAAAAATCAAAAGCGTCTCGAGCAAAGCCAAAATTAACTCTCAATACAATCAGCAGAATATTTTAAAACCAATTTTAGAAGAAAAAATTCCCAACTTATATACTGAAATGAAATTCATAAAGTTGAGCTCATATGGACAAATTCTCTAGTTACACGTCAAGGCAATTGCCACTTATTTAGCAAAGAAAGAAACTGAAACAGGAATAAGGAGTATCTCAATTGATAAAATACGTGTAAAATCACTATACGTTTCTCCAATGAACTTAAGAGCCTTCAGTTTATTAAAACGAGCTTTAGGTAAACGACATCCAAGAACACTGAACTGCCTTTTGTTTGACAGTTCTAAGGAAAAGTTTACTTTCAAAAAATAAATTCATTTGAGCTAGAACTATTGTCAAAAATCATGGCTATTAGGTAGGACCAAAATACCACAAAAATACGCTATTTATTGATAAAAATAAACTATTAAAATTTTTTTATTGATCAAAGTAGTTTTCATAAAGTGGGAGCAACCTTTTGTATTATCCATTGATAAAGATGTTTTTGGGAAAAAATGCTTTGATTAGTTTTTGTTAAATTTGTTTGATTAGTTTTGTTAAAAACTCATTTTTGTTTATGTGCAAAATGTAATAAATTTATGATCAAAATGAATTTAATTTCCTTTCATATTTCATTACAACACTGAATCAGTTTATTGCGATTCGAACAACAAAACTTAAAAAAAAATTCAAATGATAAAGCATTATCAACTTTAACGGCAATTCTTGAAAACAAATTTTAATGAATTAAAAAATTTATATTCGAAAACAAAAGAAAAGAAATTGAAATTATGAGAAATTTGGGCAAAAATGTTCGAAGCAAAAAACTATTCTGACGGGAAAAAATAATATTCGCAAAGTTAAAACTACAAACCATTATTTTGTAATCGTAAAAGCAAAACTAATTTTATTTAACTAACAAAAAATTATTTTTTAATATTTTTTTTTGCGATCTAAAGTAGAGGATTTCCTGAGTCAATGTTTTAACATTCAATTTTAAATGCATATTCTATTAAAACAAATAAAATGTCCTACGCACATAGGTACACATTCTTGTAAAAATGTATTTGTACCAAATCAATATTTCTTTGAATTGTCCTGTATTGAAACATTTCAAAAACTAAATACATGTATATTTTTTTTGCATGTCTTCAAGATTGTTCTTATATGAAAATGTCAGACAAAAATAGCCCTCATAAAAGAATTTTTTGCTCATTCATAAATTTGCAATTAAATTTTTATAATAACATGTATACAGTAAAAAAGTTTTTATTTAAGATGACTTAATTCTAGTCAAAATTTATATAGACCTATCTGAGCAATTGAGTGTCTTTCCATTCATTTAAGCCAACGCTTCTCAAACTTTGGGGCGTGCACACCTAGGGGTGCATGATAAATCTAGGAGAGGGGCGCGAGCATCTTGAAAAGTTGAAAACAAGTCATTATTTAAAAGAAACTATTAATTTATTGAAAGTAAAAAAATCAAAATGCACTCTAACATAATAAAAAATAAATGAAACCGCATTTACACTGACATAATACACTTATAAATGTATCAGCACTGCACAATGTATTTTATAATTAATTTAACAATGCTAAGTTAAGAACAAGTTTTAGAATTAGCAATAACCCCACAGGCTTGTCATGTATAAAATTATATGCAACAGTTAACACTTATCTTCACAATTTGTACAGTTTATAATTAATCCCTTAACTGCCAATCAAAATTTACGCGATTAGCTCCTCAATGCCACCGTTTTGCACGTAGGCCAGTGTTTCTCAAACTGTGGGGTGCGCCACTCTGGGGGGGGGTACGATAAACCTACAAGGGGACCGGGAGCATATCGAAAATAAAAGATTAAAAAAATTATTTACTGGAATGTGAAGTAAAAAAAAAAAACTAACTTGCTGACATATTAAAAAAATACACATTTACACTGATATAATTTATATATATCACCTGCGATATTACGTCATCAAAATTAATGAACGAAAAACTCAAAATCATGTAAATATATCTGTATGTCAGCGTTTCTCAAACTGTGGGGCGTGCCACCTCGGGAGACGTGGCAACTCTACAAGGGAGGTGCGAGCTTATTGAAAAGTGAAGATCAAAAGATTATTTTGAAAAACATATTAATTTACTAAAAGTAAACAAAAAAAAATACATTCTGACATAAAAAATACACATTTGCATTTAGTATTGCACTTATAAATATATCAGTGGTACACAATCTATATATTTTATAATTAACTTACCAATACTAAGTTAAGAACAAGTTTAATAATTACCAGTGACCTATGGGATTGTCATTTATAAAATTATATACAAAAGTTATCAATTATCTTGATAATTTGTACGGTTTATAATAAATCACTTAACTGCAAATTAAAAGTTACGGGGAGAAAAAAAATAATTAAAAGCAATAAAAAAAGCCTATGAAATGAGTAAATTCAAATACTGTCAAGGTCCTTTTATTCAATTCCAAAGCTTTCGGAATAATTTTATGGATAACAGTGCACATAAAAGATAGCACTTCGGAAAGACGTATATATACGTCCGATGCAATTAGAGCAATTGAGTGAGTCGTTTATATACACCGGTGGCACTTAAGAGTTTAAAGTCGTATTGTAGTTTTAGCATGAAGATATAGTATTGTTACGTAGATACGGGTTCGTGGATTTTATGCAAAAACAATCAAAAAGAAAAATAATCAGTTCCTTAAGAGCAATGCGAATTTATTATCGAAAATCCAATCCTTTCAATGCAGGATTGATCGGCAATATTCATAGGGTAATTATCCGAAGGTCTTCAAACCTTCGACAGCAATCAAACACAAGAACAGTGTTTAAAAATACACGTAAGTAAAGATTATTCACAAGCACAGCCGGGCTAATCGCTAGTCAAAACAATCCTCACTACTCGCTGGCTTAATCAATACTCCTCGCCGTACCGGTGAGCATCCTTTTAATATGCGCGACAGAATCTTCTAGAAATATAACCGCTCGTGTCATTGAACGTGACAATAGTGGAAAGATCTACTACTTTCTAGAAGATTCCAGAGGGTTCCGAATTCACCAACATGGTCGCCAATTACGCCAAAATGGTCGACAAAGTCGCCAAACATGATGCCAACTTGGCTCTACCGCCAAGATTTCGCCAAGTTCTCATTGAATCACCATTATAACGTAAGGGGCGGCACTTCTTGTGAATAGTACAATTTTAAGATGAAATGAATATAACATGTAGCAAGATCAATGCACTAAACACTCAAATACAAATCATTTACTCTATTTATACAAAATTCGTAACACTATTATTGAATTCAATACATTGTTATTGTATGAGAGTTTGGGCGCGACGAAAATTATGATTGAATATTGGGTCACAAATATTGAAACTTCGTGAAGCACTGATTTAAGAATACTATCAAGGTAATATTTCTGATGCTTTTAAGACAGTGGTTCTCAAACTTTCACAACTGGCGCCCCCCTTTTCAATCACAATTTTTATCGCGCCCCCCTTATACATTAATAATGTACGGAATGCAATAATAATGCACTTTGAAGCTAAAGCTACAATACGATCATAATTATAAACCGTACAAATTAACAAGATAAGTATTAAATTTTGTATATCTTAATTTTAAGCAATATTTTTTTCTTTTTTTTGCGTTTTAGTTCGATTCACTATAAAAGCGTGTTTTTTAGTTTTTTTTAAAACTATAATTTATTTTATAGTTATTTTTACTATACACTATAAAAATCACAATTCCAGTGAATAATTTTATTAAAAGAAAATATACTTACCTACTTTCAAGGACTTTTCAATTTTTCTTAGAAAATTTGAGAAAAAATCCAATAAAACTAAAGAAAATGTTCCAAATGTGCTTGCCCTTAATAAAGGACATAAATCCCAGACACTTTTCGCTAACAACACAGGAACGTTATTTTCCAGCTAAACTCAAATTAACTCAAACCTTTCATGTCTCACGCTTTTCTGATATTTACTTTCGCTATATATTGATTAATATGCATTATTTCAGTAGGTTCTTCAATTGCTTGATCAGTTTCAACTTCATTTAATAGTGATCACACACACATGCCCATTTTTTTAAATATTCTGCTTATTTATATTTATAAACCATAATAAGTCACACAACACAGCAATCAAAACTACAAAATTGCTCATGGGGAAAGTGTATCATGTTCTAAAAAATAATTGTGTAAAACGTTTTTCATTATGCATTATATGTTTCAGAATACTCATGCTTATCCATATATCATATAACTCTTTTCACATGGAAAAAAGATGAAACAGAAATATATTATATATATTTACAACATACCTAAAAAAAGACGGAGATAACCATACCAGTAAGTTCGAAGGTCAGCTAAAGTAATATTTTAGGTTAAAAGAAACGTAATAAAAAATCTCTCATCGTTTGATATCGTTAAAAGAAACGTAAAAAAATCTTTCATCGTTCTCATATTGACCGCAAAGCAAACAAAATATTTGTTTAATTTGGTTATAGTATCAAATATGACTAATGAGCATTTGAAGTGGAATCTTTTATTTTTGATGATCACCAGATGATAAAAATAAATTATATCAGTGTAAATGTGTATTTTTTATTATGTCAGAAAGCATCTTGTTTTACTTCATTCCAAAAAATAATTTTTTAAACCTTTTAATTTTCAATATGCTCGCACCCCCCTCGCAGGGTTACCGCACCTTCTCCAGGGGGGGCGCCCACAGTTTGAGAAACACTGTTTTAAGAATAAAAACCTAATAAATTTTTATTAGACTTGTCATTTTTCCTCGTGTTGAAAGTTATCCTTAACCTGGTACAGTGGTGCACAGATTTTGAAATTACTTTTTATAAAAAAAAATTACGAAATAAATTTCCTTACACAAAATTATCCAACTAAATATAATACATTAAAATGTCTTTTTGCTTGTGAAGGAAATACTTTAAATATAAAAAGCGAATTGTTAAATTGGAGTTAACTGCTAATACTATCAACTTGCTCTAGTCTTTCTAACACATTTTTTAACTCTTCTATATATCGATATTATCGATATCAGTTTTTATGTATTTGTTGACATGCAATTTTTTTATAGATTTTGGTTCTTTGGCTTTGTTATTAAGAATGTCATGTCCGTATGAAAATTGTAAAGTAAATCATTTAATACTTGTATCTCATATTTATATATAAATAAATTCCAAAATGCTACTAATAAAAGGGGAACAAAGGGGAACAATGCATTAACTAGAAATCAAAGTATCTTAGTTATTTCACTTATTAAATGACGTAAACGCTTAACGATTTATCCATAATATTAATTTTACACAATAATAGGTTATGGAAAGAGCAAAAATTTATTGTTTTAAAAAGCTTTCTTAAATTATTAGAAAGAGTCTGTATATTGTGTTTTCAGATTAATAGGAATACTTTATCTGCTTATTTTTATATTAAAAAAAATCATGTTTCTTAGATAACTATGTCTTTACTGAAATAAAAAAATATTCCTGTTTTTTTTAAAAACTCTTTTCTTCAAATACAATATCTTAAATATACCGCGTATATATTTGAATATAAGTGCTATTACACTGTTGGCCACCGTAAATGCAACACCAAGGAAGACAAGAGATAGTACAAAAAAGGTTATTTTGTAGATAACATGTTGACCAAGTATCAAATAATTAAATTTATAGACTTCTGTGAAGTGTGGTTCCCGCCAGAATCAGTAGCCAGAGTAGTCGCTATTGTTGGAGATCACCGCTGCCACACGCCTCGGCATTGATTCAAAGAGAACTTGGATGTGTTCTTGGGGAACATCTGACCAAGCTTCTTCCACACGTTGCGAAAGTTAATCTGGTGTGGCAGCGAGGGGGTGTAATCTTGGTCAATCGTTGAACAACCATGGACCACATGTTTTCTATGGGTGAAAGATCGGGAGAGTGAGCCAGCCAGGGAAACAATTCAATCTGGTGGTTGACGAAGAACCTTTGTACAATACGTGTCACTTGTGGTCGCGCATTATCCTGTTGAAATATGGCAGTGGCCAAGCCTTGAAGGTAAGGAAGGACAACTGGCTCCAACACCTCGGAGATGTAGCGCTGGCTGTTTAAAGTATGGGTAATGCGTATTAGAGGAGTGCGAGAGTTATATCCAATACCGCCCTATACCATAATACACGGTGAAGGACCGATGTGGCGGTGCATAACGCAGCCATTCAGCATGCTCTCTCCACGGTGTCTCCAAATTTGAATCCGATCATCGTGGTGTTGCAGACAGATGCGTGACTCGTCAGTAAAGACAACTCCATTCCATTCTTCCGTCCATATCCTTCTTTCATCGCACCATTGGCGGCGGAGACGCTGTGGTTCTGCATCAAGGGTAGACCAAGCAATGGACGTCTTGCGGACACACCAAGCTGTAAACGTCGTCGAAGGGTACGGGCAGACAGTGAATGATGCGTTACAGACTCAATGTGCTGTGCTGTGGTTCGTGATGTGACTGAGCGATCCGTCAATGCCATGCGCACAATTTTCCTATCTTCACGTGAAGTGTTCACTGAGGTGGATGCGATGGACCACGTCGGTCCGTCGTCCTCCTGCATCCAACGGTCAGATATCCGCATTATAGTTGTTCGGTTTCTTCCAGCACGACTACCGATTTTCCTGAAAGATAATCCACAATCTCGGTAGGCCACTATCCTTTCTCTGTCGAACTCGGATATTTGATCAAAAGCTGATCGCTGTTTTTTAGGAGACATACCTGATCGTTTTTTGAAAAAACCACAAGAAAAGCAGAATTGCCGAACTTGAAATCGTCAAAATCTCCAAGCCTTAAATAGCGCTTTGAGGTGGCGTCCCAGGCGCGCGTGATGTGTATCTGGGCTGAAATTCTAATCATTTGCATATCTCACCTCCGCTAACGCATGTTGTAAATTCAATGTTATTTGGAGGCTTTCGTCAGGGTGTTGCATTTACTTTGGCCAGCAGTGTGCTTAACATCCTATTAGTGTCTAACAATAGTTACTGAATGAGACCCACTTGCATCTTCGTAATATGATTCTCAATCTCATATAAAAGAAGAAAAAATTATATTTTTACTTTTTGCTAAATATTTAGATAAACAATAGGTTTTCTTTAAAAATATTTATATTTAAGTACGATATAAATTATTTTCCTTTTTATTTTTAAAAATATAGTTTGATGATCCGTTCAAATCGATGTTCACTCAAAAGTATTTCTTTATAATATTATAAATTTTACTTTATTGCTAAAATTATTGTAAATATTGATTTAGAACTCACTTCAATATTATTTTAAATGTAGAAAACTATTCAAAATGAATATTTATGATTTTTCCAGTTATTTCGTTTCAAGATGGCTTCGTTATATGTTGACTAGCTCTCTAATTTTACGAAGGCATTTTTTCCGGGGCATATGTATTTTAAAACGAAACACGTTGCGTAGCGCAAAATGATAAAATATAGTTTAAACAATTAATATAAATTTGGTAAAATTTGTGAGATATTAGTTTTTTTAATATAAAATATTATTTATGAATGTAGGGTAATAAATAAAATAATAAAGTTTTTAATTTATTTATTTATTATTTTTACATTTTTGGGATTTACATTAGCCGTAAATTAATGTGTGTTGCTTCATTTAAATGTGTAAAATATTTAAATTCAAATTAACACTTGGATGTTGACTGTTAATTATACTTTTAGGTATTAGTATAAAAAGCAAAGATTTAAAAATTGCTAAAAAAAACTATTTGGCTTCTTAAAGATCATAAAGAATTTTTACTGAAATCAGGGGAAAAATTTAATTCCGGTTTTTCTTTGTAAATATTGTCACTTCAATTAAGTTCTGTATCAAAAGATGTCCGGATTAATTGGGATCTAAAAAAAGATCTCATTTTCAATTATTTCTCAATGAAAAGACTTATAATGGCTTAGAAAAGTGAAATTGATCAGTCAATAGGTTAAGTTACAGAGGGAAAATGTGATCTGGAATTTACTTAAACTAATGACACATAAATCAAAGTACTTTTTAATACATGACGATTAAATTAAATTAACTTTTCTATTTAAGGAAAAAATATATTATGGGGAAATAATACGAACAGAAAAACATTAAATACAAAAACTAAACTAATTTTATAAACACAAGTAATTATTCTTAGAAAATAATTAATGCAAGGACCACTTTGCTTAGATTCTGTAACATATTTAATATATATATATATATATATATATATATATAATATTCTTTAGTTTTGTAAATTTTATTTTAATTAATGTTAGGAAATGTATTTGTATAAGCTTTTTTCTTCAAATAATTTAAACTCTCAGTAGCGAAATTTATTACAAATAAATAGATCTTTAAAGTGTATATCACTAGCTGCTGAAGCTGATATCTGTTTCCATTATTATTTAACATTATACTTGATGGAAACTTGCTTATGATGAGTACCAAGAACGAAACTATATTTGCATGAAATAGAAAAAATAGCTTACGTATGGGGGGTTTTATTCTCGCTTACGTTTCCAAACACAAAATTTAATTTTTATTTAAATATAAATTATGTATATTTTTATAAAGATATTTAAATATTTAAAAACACAAAGTATTTTTGTTAGTTTTGTGTATTTTTTTTATTAAGGAAAATATTGTCAAATATTTCAATTTCAGACGTCACAAATGAATTTATAGCCCTCTTGTTACTTTAGAATATGACGTTAATTAACATTTATTCACACTTATACAATAATTACTTCAAATTCAATTAGAATATAGTTTTCTTGGTTAATAAAAAATTCTTAAATGTTTTTCTAGATATTACTTTTAATGCCTTTATTATCAAAGTATACGTACTCTTTGAACTAAAAGTAATGAATGTGCACGAATTAGAACATTTCTTTCTTTCTTTTTTCGGTAGGGCTTTCAACATTTTTCTCTATAAATATTTCATTTTAATATTTTAAATTTATAAATATTTTTCTCAAGAACATGCCAGTATATATACTTGGTGCAGATAGTTACTTATATCCTTAGCTTTTATTTATTTACTATACTCTAAACCACATTTAGGAATAGTGAAAAGTAATATTTAATTACGTTTAAGAGACTGTTTTTTTTTCTTACTTACAAATGAATTTTGAGGAGGTAACTGTATTATAGATTTAAAGCTATAAATATAGAATTTATAATACTTAGTTTAAAATAAGATAAATATTTAAATTTCGAAACTATTTTAAACACATTTACTTCGCATCCAAGCAAAACTTAACTTCCCACCTTTTTAAATAAAGAGATTTTATCCAAATGGTGGGTGAAATGTGAAATATTGCAAAGCCAAGGAGGATATTAAAAGTGCAACGAAAAACAAAGTTGGGGGAAAACTCTTCCCTAGACAAATTCAAAAATATCTTTTCCTCTCAAGAATTTTTCATCTTCTTTCGAATTTCTTTCTTCTTTTTTTGAAAACTCTAGTCCGAACAAAGTGGACTTGGAGGACTAGAGTATTGTGAGTTTCATCGATTTCCCACGTCCTGGAAATGTCTTGGCCAATCCTGCTCTGTCAGCCGAGAGCAACTCTTATTTGTCAAGATAGCCTGTGCTTGTTTCGAAGTTGTATCTTACTTCGACTTTTAGCTAAGTTTTGCTTACTTTTTTCCCATACTCCCTTTATGATTTACTTTGGTAGATTTTCAAAGCTTTTCAAAATAAGAGCTAGGTGAAGAGATGAGATTTCGTTTATTAGGTTTGATATCACATTTCTTCAACAGCTTGTTTAGATTTTTCGTGAAACTCTATATAACTTGTTTGATACTGATGTTATAAAAACTCCTATAAGAATCATTTAAAGTGTTTCAGAAATGACATGATTTTATAAAACTGAAAATAATGCAAATAAATAGTTGTAAGCTATTTGATGCTAAAAGTTTTAAACTTTATTTCTTTCAAGGAGTTATTAAAAGTTTTAGATTGATTATAATAAATACAAGTACCACACGTTTTCAAACCCTTTATAAATATATTTTTTCTAGTTATACTTAAATATTTTGGAGATTGGAATTGATTTATAAAAGAAAAGTCATTCAGCTTATTACTTAAATTTAATTTAATTTTCAAGCCCATTTTTTTTGGTCACAAGTATGTTTCACAACACCCACTCAGGGCTACTGACAGATAGGGCATATGTTCAGCATTTCTTTTTGTATTGCTTTACAGGATATTTATGAAACCTAAGCTGCAAAGACTAAAAAAAAAATCTGCAAAATCTATTATAAATACCGGATGTTTCTAAATAAATATTGGAGTTTTAACGCTTTACAGTATTTATTATAACTTACCAGAACAATTCATACATAGAATGACAGAGTAACTGAAACAGTTTTACATACAAGCTTACAAATGTTCAATGTTAGCACCATTTGTCACACGGGACATCATCAACTCAATACGCGAGTTCATCCCAAACTTTGCTCAGTGTGTTTGAGGCAATTTTTGTAACAGCTGCTTCAATCCTGTGTCTTAAGTCTGGAAGGTTAGTTGGTAGCGGAGGTACGTACACACAATCTGTAATGAGCCCCCACGGATAAAAATCACATATCTTCAGATCGGGTGAACGTGGAGGGCAAGCAAAATGAGCTTCATTGTGAGGCCCTTTTCGGAGAATCCATTGGTTGAATACAGTGATGTTCAACTAATCGCATACTACAATGTTTCTCAAACTGTGGGGGGTGCCCCTAGGGGGCGTGATCACCCTACAAGGGGGAATCTTATCAAAAAGTCGAAAATAAAAAAGATTACTTTTTTAAAAAAATTATTAATTTACTGAAAGGAAGCAAAAAAAAAAAGCTTTCTGACATAATAAAAAATAAAATACACATTTACACTGATATAATACACTTATAAATGTATCACTACTGCACAATGTGTTTCATAATTAATTTAACAATACTAAGTTAAGAACACGTTTAATAATTACCTGTAATCCTATGGGTATGTCATAAAATTATACACATAATTTAGCATTTATCTTGATGATTTGTATGGTTTATAATTAAAGTATCATTGTAACTTTTTGTCAAAGTATAATATAATTGAATTTTATACATTGTTATTATATGGAGGGGGCGCGAGGAAAATTATGATAGAAAATGGGGTCACAAGTATAGAAAGTTTGAGAAGCACTGGCGTATTGAGAGATGCCCTTGATGTGGTGCACCATCTTGCTGCCAAATGAAGTTATCTGATTCACACACTTTCTTTTAATTGAAGAAATAGCCATAATTGTAGAGCATCAAAATAGGCAGAACGAGTTACAGTTGGTTCTCCGAAAACGAAAGACCCATACACTTTCCATCGAGATATGGCACAAAAAACATTCCATTTCGACGAGTCTCGCTGCGATTATAAAACCTCGTGAGGAATGCAAGAGGTGAGTCCGAATGCATGCATTATGAGTGCTCATATGTCCACTAAGGTGGCCACCGGAACGCTCTTTGCACATTAATAGCAAATTCTGTCTTTTCAAACTGGGAAACGCAAAACGTTTTCTGTTCACGAATTGCCATTTTTCTACTAGCGCGCTGATCGTCGGGGAAGGGGAGAAAAATTAACATACGTTTCACTTGAATGTGCAAACCAGGCATCAAACAGAACTGTTTCAGTTGGTCTTTCATTCGACGTATGAGTTATACTAATAAGTTAAATGCAAAATTACTATAAAGCGTTAAAACTACGATGTATATATATATATATATATATATATATATATATATATATATATATATATATATATATATATATATATATATATATATATATATATATATATATTCATTTATAAACACCCTGTACATGTATTTCATATTTATAAATTCTACATATATATAATACTTTCCAGGGATTTTTAGAAAACATATATCAACATATAGTGGGATGTTGAAAGCTACACAAACCTTTCCTCGGCTAGGTGGCTTAGAGGTAGTGATACCGCTATGTAAGGCGAAGGTTGAGGGTTTGATCTCCGTTGAAGTTGATATATTTTCTGGATGCAAAAATAATTATGTGGCGGGCAAGATATCTTGAGTATCAATTTGGATCTGGTACCTTTTCGGCCGAATTAGCATCCAAGGGGAGCTTAAATTACAATTAATTCAAAGGTCAAAATTTAGTAGCCAGAACCACCATTAGCTGGTGCCAGAATGAAATTGCTCTCACATTTCGGGAATTGCAGTGTCTGCTAAAGCTTAGTTTCCAATATGTAGCCCATTAAAAAAACATATCGAATTATCTTCTCATGTGTCTTTACAGCGCACAAACATCAACATCTACATATTTTTTTTTTTTTTTTTTGTAAAGTTGGCGTATTGCCCCCAACTTTAAGCAATCAGATGTCATGAGGAATAGTATTTCTTGATGCTCATCAAATTTACATCAAATTCATTTTGCGTTAACGACTTGAAAATTCAGAAATTAGATGTCGTGCATGCAGGAGCACAAATTTTAAATGGAGAAATAGTTTCCAATCGATATCTTAAAATTAATGAACTTGGAGTTGATTTTACTTACCACAGCCTTATAAAGAGTTGAGATAATTGAAAATTCGATATTTTTTATAATGTGTAATTATATTTTTCTAAGGAACAATGTTTCAGAAACCCTTTTAATACAAATTGCAGAACTTATTTTCTGAAATTACATTTCTTGTCAGGATTATTCATCTGTTTATTTATTTATTTTTAGTTTTAAATACGCTCTAAATATGAAAGTCAAATCCTAAAGTTTAATAATTCATGGCTTTCACTTACATCTTCGTAAAACAAACATGACATTCTTATTTTTTTTCGTTTTATTTCTATCTTTTTTAATTTCATTTTCATCTGGCATAAAATTTGCAGTATTTTTCTGAGGGAGCATCATGCTGAGAAAAATAAATGTTCGTAGGACAATTCCTTGTGTTATGATTATTGGTATCGTATGAGAAATGTGCAGTTATTCGGTGAAAAAACACAAAACTATTTTACTAACATGGTTCAGTATAAAGAAATTTCCATTTCAGCAATACTTATTTTAATATTTTATGTATGCATGTTATGTTATTATATTATTCAAAATTTAATCCTCTTAACAATAAGCATGAAAGAGGAAGTCAGTTGATGATTCCAAGAAAAGTAAAAATTTTACTTCTCTATCAAAAAAATTTTATAATATATATACGGTACCCTTTCTTTCTCTAGAATTTTTTATTACCAAAACCTCTTCTAAGATTTGGTAAATAGTTTTTAACTACTCAGATAAAAACACAGAAATAATCTTATTTTGATTTAACTTTAAATGATAATAAAAAATGATTAGAATTATTAAATAAAATTATTTTAAATAAAGAAAACAACTCTGTTGTGTGGACGGCATAATAATGCAGTAGTATCATTACTGCTACATCAACAACAATAGGGTAAAAGTTATAAACACTTTCATTTATAAATCTTCTGCAAATTTAAAGCATTAAATTAACTTAACTCAGTGGCGCAACAGCCCATGAGTATTAAGGCCTAAGGTACATGTATCAGTATGCAGGACCTTGGGCCCAGAGGTGCGTGAGTAGATGATCTGTGATCAGTCTGATGCGAAATCCCTAATGTTAAGTTCCCAAGCAAGCTTGGTACTCATTTATCGAACCTTTGAAGGGACAAAAGGCTGAGTTGATTTTGCCCTACCCGAGGTTTGGACCTCAGACATGTAGTGTGGAAGCGCGATGCACTACCACTCAGCCACTGGGATTGAAAATAATAAATTATCTGTATAAAAGAAATATGTGGTCTGAACGGAGTTTAATAAGTGTTTCTTTTCAAGTATTCAGAATTTATATTATTTTTATTTTTGCCTCTAAGGAGTCATAAGCTTAAATTACTGAATGAAAACTCAAGAATCAGTTTGACATAATTTAACTTGTTAAATTATCCTCACATGTTTTATTTGTTGTAATCATTTTATTAATATTCCCTTACTTTGTGAGCTAATTAATTGTTATGATGTAGCAGATTGAAATGTCACAGTACGTGTTCATTCACGTTGCAAACAGTTATTGAATAAAAAGTACAGAAACAGCTTGCGAATGTCAAAATAATTTTGTTGCCATTTCATTCATAACTAATTCTTTTTATTTTGAAGCAAATGCTTGAGAAAAGGGCTTTATTTTATTAAGTTATGCATCTCAGGATATATTGGCATAAAACTTTGATGCAACAGATGGTGCTGTTTATTTGAGCATTACAAATATATATTCTGAATATTTAGAATTAAATTACATTTAATGGTGTTTTCATATTTTTTACCAATGCACAAAACAGGAAACATTTCAATCTATCAATTTTCTAATAATGTAGAAAATAAGAAAACAAATCTGGAACATTAATCTTTAATTACTTTCACAACATAAACTAAAAAAATGAGTTCTGCAGAAATCAGATTTAGAAACCTATTACATCTTTTAACTCATAAAAATTTTAATTCGCGAGATCTGTAAAATGCGCATTTTTGTGTCGTTTATTTAAAAAATTTGGTTGGAAATGGGTTATATCTCTCGTAGATATCCGAAAGTTAATTATTCTGAGCTATCAGTGCCAGTAAAGCATATTAATATGTGAAGAAAGTATAGGTAATTTTAAAATTTATTCTGAATTATATTTCACTAAAGTAATTTTAAAGAAAATTTTAAATTAATATTGTTTCGGTTAGGAAGCACTACATTAAAACATGTTCATTTTGCTTTATGTTAAAATTTAAAATTTATTGCTCTTAATAACGTAATTTGCCTAATGTTTAATAAAGCTCGTTGTAAGATGTGTTTTTAAGCTTATCATTTATAATATACTATATTTATAATGATTACAACTTAAGCATAATTTTCACCACAATAATGCAGATTTAGTATCATTAGTATACAATTTCATAAATTTTATTATATTTTGAAAAAAAGTAGTTGTGATATTGCCCCCCCCACACACAATGCCCTTTAAAATTGAGTAATGTCATTAAAGATGCCTCACTAATTTATAAACTTATGGACATTTATAAAAGCATTTCAACAAAACATTACTAATTTGTATGATTTGCAACCATTAATGATTATTATTCATTGTTATTATATGACATAGACTACCTATTCCCATGTATTAACTGAAGTGAATTTATGCTTCCAACTGAAAGTAAAACCAATAAATGATATACCTTAATTTCGAATTTTCTCTAAGAAGATTGGATTTTTTTACATGACAATTTTAATAGATTAATGTAGCATTTGATTTTTTTCATTTTTTATTAGTAATGTTAATTCCTATTTCTTGAATGTGTATATATGCTGTTTATATAATAATACATATTTCTCTCTATATAAGTAGAACTGTTGCTTCTCCCTGCTGTCAATCTGGTCTAAATCACTCGTGATTTAGTTATTGCTCTTTATAAAATTTTGAACTGTTTTATTTCTGTTCTTTCTTATTCAAGGAGAAATTACTCAAAGTTCTATAGATTTAGTTTTATTTTAGATGCATTAAATGAATCAAATCTACTAAGAACGATAAAAATTATTTTGCCTAAATAGCAAACATTAATAGTATTTCCACTAAAATTTCTCCCTACAAAAAAGTAACGTGCTTGTTATCATATACAAAAAATATTATATGTAATACGTAAAACGTATGTCCATGCTAACAAAGAATATTAATATGCGTTTTTCATACCAATTTGAAGTAGCAAATTAATATGAAACTATTGATTTTTACTTAAGTTATTGTATGAAACAATGGTATTAATTAACCGGAAGGTGAAAAAAGCACACATTTGGAGTGCTTCATTAAAAATATTTCCTTATTGAGATATGATTAAACATTTGCAGTTCTTTTACCTTAAAATCTATTATTGAAGTGAAACTTTTTTGGGTTCGATAGTGAATGAGAAAATTGCCCAGTTTTGCGTAACAGTTAAAAAACGAATGGAAGTAGTCTCCCCTCCTCCATCCTCCCGAATCGTCGCCATGGTAAGGAGAGAGCGAGAGGAGGAAAATTGGGGAACGGGGACACCACGTGACTTGCGTCATATTGGTGAAAAATTGGATAATTGCCCATGTCTCCGACTGGTCAACCTACCCACTTTTCGATTAGGGGTCATTTTCCCCCAATCCGGGGAACATTATAAACGGTCGTATCAGTTGCATTGTGAACATTACAGTGTAGACAAAATAGTTGTCGCAGCTAAAGTGTGCATTTTTGAAATTTTCTTTAGATTGTTGGCTATATGGCGAGGTGTTTGGTTTCTAATTTATTTCTTTAATTTTCATTTGCGTTGAATTATTATTAATTCTAGTCAAAATTCCTAAATCAAATGCAGAAGGAGGGAAAGAGTTTCGTGAAAGAAAAACAAACTAGTAGCAAGTCCAGTCGAAAATGTGACAAAAAAATATTGCAAATTCATCAAGTGCTAGTGCCAAATCTCCATCAGAGTACATGAGAGAAAATCGATCACGGAAAAAAAAGCACTGGAAAATAATCTCTTAATGCCCAGTTTAAGGGATGGAAATGCTATTGAGACTCTTCTAATGACATCACAGATTAATACGGACTTTGTGAACCACCTTGTGCCATTAACTACAGAACCCTCAACAAGTCTAGTGCGTGTTGGAACTGATGCATGTGAATCGAAAATAAATTCTATCTTACGTTACAAAAAGACTATGATTCCCATAAAAATGCTCACAGAGATTTTCAAAAGCGATTCGTTGATGACCCTTTCGGTCTTGGGCGTTCGATTTGTGATAGATTATGGTTTAGGGATGATTTGAGAACGCCTGTTACTGAGTACAAAATATTTTCCTGGGAAGTAATTTAGAAAATAATAAAGCACTACAATTGCTGACAACGTTTTAGTAGGAAAAGCATACCAAATTTATCAAATTATAATGGTTTGGTATGCCCAGAAATTTCAGCCCATCTTCCTACTTTGGATTTGGTATCAGAAAAACTCATTTCGCCACGAATGCCTTTCATGCAAATTAGGTGACTGAGACATGTACACGGTGAGTTTGGAATATTAGGACAAATAATCAAAATGTTAAAACGTCACTAAAGAAGTTTCACTTCTATTGCGTGGCGTTTCCCGCACCATTTTTTTTTACATTAGACAAAACTTTCTGGAAGTAATATTTATAGGAATTAAAAACATCCCAATGTTTTTTTTAATGTCTGTTTTCTTATAAAAATTATCAAAATGAACATTTGTTTGATCAGCAAAGAAATAAATCATCTTGATGAGATTATGATAATTATATTATTCGTTTCCATGCTTGTGATAAAATATATTAAAACCGGGATAAACAAAATCTCAAAGAAAATATTTAGATTGAATTTTTGGAAATGCACGTTTTTTAAAACTAAATTAGATTGGAGTATTGGACACCCTGCTAATTATATTACATATTTGAAAAAAATTTCAGTTTTCTTTAAATTAATATATCACTACCGACTTGTACAGAATAAATTATTAAATAAAAATATATAGAATCGAATTATACCTAGCTGAAGGGTACGCTTCAAGCAATAAATATAATAAGTAGTCCAGTGTTTATTGAAAATGTATAAACCAATAAATTTTTAGCAATGGATATAGAAGAAATAATATTCAAAATTTAAATTTCTTAATAGAAATGAAAGCATGATAAGTAACAGCAACATAAAACAGAGTGTTTTGAGAAAATGAGATATAATAGTATCGATAAATACGAATATTAAATCCGGAAAAATATTAGCAAATCTTATTTGATTACTCTTTAGTTGGGTGAATTCTTATATTAGATTCATACAGTTGAAATTACTGAAGTTTTATAAAATGGAAGCAAAATCTCTTACATATCTTACTGTAAGTTCTCTTACAAATATTAATTTAATTTTCATTTGCTTTTAAGTTGCTAAAATGTGTTGAAATGCAAAATGATGTTAATTTCAGTCTTTACTTTTTTTTCTTGTGACATTTTACTCTAAAAATTTATCTTTACATAAATGCAATTAATTTTCTTAGAGCTAAGTATTTCTTTATATTTATTTTTTTAGATAAAAGTATGATTGGCATTCCATTCTAGGTGAAAATATGTAGAGGAATGATAATGATGTTTAAAATAATTGAGTTATAAGTGCAAAAATAATTTTAACATATTAAAAAACATGATATTAAAAAAGAACCATTCTTTTTCTACTCATATGAAATATTAGTAAGCATGAAACACCAATTTTAACATATAAATTATTGATCCACTTGAGATACGTAATTTAAAGTTTAAAATTCTACTAGAAAATATTTTCTTAGTCAACATATTTTTATAAGCAAATTACACCGAAGAATTTGAAAATATATTTGAATTTGATATATATAGTTTTCTCCATGCAAAATTCTGAATTACTTCTGAACGCATTTTTTAAATATAAGATATCAATACATTGCGTATCGAAAAGTGTTGCTATAATCCTTATTTAATTAAAAAAAGAAACAGTTTATGCTGGATACATATTGCAGTAATTGTTTAAATAATAACTTTATTTCTTTCTTTTTATTGAAACTCTTAAAAAAGTATTTGCTAATTAATCCAGTTATAGAGTATTTTCAGTAATTAATATTATATAGATGACCTTTCTTTAAATAACGAATTTATTTGAATAACAAACTGAGTTCTTTATCACTATTTTTGTTAGAAATGTATGAATATATCTCACGTAAGAATCAAATAAATAACATAATCATGCTGAAATGAATATATTTATTTTTATCATAATGATCCACCAGGGTTTTTGTTAAAAAATAAATCCTTTAATTAAATAAGGTCTATATTTTTTTGTTTTATTAAACTAACAAAAATTTTTGGGTTTATAAAATAATCTAGTTATGGTATAAAGTAATAATTTTTTAGAAAGTAATTATGTATGTCTGATTTTTTTAAAAAAAGTTTTAGTTAGTATTTATTTGGGTAATACAACTAAGTTCTTTGTAACTACATTTTGTCATAAATGAGTAAATACACTTCATATAAACTTCAATTATATGACATAATCACCCACTAATGTATAAATTTATTTTTATTATGATGCTTTGCTTGTTTATTCCTTAATGAAATAAGTCCATTTTTGTTTTATTTTATTATAATGAAAATAACTTAATATAGGAGTGAAATAAAATGATTTAACTAAAATTGTTGATGTTAATTGCTATTCCTCTTGAACAGACTATCAGCACAAGAGTGCATTCTTTATTTAACCTAACAGAACCTAAAGTATTTTACATTCAACTCATGCCATAAAAATTACTAAACACACTTAATTGGAATTTAATTTCCAAATTCTTTCTCCATTTCCTTTTGAACTCTAAATTCAAGAGCAGTCATTATAAGTAATTTCGTTTGTTAACTTTTTTTAAAAATTATTTTTGTAAAATTCGCAGTCTATCCCTTTAAAGTAACTTTTCGAATGTCCCTTCACATCAGAAAAGTATTTTAAAAAAGTCTTCATATATCGGTGAGTACAACCTCATCCCGCCCTCCCCCAACAGCGAACAGATCTTTACCAGCGCCAGACGAAGGATACCTAATCTCAAGAGGTAAATTAAATTTTCACGCGATTAGAATAAATAGGAGGCGCTTCATTAGTTTTCATTAGACCTCTGCACGAACCGGAGTCTTCAAACATTATTTAGCTCCGGCGTCGTCTGCAAACTAATTTACTCCATCAAGTGCAATTAGGAGGCCTTTCCAACTAGCAAGAGGCACATTTTGCACAACTACCCGGAGATTGTATTCGATTGTTCCCACCCACACCCATGCACCATTCTTCCTCAAGGAGTTGCAGTTCGTCGTGCTTTATGTGTAGCTGTTAATCTTTAGCCAAGCGATTTAGGTCAGACAAGCATTAATATGACGTTGGGCAAAATTGGAATTCAAAACTTGATCGGGTTCTCCAGTGGATTTGCTTTCAATGACTTATAGTGGGTAATATTTCTTCTGTAATGCGAATAAGTTCGGTTTCATGTATGATATATAAATCATAAGGGTCGTGATGTCAGTTTTCCGCAAGGCAGGACTTGTTGACATTCTACATCATTACTGATGTTCTGACTTTCAACTTAGTACTCGTATATTTATCCTAGAAGTACTACTTGTAGAACTAGGAGTTTAATTGAGACAATTCAGTCCAACTATGAAGTTCAACATTTTTCATTTAATTTTGTCTTTTCTTTCTTAAGAAGATTTTTATTTATGTTCCGAATAGATAAAAAAACTGAATAAAGAGTAAGAGTTATAAAAATGTATTACTAATCCATTGAAAAAGAAGTAAGTTGTTTCTTTTTAAAATTTTAATTTTTTACAGTTCTTCAAATTTATTTACTTATCCAGCATTATATTTATATATAATATATAAGGGCAAAAACACACACACACACACACATATATATATATATATATATATATATATATATATATATATATATATATATATATATATATATATATGTATATAAATATATGTATATAAATGTATATATATATATATAAATAAATGTATATATATATATATAAATATATGTATATATATGTATATAAATATATGTATATATATATATATAAATGTATATAAATATATGTATATATATATATGTATATAAATATATGTATATACATATGTATATAAATATATGTATATATATATATATATATATATGTATATAAATATATATATATATATATATATATATATGTATATAAATATATGTATATATATATATATATATATATATATGAAATATTACGAAATTTTTGAACCTACTTTGATAAAATAGGTACGCTGCGAGAGGGTTAACTTAAGTTCTATTAGCTTCATAACTGCTATACAGATGGCACTATTCATACAAATATTTTCTTGTTTACTGTCCTTCATGCGATAACGAATATTATTTTGTAGCTTCCCGATTCCATTTTTTTTTACTTTATGTATACGAAATTTTAGGTAAGTGTAAATTTATGCTTGTTCATCTTAACTGCATTTTTTTGTCTTTATTCCTATTTATATAATATTGTTCTTCAGTCATGGTTTATGTTCTTCAGTTTTTCTTCTACTATCATGTATGTATACATGTTGTAAGACCGTGATAACATTAAGTAAAATAGCAGTTACCCATTTTAGTCAATTGTATTTTCCTCATACATTAACTTTTTGTATTGGTGCAAGATTTCAGTATTTAAGCTTCATTTAACTTTTAGAATACGTATAGTATCCGTCTGCGCGTGTATGAGAGAGAGAGTGTGTGTTAACAAGATTATATGTTATTCTATGTTATCTTTTATTCTTAGCAACGGATTAGACAGATAACTTTAACAAAAATCATATTTAAATTGAGGGCTTTGATGAATGCAAAAAGACATATTATTATATTTCAAGATTTAAGTTTAAACAAAGTTTGTTCTCTCCTTGTACAAAGAAATCTTGTCTTTTTTAAAAAGAGGTTTTACTTATAATTTTATGTAAATGTTTTAAAATTTTATTACAAATCTAATTAATAGTAACAAACATACTATGCATTTGTTATTTTTCATAAAACAAATTTTTGAAAACCCTCGTGAAGCAACGTCCATTCAAAAACAATGAAATAAAGTCATATTTTTATTTCTTTTTTTCATATTCTATCTGTGTTAAATGCTGAAAATTGAATAAAAAAATAATAAAATACGTTAAGAGAATCTGTTTAATTCATATTAAAGATATCAGACTTTTAGGCATGAGAAAATAAAAAACTATGAACACATAAAACATCTGCTCCTGATGTAGCATTTCTGAAGAGCGTAATAAATGATGTTATTTTAATATTATTAATGGTAGACAACTGTCAGAAACAGTAGCGTTGTTTTAAGCGAAATAATTTCATGTTCACGAGAAAAGTAAAATATCGAGCAAGGGCTTTTTAACTCTTAAGGCTTAAAGCTTATTATTCAAATAGGAAAAAATTAATTTAGTTTGATTTTGAATACATATTTAATAGTTATAAAAATATACAATTTGATTTGTCTTATAAGAATATTTTAATGTCATTTTGAAAGCACTTTTATGAGGTTCAGCTGTTTTTACCATCTTATTAAGCATGGTATCTAAACGTATTTAAGAATTTAGAAAGAAAATTCATTTTATTTGCAAGAAGAGGGATACAATCCACATTCTTTTCAAGCCATGTTATGAAAATGGCTTACGATGATTTGCATGAAAAAGTGAGCGCATGCAATTACAACACTAAAAATGAGTGGATTATACCAGAATAAAATTTAATGTTTCAAATATTTTTGAATTTCCTTATTCCACAGCGCTTGTTTTCAGTTATTCAAATAAGATTGGTGATGTTTTCAAAGATTTGATCAGAAAGAGATATATAAGAAGACATAGATTTAAATTTTCTCACTATCTATTATATTTTTCTCAAAAGAAGTTGCTATTATAAGTCGCTATTATTATTTGAATCATCTACACGGAAAATAGATATGATTATTTGTTAATAATCCCAGAAAATGCATATTCAGTAACATTATTATAAATCAAAATTTTTTGATATAGGGTTAGGAAGATTTTTCGACTAAAAAGGAAGTATTTATAATGCATTAAAATTTATTAAAAAAATCTAATGTTTTTGTGAAAATAATTCCAGAGGGAAAATCAATTTTGTCCGGAAATTTAATTCCCGCTTTTATTAAATTACTCAAAGTAATATTTTATTTGTATTTAATATTTTGAATTATATAAAACCTGCCTTTTTCATCTCTGTCATTTTTATTCAAACGATATTAACATAAATACATGTTGTGTAAAAAAAAAGTACTTCATGCCAATCAATTATGAGCATTGATTTTCATAATAAAGAATGTTTATGATGCGTAATTATTTGAATGCTTTAACTGATTTAATATTTTATGAATATCTTTTAATGAAAAATTTAATTTTAAAGTCTCAAAACTGCCGCATATGACTTGAAAATTAAAAAAAAAACAGAACGAACAATATTCTTTCCTTAAGTATAAGTAGCATTTAAATATAATTATTTAAAATAATAAAATTAGTAAATATAACGCTTTACAATGTTTGAAAAATGAATTTTAATTTAATTTAAAAAACTATAATTGCATTTTTTAATCAAAGGCAATTGAACCTTACCAATGGTATGTAATCCCGCTGTTGTCTATTAAACCACCTACTGTTCAATTAATTTGATTGTATTTTAATAGTTTTAATTTTCGTTTAATGTCAGCTCAGTAGCTGATAGTGAGCTTGATTCGTAAGCCCAGGAAGCAGTTCCATCCCAGCTGAAGCCCATAAATTTTCCGGAAGCGGAAATCGTAGGCTTGCATGTAATATGAGTAGGTGAGGTGTGAAAGTTTTCAATCATTTAAAAAGTTAGAAAATTATCCCTTGGTTATCAAGTTAGCTTTGGTAATCTCGGCAAAGTTGAATTATCGGAATATTTATCATCCAATGCGAGCTTAGATTGAATAATTCAAGCATACGAATTTATGAGAGCCGCCACGAGATGGTGCCACCATGAAATGGATTTGATATTTGGGAGCTTGCCGTATTCTTGAAGTTTAGTGGCTATTAGAGTAAAACAAATATTTCATTTAAATTTGTAAATGTTCAGTTGAAATGCTTCTAAGATAAGCTTATTTATTTCTTTTAAGCTAACTTAATTTATTTTAATTATATTGATGGAATTTTTGCTGAAGTAAGAGAGTTCATTTGCAAAAAAAAAAAAAAAAAAAAAAATCATGAAGCAGATCATACATTTTTTGTTCTTAGTGATAAATAGTCAGAGAAAATAAATCACTATTTTAAAAATATAATAAAATCAGTAATATTACAGTATTAACAATAATATAATAATTACAAGCACTTTTTATCTTATAAAATTAAAATTTATCCAAATTAGGTTTGACTTTTTTAAAAACATTTTTTGTTTAATTTCTCTGGTTACATGATTAAACATTTTTTTCCACAAATTTAGATGATTAGTTAAAGATTAATAAATATATATACACTTTACAACCCTATACAAAAAAAGTTCAATCTCGTTTATTATAAGTTTTTACTATTAATTTTACATTATGTTTTTACAAAATTTTATGAATAGCTTCTCAGATTTTCATCGTTGTATTTATAATATTTGAAATACAAGCGTAACACACACACAATATCCAATTTTTAAAATATATAATTACTTCATGAATAAATGTTATTTTTATTTGAATACTAATAATTCCGATTCACGATGTCAAGCACTACTCTCTATTAATCAATATTTCTATAGTGGCCTCCCAAATGCCAAGAATAGCATTGATGTACAACGAATTATTTTATGATAGAATCGTTTATAATATATATAAACGAAGTTTAGACTAGATTAAAAAATATATAGTGAATCGAGATATTGATGATCATTTTTTATTATCATCGCGCTTATACGTAATAAAAATATTGGCATCAAATTACGCAATTTTAAAAAAAAATAATTAAGCAGTCAAGTAGAAACATACACTACAACAGATCAATATGAGAGCTTCGAGCCACTGTACATCATTTAATGTTCAGCAGCCCGAGATGTAACAGACATTAGAGACGAGTAAAATCGAAATTCGAACTCGCAACTTGAATGATAACGGGCTTTGAAACATCAATAGCTATGAAATTGTAGTCATAACTATAGAAAAAAGATGAATCACGATGTATAATATTTGCCGTATTTAAGCTTGACACTAGCGTGCAAAAATTTTATTTTCAGTATGTGCACTATTAACAAACAATCTAAAAAATCGTTATTCAACTCGAAATAGTAATATCCTGTATCAGTTTTTAGTTTGTATCTATTAATGATAAGAGTTAAAGACAGCAGGGGAAATAACACTTATTGAACAATCTTATGTAATAATTTTAAAATAATGGTTCATTAAAAACTGTAGTGGAATAAAGAACTTACTGGTATATTAGTGCATATCTTTTTAAATTTCATTGAAATAATTTTGAATAAGCTAACGTTATGATTTGAGTTATGCTTGTAGAGCAGGGTAAGAAATTAATAATATACTGATGTGTATAAGATAAATCCTAATATGATATAAGATACTACAATGAAATTCTTGCTAGTAACAAAAAAGAAAAAAAATATTATGTAAATGATAGTAGAGCATTTAAGTGTAATTTCATTATTTTCCCCTTACTGTGTCTACAGTTTTAAATACAAATAAAAGGAACATAATTTTTTAAATGAAAAAATAAGTAATATTTTCTCCAATGTGTTTGTTTTATTTCCCCTTTGTAACTTTAACAATATATTTGTTGCAAAATTAGTTTTAACATTTGAATGTTAAAAATATTTTTAAAAAAGAGTTTGATATGCATATATTATAATATAAATATATTTTGAAAGCAAATTCCAATAATGAAATTGTGAAATTTATAAACAATTGTTTAAGCAACTGTAAATATAACTTACAATAAATATTACTTCATTATTTTTTAGCAAATAACGAAGATCATAGGTCATACCTTTTAGGATCGGATATATTTGGAGAATTTTCATTGAATTTAAGCAAAATACAAAATAATTTTTCCTCAAAATTTATCTCTAACAAGAAGAAAATTAATTTAGATTAATGATGTTTGTTGAAAATGATTCCTTTCTTCGTTTTTTTTAACTCCAAACTCGCCTTCGTTTAGAATGGTCTATTATTTAATAAAATATATGTTCCAAGTTAGTGAGAGAAAATAAAAGTAAACAATCTTGTTACAAATTGCAAGCTTCGAAACCCTAGCAATTTTTCAGGTTCAAAATTTCAATTATAAACACCACTTTCAGCAAAATTTGAAAGACTAATAACAAAACTTGATGTTTATTTCCCACACGAAAAATAGCAACTAAAGCGGACGATAAATTCCATTGATTCTGTAACACGATAATAACAATGAGTCTCATTTTCAAAGTAGGTGACAAAGTGAGGTGTTATTTAGAAAAAGAATCGATACATTGAGAGATGGGAACAATTTATCATTACAGTGTTTCTATATTTTGGATGTATATTCAGAAACAATACTAGAAAGAGAAATACTACGTTACAGTGAAAATATTTCTTGATAGTTAAATGTTACAGAGTCTATGCTATGGTAATTTGTATTTCATTACAATCTTATACTTAGATAATGAGTATATTTTTCGAAAAATAAATTATGAATAATTATCTTTGGCAATCATTTCTGAATTTGCTACTCATTGACGATGCTCAACTTTAAAAAATTGGCACAGCAAATTTTATGTATTTCCTTCATTTTTGAATACAGTTTCCAAGTAAAGACTACAAATTTGGTTGAGGTATCTTAATTTGATCTGAAAGAAATATTCTAGTGTGTTTTAATGGCTAAGTGTTATGATTATTCTTTTGTAATTTATTTTTATTTCTGAGCATAGAGCTTCATTTCCTTAAAAAACTTACGAATTTAAACATATTGCTCACTATGTACATATAATAGAGAGGTAAATCAATTTGAATCTTAAATGTAAAAATAGGTACTTGAAATTTTCGAAACAATAAACTATGCTGCATAACTATTACAGAGTAAATACTGCCTTATAAAATATTAAGATTTAACGAGTTTTATGATAATCCAAATTTATTTTTCCTGTCTTTAATATATTGAGTTAAATCCCATGAAATACAAATTATATATGTCCTAAATCCATTATTAATAAATATGTTATACTTTCAAAGACGAATTTGAAAATGCTTAGAACATGCTGAAAAATAAACAGTTCTCATTGCTATATTATATTATTTAAATCCAAACGTACTATTTTAAATTAAAAAAATATGTTTGATGATTAAAGTACGATTTACAATACTTCTAATTACTTGGATTCAGCCGTAAGAAATTTTATTAAAATTCATATGAAATCATAATACGAAAAAATTAATTATTTTTCTTGAAAAATAATTTGAGACAGAATATGGGATATAAATGAATAGTTTATGAACGCACACTGACTTTTTTATGTTACGTTTATGTAAATATAGAACAATTTAGAGTGCGGATTCATGCATTTAATTAGTTTTTTTATTTTTGTATTTGTAACTTCGTTTCACAGTTAATTATCCTGATTAATAACCGAGCAACCAACGTTGATTATTTTCAGATTTCAGATATAAATTTTTATGAAGTAAAACATTATTAAGCTGAAGTAGATACTGATGCAACTATTGAATATGATTGGCAAACATTTAAACTTATGACTTTTCATAATTTCTCAAACGGTAAAATATATAGAAAAATTATATACCTCAATGAAGAAAATATTTTGTTTCTACCCTGTTTTATACTTTTAATATTATCGTATCGATACTATAGGAGAAATCGAGGTTCAACATATCGCCAAAATTTGCTTCAAATTTTGTTAATATGTTAATTAGGGATGCCTAGCTAATAGCCCATCAGATGGTTATAAATTATTAAATACACAGGCATCTTAAAATTTGCAAATGCTTTGGGTATAGAACGGAATTAAAAGTAAGTAATTGTCCATTAGGTAAGTTCTTTACACAAAAGTTATTGCATTGTTTAGGAAAAAAAAGTTTTTCAGCAATAAATAATCGTATTGCGTTACTTTATTTAGACTTGAATACACAAAACATTAATTCCAATATTGTGATTGTAAATTTTTACAAGCAAGAACTATATAAATATTAACGTCTTACACCTCTCCATTTTCATTCAACACATCAGGTAGAATTTCACTTAAAGTGCTTAATAAATTAAAGACCAGTGTATTTTAATATATTTTTTAAAATGTGATGTGAGATTTGATTACTATTTCAGAAAATATAAATTTATCTTAAGAAAATATAATAATGTATTAAGACTGATATTTACTGCAAATGTTATATACTCTTGTGTGAGCAAACTTTTACATCATATTACCCTTTCTGTATCAGAATTTACAAGTGATTGCAAATAAACTTTTTTTTATTATAGTTTCAAAAGAGTTAGCTTAGAAAATTAGGATATGTGTTCTTCTAAAATGAATATCGTAAAAATGAATCTGACACTTCATGAAGAAAAAATATTGAATTTTCATCGCAAGATGAGAAATAAATATTTCATTAGATAGTTGTCATTTTGACAAATATTGAACAGAAAACGTAAAATACGACTTTCGTACATTTATGAAGATGGATACTGAAAACGAAATCGCGAAACTTTAGTAAGTAGCTAGTGTTTGAATAATAAAGTTATTGCTTTTCGAATTTTTCTTGTATCTGAATAGGAATGTAAAAAAAAAGCAGCGAAGAAAAATTATAAATAAAATTCTACAAGGCAGAAGTAATGCGGAAGAATGGAACGTACGAAAGATTCCAAAAATAATAAAAAGAAAGAAAAAAAACTAGAAGTTAATAATGAATAAGTAAAACTAGAGCGGCGAGCGTAAATAAAAGAAAACAAAATTTCAGATTCTCGGAATTATTAAAAAGAAAACTTTTTCTGTACTTGTAAAAGCAAAGGAGTAAATCTGACGTACGTTTGTAACGATCAAAAGCATCTATGAGAGTCGGAAATGTTCTTGTTTTTGAAGAATTCCTTCTTTTACTTTTGAATATAAGGATAAGAGTTAAACCTTTATTTCTTTTTGATTTTCTACATGTTACGTTCGATCCATGCTTCAGATTTTATCATAATTTTTTATTTCTTTAGTAAAGTATTGAGAAAATTTGCTCCTTTTTCAAATTGAATTTTCTGAGAAAGCTGTGACACATTATCTTAAACCTTGAAAGTTTTGATATTGGGTTAATGTTAACGGATCTAAGTTTCTTGGCAAGGAATATTAAGATTTTTTTTCCCATTTTGTTTTTACTTTGAAGTCCTCAAAAAGAAATAATGGGGAAAAATATTCTATCTACTTTTATTGGAACTTAGATAACAAGTTACTGAGTAGTCAGAAGATAATATTGTTTATTCATGTTAAAAAACTTCCGAGAAAATAGTTTAAGATTAAAATGGTTCGAAGTTCCTTGTTTTACTTTTCTCAGATAACTATTATTCTATAAATTTGTATTATGTCAAGGGAAATATGTTCTTGCATATACTAATATCCGTTATCTTTAAATATAGTGCAAAAGTTTTGTAGCAACATTCTTCCCTTGATGATTACATTGTTGTCAGTAACCAAACTTTAAACATATATTTTTTTATTTATTAAAAGAAATGTTATTGAACTTTAAATATTTTACACAAATCCTAAGGCATTCATTTTTTTTAAATTTCAAGATATAGTATTGCAAGTGAACAAACAGTAAAATATTTTCTATTTAACCCCATTAGCGGTTATTTTTTTTTACTTAAATTGCTTTAAAAAAAGTCATTTTTCTCCATAACTAACTTAACTGAGTGGCACAACAGCTCGTAAGGGCCAAAGTCTACTGTACCCATATCAGTATACTTGACAATGGTCTCTGAGCTTCATGAGCAGATGTTTCGGTCAAGTGGTCAGTCTGACGAGAGACCCCATTCAAGCTTGAGACTCATTTATCGACCCACTGAAGAGATGAAAGGCTGAATCAACCTTGTCCACCCTGGGGTTTGAATCTCCGACCTGTGGTGTGGAAGCGGAATGCACTACCACTCAGCCACTCTGTTCTTCCTTTTGTAACTAAACCACATACTAATTCCGACATCACCCCGCGCCCCCCAAAAAATATCTAACAAAAATAGCTTTAATACCATAGACAAACTAAATCTTCTTTTCAAGGTACTAGCATTAAATAATACAGCGCAAAATTAAAAATAAGTGCAAAACAAAGTAAGATAGAAAATATCAGTGTCCATACAATGTCCGGGGAAATCATTGGCGGCTAAATTTCGGCAGCCAGAACGCCATAGGGGCAAACCGCTTAAGGGGTGAAGAGAGTAAAATAATTTTATAAAGCATTTCATGGTTTATTTATGTCAGATTTATATAAATATATAACATAACTATAGATAAATATATAACGTAACTATTGAGTATAGAACATTCATATTACTTCAAAATAATTACGCGGTCACCTATTATAAGTATATTTAACTATTTTTAATTATTTTCATACGTTAATAGTTGTAATTAATTTCAGTTATTGTATATATACATATTTTTTTACGATTCTAAGCCAAAACTTGAGAATATAAAAATTTATGTCGTTCGAAACCATTATTTGAATGTTTTCTTAAAAAAATTATAGAACTGAGATTATGACTGAAATTTGTATTGAAAATCGGTTTTGCATGTTTCTGTAATATGACATTTATTCTTGCTTAAAAAAAGAAAAAAAAATTAATTTACTCAGATATTTATTGATATTTTCAATTTAAATGTTAACCTAACGCATTATTCAAATTGTATAGATTTTTTTTATATTTTTTCAAATTCACTTTGGACTATTGTTAAAAATGGCTATTAGATGCGTTTGATAACTCATCCCTGATCATAGAGAATATGTAGTAGGGTCTGTATGGTGATGTTCTACAGGAAATCACCCTACCCGTTAACAACAACAATTCCACCAAAAAGCAAAATCGTGATTCATTTCAAAACGTTTACCGATATCAATCGTTGATCCAGTGTCTGAAACCTTGTGTTGAATGCTTATAGTTAATGCTGCTATCTGCATGCTTAGTCATCTCAAGCAATGTGTTGCGAACTATGTAGCTGGAGTTTATTCTCTGGGAATGTCGGATGGATTTGAACATAATGTGTTAGCCAAATGGCTCTTGACAAAAAATTCAGTGAATCTTCCTGCCAATGCAATCGGTTGTTTGTAAATGCAATTCCCTCTTCGCCATGTTCTGAGATGACCTTGTCACATTTCATTGAATTGTACTCCAATCATGTCCAACACGAATGCAAGTTGTATATATCGACAAAGTTCATGAAACTCTAGAATACGATCTCATTCTGTAAGAAATAACAAGTGGTTATTTTCTGGCTTACATCTCCAAAGCATATTTTACGGTCATTTAATGTTGAATTCTGTCACTGAAAGCACATAACTGGCGTTTGTAGCCAAGAATGGGTCTCAAGCAAAATTTCCCAATTCGATTTTTTTTTTAAAACTCAACTCGGCACTAAATTTGATTTTTTCGTATTTCTTCGTTATGTTGAGATTTCCTTTTTGTGTGAGAAATGCATATATTTCTCTTTATAGCAGTGTTTCTCAAACTGTGGGGCACGACCCTCTAAGGTGGAGTGATAAACCTACAAGGGGGCGCGAGTATATAGGAAAGTCGAAAACAAAAGATAATTTAAAAAAAATATTAACTTACTGAAAGGAAGCAAAACATAATGCATTATGACATATAAGAAATAAAATACACATTTACATTAATATAATGCACTTATAAATGTATCCGTGACTCTCTATGGGCATGCGATAAAATTCTATTCAAAGTTTAAAACTTAGCTTGATAATTTGTGTTTAATTTAAGCTGTTTAATTTGTTTTTAATTTAAGGTATCCGACTACGTTCGGAACCGTGATATTCAAAAGCGCATAAATGGATAATTTTCATGATATTTAGTGTCACTTAGATTAGAACATATGCATAAAATTGTTTTAAGGACCTTTTGACCAAAAATTTTTTATTTAAATACAATATTTTGGCAAAAAATTCACTTAGAATAATCTTTTTCCCAAATGTTCTCCTTTTGTGAAAAATGCTTCTATTAGAATAATATTTTACCTGTATATAGCTCAGACCTCTGCACAGAGGCTCAACTATGATTTTTGAAAAATTCACATTATTTTCAGAGTTGCAACCGTTTGAAATAATTATCGGCGTTTCTTTCTTAAAATTGCTCCCTTCTGTTATCATAAAATATGAAAAAACCCACTCCTAAGTTATATATTTCAAAAATTCTAGTTGAACCTCTGTAGAGAGCTCTGAGCTATGTACAGGTAAAATATTATTCTAATAGAAGCATTTTTCACAAAAGGAGAACATTTGGAAAAAAGATTATTCTAAGTTAATTTTTTGCTAAAATATTATATTTAAATAAAATATTTTGTCAAAATGTCCTTAAAACAATTTTATGCATGTATTCTAATCTGAGTGACACTAAATATCATGAAAATTATCCATTTATGTGCTTTTTTAAAATCACGTTTCCGAACGTAGTCAGATACCTTAAGTTATATTGTTGCTTTACATATTATTACTTATATTATTATTGGATGCAATACATTGTTATTGTATAGAGGGACGCGATGAAAATTATGATTGAAAATTGGGTCGCAAGTACAGAAAGTTTGAGAAGCACTGCTTGATAGGATTTAAAAAATATCGATTTTTTAAACATTGTAGACTTTAGTAATGAAGTAAAATAAGTTGATCTAAATAAAAAAAAAAATTAAAAAATCTGATAAAAATAGATTTTTCTCTGCCCTTCTCCCACCCTATCTCTCAGTATGTATGCATATATACATATATGTGCGTGTATATGTATGAAATGTATTTTTCCATGACAGATTTACAAGTTGGTTAACTAGGATGAGATAGTCGGGCTGGAAAAATACAGAGGCTCCATCATGATCATTTATTTATGTTGAACAACAGGCGCGTTATTTGAAAATGATCCTCGTACAAGCGCTAAAATACAAGAAACGGGATTATTCAAGTATCAAGTTTTAATGTACAAGGAAGAACAGAAGAAAACTCAAAATGCAGTCAAGTGTTTTGGCGAGGGGAATAATTAGTTATTTATAAAAAATGACAGCATGTCTTAGGAAATAATGAAACCCAGTTAGTGTAAGGTGCATGGATACAATTAATGATATTGTATTTCTTGGAATTGCCAATAAATCTATCAGAAATGAAAATTTTAAAGAGTCAGTATTAAACAATGCAACATAATGTTTTAATGCTTCAGAAAACGATAAAATGAGACGCGTATCGAAATAGTTCAACTCAAAATTAGAATTTTGTGTAGGTAATAATTAAAGTTAGTACAAATGTATATTTAACATTTTAACTAAAGTAATTTCTGAAAAAAATGTCTTTAAATATTTTATTTTTATTCCATCGAGAATGTTAATATTTAATACATAAATAAACACTTGTATTCAACAATTTATCAAATTCTTTAAAACTAGCAATTTAAATCCACTACAAAGAGATTAGCCCATACATCGTTGAAAATACAAAAATATTCCGCAATCACTGCAAAAACGAAGTACAAAAAACAATGCGACACATTGAAACTACACCTACCTTGCCTTCGTAATTTGCAGTGGCACACAATCTCTGAACAATTCCTGACGATAGTTTTCCTCACCCTTTGTTACATATGCACTCTTAGCTCATATCCAGTGATTGGGGAAGTATTTCAGCAATCACCTGCCCCGGATTTGCGACCTTAGATTTCCCAAGACAAATGCCGTAGTCATTAGAGTTGATTGAATAGGGCATCCACTCGAACACAACCAATGACCGAGATGCGGAAGAGGGGGGCAGATTCAATTTTATCGTCGTCTCGCTAAATCCTATCCTGATCGAGATAGGTTTGCATCTCATCTGCTACTTCGTACTTTCATTTTCTGACTTTTGTTCTTTTGCTAGTGTCGACACTCATTTTGCTCGTAGTTGATGGTAACTGATACGGATTGAGATACTGCAGCAGTTAGTTTTGTGGTAATTTGGATGTATTCCGTTATTAGCAAAGTTATACGTGGACAGTATTTTATCCTAATGAGTTACTAATTGATCCAAATAAGATCAAAATGAACAATTTGATAGTGAAAATTGCCTGGGTTATGTATTAAAATTCTACATTGGTGAATAATAGAATCAAATACACTTTTGAAAAATAGTCATACATTAAAAGTGAATACACACACACACATTTACTCTATTGTATACTTTTTTAAGCAAAATTAAATCACAATCAAGTTATTTTTAAGGATAAGAAGAAATATAGTAATATAGATATAAATTACTCAACTCAAATATTTTTTAATTATCATAAGGCTTAAATTATTTGAAAATACAAAGCCTGTTAAAAAAAATATATCTTGATACAATACAATTTAAGACTCTACTTGCTTAACTACCACCATTTTAAAAACAGAAAAAATTATTTTTTTTGTACAAATCTAGAGATTTTTAACTTAAGTTACAATCCTTATTATTTTGTGCATAAATGCTTCGTGTTTCAAAACATATGTCAAAGTATTGTTTGAAGATTAGTCTGAAAAATTGTCGTTGGAACAAAAGCTTTCAGTATTATGTAAAAATATATTTTGAATTAAAAAACAATTTTTTTAAAAAAACAGTGTTTTAATGTAGAACTGAAGTTAAGAAACAACATATTAAAAATTAGAACTTTACAATTATTATTAGTTTTTCCTTTATAACTTTACGAACCTTAAATGCGTTTTTCTCAGACTTTTGATTTCAAAGATTTAATTTTTCCTTATCCCTAAGGGTATTTTTTTCTGTTCATGACAAAGTCTTCTTTTATATATATATATATATATATATATATATATATATATATATATATATATATATATATATATATATATATATATATATATATATATTTCCAAACGTATGTTCTATTAAAGTTATAGATTTAGGTCTGAGAGAGTTCTCTAGGTATTTTTTCAAAAACTGCTTAATTTAATTTTTTAAAAATTTACTTGCTTTTTTCAGGTTAAACTAGAAAAATAATTATTAAAAGTCAACAAGAGAACAGATTCTCAAATTCATACTAACTTTTGTTTGCAATAATCTATAAAAATTAAAACACGTAAAAATGACTAATTTTTTTTTTAAAAATTGAGCATTTAATAAGTTTTAAAATGAAAACTTCAAAACTTCCTATTTTTTTTTAAATTGTAAAACAATGGCTGGTCAAAATTACTTTTTACTTACAGAAAACTTAATAATATAATCTGAAAGTAAAACATATATTTTTTTTTTGTTTACTGTTACTGTCTCCAATTTTATTAATTAATTAGTTTATTTATTTGAAAAATAGTAGTGCTGGTAGCCTTAAGCTTCTTTAAGCATAATTATTTAAGAATATAATGATACATATAAAAAGTTGTGAGATGGTATGATAAAATGCTAAGATGGTTCCATGTTGTTATTCATTGAAAATAATAACAATAATCCAAATAATGTAATAACATCAAACATTATTTTCTCTGCAGCGCGAGGTTCCTTTAAAGTAGTTTATTAGATATAACACGATAAATTGATTGGTAAAATTCTAGATTAAAAAGAGCTGGTAAGCATTTAAAAAATAACTCCCTGAAAAATTAAAAATTGGTTTTCACTGTAAAGTATTTCAAAGAATAAAGAAATAATTCTGCATCGTATAAACATATATATATATATATATATATATATATATATATATACCCATGTTTTTTTTAATTTTATTTTTATTCTGTTAGTTACACTTTAGCAAGCATATACATATCAATGCTTGTGTGTGTGTACTGTTACTCGAAACAAAATATAACAGTCAGTAATTTATGAATGTATTTTTTTTCTTTTTTACTGCCATGTTATATTAGCTATTAGCATTTTATTGTTTACATCATTCGGTATTAAAGTAAATAATTTACCCTTATTAGGGACTTGAAATAACACTAATGTGTTTATTTGTATGTTTAAGTGTTTACTGACAAACACTTATGACTTGGAAAACCAGAATTAATTATCTGTTAAGTGTTTAAAAATTAACTTTAATGATTTTGCCCTTCTGAATGGTGATTTTAGAGTCTTAGATGTAAATTGTATATTAGTAAAATGATCAGAAGTTCAAATAATTTACGTAATATAAAAACGCTGAATACCTTTTAAGCAAGCACGTTAAGAGATGGCGTCATTACTATAGAAAGTAACCGGATAATATATCCAATCCAATTATATGTAACAATCGCTTATTTAGTTTCCATTTTTAATTCTATTTTTTTGGAAAGCTTACTTATGCTTTTTGAATTTATTACTCCTTTTTAATAGTTTCTATTTGTTACTATTCCCATTTTGCTTCCCATTAATATACTTTCTAATGTGCTTTATTTATCTGAAAGTATAAAGTTCAAATATACATGTTACTTTCAGACTAACCTGACATTCCATATTTTCGGATTTGGTCATTCATTACATTTCTGGTACTATTATTTATCAGTTTTATGTCGAAAGGGGAATATTAGCATCCTATAAAGTACACTTAACTCTACATTACTGCTCTAAATCTGAGACAGCTATGGAAATCATAATACTTTTGGATTTTGCTTTATTGATTTTATTTTCTTACTTCAAACGTTCTCTTTACATATATTCTTATATATATATATTTTCAGAAATGTTTTCTTCTAATTTGTAGGATGTATTCGTTTCATTAACTATCATTTTTGTAATATACATATCTGCTTGTGTATGCTTATATACATACACAAAATTCGATATAGATAAAGAATGTTGCTTATATGTATTATACCACATTTTACTGGTTAGCCAAACTTTTTCGTTTTATAATGAGAGCAAAAATACAAGCCAACGACTTCAGTATTTAAAGATTTAAAAAAAAAACACTTAACACATCATTACATCAATCCTATTTAAGAATATGTAATATGATATAATTATTATATAACATTCTAGATTATTTAATAAAAAGAGAATTCTAGGATAAAGTTTTTATTAATAAAACAATTGGATGCTCAGAAACTGTGATTATAGGCAATAAAAATTGAATTTAGTTTCATTACGCTTTTATATAGGCTTTTATACCCATTATAGGGCTTTTATACGATATATGTAATCGTAAACCCACTTGATAATGTTTGGCGAAAACGTGCTCGGGCTATAGAAGTAACTTTATAACAGAATTTGATACCCGAAGATTGAAAAAGAATTAAAGTTTTCAAGGAAATAAAATGAGTTAAAATAAAAATGGTAACCTGGATTTCACAGCTCGTTATTTACTATTTTTATCACATTATTTGTTCTAAAAATAACATTACTTTTTGAGAAATTAATTATACTGTAAACCTTAAAAAAATCACCTTAATATATGCAGACAAATAAAAATAGGTACATTAAACAAAAAAATATGTTATTTTTTGTGTTAGAGCATTTGTGGAGGTCTGATCTACATGCTCAAGAAATTGAAACGAAATCAAGCAGGCTAAGATAAGTAAAATCAACTTCGTTATTATTCATTAACATATAAGGGTTGTCAAATGGAAAGTGGGCATATACGATAGCGTCAGAATGAGTGTAGCTTCGCGTTTCTCAAACTGTGGGGTGTGCCTCCTGGGGGGGCATGATAACTCTACGAGGGGACGCAAACATATTGAAAAGTTTAAATCAAAAAATACTTTAAACAGATATTAATTTACTGAAAGTAAACAATCAAAATAAATTCTGACATAATAAAAAATAAATACAACTTTACACTGATATAATGCACTTATAAATTTATCAGTACTGCACAATATATTTTATAATTAATTTAACAATACTTAATAAAGGACAACATTAATAATTACCAATGACCTCATGGGCTTGTCATATATAAAATTAAATACAAAAATGAACACTTATCTTGATAATTAATCCCTTAACTGCCGATTAAAAGACACGTGATTTGCTAACCAATGCCACCGTCAAAGAAACAAATAAACAAATCCTCTGAATTTTAAGTTCTTCGCAAACAATTCCAAGGTCCTTTTTTGCATTTAAAGGCCTTAAGGAAAATGTTATGAATAGCAGTGCACAAAAAAGATCGTACTTCAGAAAGGCGTATATATACGTCCGGGGCAATTAACGCAATGGCTGATCAAGACGTTTATTTACGCATGATACACAAGATGTTAAAGTTACATTGTAGCTTTAGTGTCAAAGTTTAGTATTATTGAATTAAATCACTGCTTCTCAAACTTTCAGTATTTGCGACCCAATTTTCAATCATAATTTTCATCGCCCCCATACAATAACATTGTATTGAATGCAATAATAATGTAATTTGATACTAAAGCTACAATACGGCTTATATTATTATTAATTATAAACCGTGTAGCAACAGGTGTTGATAGATGAAGGAAGGCAGATGAGCTTGGGAATGTTATTCCTCTTTCAACGAGAAATTTGTTGGGCATAGTGTATTTAGTTCTATTTTTCAGAGAAATAACGTATGTCTAAATTTTTAAGTTCACTTTAGTAGTCTTTTATCCCGTAGTATTTGGCAATGAATAAATCTGATGATGGATTTAACGGTTTGCCTTATAACTGTAGAACCAGCTAAGCAAATAATATAGTTAGCGGAATAAAAAGATGTGTAATATTTTCACCTTCTGGGAAATGGATGTAAACTTATTTCATTTATATTATGTTGAATCATGGTGTAATAGTTAACACCATAACCACACAAATTATCAAGATAAATATTTATTTTTTAATAAAATTTTATATATGACAATCCCCCATTGGAATCAGCGTTAATTAAAATACTTGTTATTCGTTTATATTGATAAATTTATTATCAAATACATTTTACAGTACTGATGAGTATATTAATAAGTATATTATATCAGTGTAAAAGTGTATTTTATTTTTTATTATCTCGGAATGTATTTTGTTTTGTTTCCTTTCAGTAAATTGATAATTTTTTTTTAAATAATCAATTATTTTTTTTTATTTTTCAATATATTCGCGTCCCCTTCTAGGGTTATCACGCCCCCTAGGTGGCGCACCCCACAGTTCGAGAAACGCTGAATTAAATACAATTTTATTGTACGGAGGGGGCGTGATGAAAATTATGATTGGATATTGGATCGCAAACAGTGAAACTTTGAGAAGCACTGGTGTAGCTATAGCAGATACACAAAACAGGGGCACGAAGGACAGTAGGAAATGTACAGTGCATACATTGTTTAACAATGAAACCTGGATTGAGTAAAATCAGGAATGTCAATTGAGTAAAGTCGTACACAAGGATTCTTCCAGATAGGAACAACGAGTAGTAGTATGGTTTCTGGTTGCAGAAGGTGAGTTTAATACGGTCTTTTATCGACGAATAGTGGCAGTCTATGGCGAGAACTGTTTAGGTCGAACGTCTGGAACAATTGATGTAAAGGTTTTCGAGAAGAACAAACAATGTCGCCCACACGTCTATCGTTAAAACCAAGGCAATTTTAAAAATTCGTTAGGAAATGTTAGACCCCCATTTTACAGTCTGAATTTGTGGATTTGTCACCCAGGGACTTCTTGGCCCTTAGGCCACTTAAAACAGTATTACCTGCTTAATCGAACGAGGAAGTGAATAAATGTGGGTAGGACTTCTTTAAGAATAAACCCCGTTTTTTTCTTGTACGAAAACATAAACCCGCTGCCGAAATGATTGGACTTGTGTTGTAACTCTTTAAGCGATTTCTTTTGATTTCCAATGAAATTATTATTTCTATTGAACTTGTCCACTTTTCATCTATGAAACCCTTACATATACTACAATACTGCATTAATTAAAATACTGATTGGTTTTCACATTATTCAAATTGATCCTTTATCCGTAGTTGGTGGTAAATAAATGGTGGCTCCACACAATTATTGAATGAACAGAGGTCGGATGGTTAGTAAGTTTCAGAATTCTAGACTTTTTTCTTCTGAAACGGTATGTTTTGTGATAGAAGAATCCCTTTTTATTGTTAATTACCATACATTTTTACAAGTTGTAGCATAAAACTTCCCATGGAAATAAAAGTTTAATATGAATTATTTTTAACCTTCAAAAATGTATTTGTGCATATGTATAGGAAGCATTTGTTCGATAGGTAGAAGAATGAAGACTTCTTTATTAAATATTGCTTCAAATTACGATATTCAGCAAAGTGATTTTTATAGATTTATAATGGGGTATTATTTAAAACGAAAATGGTATACCATCAAATATATCGAATTTTATTGCACACATTATGATAATTTACGTATATATAAAAAGGAAAAACGATTTACTCACTCATGAAGAGATGATTCAAATTATTAGACCTACAAACTAGAAATTTGTCAAGCATGTTTTTTTCATGAGAAAAAATCTGCTATGAACAGATTTTGCTGAACTCAGCACCCAATGCGCTTTGCAGAAGCGTTATAGATTAAAATACTGGCTTTTTAACTAGCAAACTAAAATATTTGAAACTTGGCAACCACGTTTATTTGGTTTTGCAAAATTCGCTAAGAATGGATATTGCGGAAATCAATTTTGATCGAACTTATAAAATAATTATGCATCCATTTAAGATATTGAGGTTCTGTTCTTTTTACATCAAGTAAGTAGATAGTTATGACAATGTTTTCCGATGCAAAAGACTGCTTAAGGTATCCGACTACTTGCGACAACTTTTTTTTTGAAAAAAAGGAAATATGGAGATCTTTTTGTGATTTTTATATTTATGTAGTATATTTTAAGCAAAAAATCCTAAAATTGGTAAAAGAAAAAAAATATTATTATTAAAATGGGAAAAAACTAGTAAAAATGTACGAAAAATTACATAAACGGGGCCCGCTCTCTACGAATATTTTATGAACAAATTTACAATTTTTCAATTTTGATGTGTTACTTTGTTATTCCTCTTTGAAGTGATCTTCACGATAAGAAATATTTTATTTTTTACAAAAACTAGAGCACTTTATCTAAGTCATTATACGAAATTGCTTAAAAAATCATTGACTATATTCACATAAAGAGCTGCAAATTTTGAAATAAAACAGTGATTGATAAATCTGAAGATCAAAACACTTCTACTGTTACGCAGAACATAAGCAAAAAAATTCAGCTAATTATTTTCAAAACTTTTTGAGCAATCGCGGTCCCCGTTTGAGTTTTTCGAAAAAAACGCGTTTCGCGTAAAACGCATTTCAATGTTTGACATCTTGTGTAAAGTTATGGCATTTGCTTTTACTAAAACGCTTGTAGTTTTTGTTCTAGTGGAGGGAAAATAAAGTACTTGGTATTGTTATTGAGTTAATAAAATGGTCTATAAAATAAAATCATAAAAAATTTTGCCGATTTTTGAAAAAAATCATGGTTTTAGGGTAGTCGGATACCTTAATGGTAGGACTTTAACTTAGTGGCGTAAGAGCTTTTAAGATCCAAGGCCCACTGTGCCCATATCAGTATACATCACCTTGGGCTCTGAGGTGCATGAGCAGAAGTTCCGGTCAGGTGGGCAGCCCAATGCGTAACCCCCATTCCCAGATTAAATCCTCAAGCAAGCTTGGTACTCATTTATCGACCTTCTGAAGGGACGAAAGGCTGAGTCAACGTTGCACAGTCCTAGGATAGAACCCCGGACATGTGGTGTAAAAGTGCGAAGCACTACCACTCAGCCACCAAGCTTCCAATGCTAGAAAGGTATTAATAATTTATATAAACAGTATATATTCGTACAACATTTTGAATTACCTAGCGAAGACGAGGTCGATAATGTCTAGCCTAGTATTTATTTGTCCATTTCCATTAAAATCATGCTATCTCACAATTTCTGGATTTATTGTATTCGATTAAATTCACACTTTCACATGGGTTACATTCTTTAAATGTAAATAATTATCTTCATTTTCAGAAATAAAATGTGTATAAATTCCTACTTAAAGAAAATGTTACTCTTGTAGAAAAAAGAATACTCTTTCTTTTCTTGAACACTTTTAAAGAACTTCTTTGATTTAACGAGCATAAACCTTAAAACTTCCCTCCAAATCCGCTTCGTCCAAACAGTCGAAACATCCCGGGAATGTATGAGCCCTGTGTCACTTCTCCGTTTCTTTTATCCGAATTTGAAAGTAAATGTGTAGCCGAAAGTTTCCGGACGACAGCGAAATTCTCATGAGTCTTCGATGGATTTCCGGTCGCCAGAGTGCTACCCATCCCTTTCCCTTTGGATGGCATAAGATGACAACGGCCTTTTGATTTTCTACTTCATTGGCAATGAATAAAAGCCATTTTGTTCTGCCCCATATTTCACTTTATGCTATCTACATTTGAAGAAATGAGCCTTTGGCCTTAGTATTATTTTTTGCATAAATCAATATTTATTTTCAAAGGAATTGTGATGCATCTAGTAGTTATTCTCTCAATAAGGAAATTTTACTGTATATATATAGAGAGAGATCAGTGCTTCTCAAACTTTCTATATTCGTGACCCAATTTTCAATGAGAATTTTTATCGCGCCCCCAATAACAATGTATTGAATGGAGTAATAATGTATAATACTTTGATGCTAAAGCTACAATACGATCTTAATTATAAACCACACAACTTATTAAGATAAGTATTAAAATTTGTATATAAGTTCATTGAGAAAAATCACTAGTAATTGTTAAACTTGTTCTTAACTTCGTATTGATACTTAATATGTGAAATATATTGTGCCGTACTGATACATTTATAAGTATAGTACATCAGAGTAAATGTACATTCTTTTAATTATATCAAAATATATTTTGTTTTGTTTCCTTTTAGTAAATTTATAATTTTTTTAAATAATCCTTTATTTTCGACTTTTCGATGCTCTCGCGCCTCCTTTGTAGGGTTACCACGCCCCCTAGGGGGACGCGTCCCACAGTTTGAGAAACAGTGGTACAAATATAAGTTATAAAAGATAAAACGTTTAGTTACAGTCGACTCTTTGTCAAAACAGCTAAGGCATGAAGTGTCGCTTTGCTGAAAAACCAGTTTTTGACGTCAATTACGCTAAAAAGAGAAACGCTAGTAAACGTATTTTGCGAAGTTTTAATTTTTTTTGATGACTTAATTTTTAAAACATACACTTCAAATATCCCTCAAAGATAACAAATAATAGTAATTTTTTTAAACAAAATATATAAGAAAAAAACTACTTATTAATGATTTCTTTTAAAAAAGGTATTAGACAAACAACATAAAATATATTTGCATTTTAACATAAATTTATACTGAAAATTCAATGATTGGCATCCATGGCATTTGAAAAATTTGCATGCAGAATTTCGACATGATAGGATTATTCCGAAATGCCTGCGTACTTTAGAATTTAGGTCAGAAAACCCTGTTAGGATTTCTTAAAGTAGACGTTTAAAAAAGTTTTTCTAACAAGAAACATCAATTTCTAAAATATGAATTTTATTTTTGTGTTGATGGATACCCATCTACTAGTAACTGTTAAAATACAAGGCTGATTTTGAATGAGTTGCATAGTGAAAAAATGTATCATATGAATTCTTTGAAGATGAACAAAATTTACGAATACAAAATTTTGTTTTTAATTACATAACTAGTTAAAAGATTTATCGTTTGTATTTTGTTTTATTTATTTATTTATTATTATTATTATTATTTTGTAAAAAAACGAATAGAATTTGGTACAGTTATGAATTTATGATCCATTTCATTTCATATAATTTTATTTACTTACTAAATTGAGTCTTAAGATAAGAAATTAAATCCTTTTAAAAAAATTCCATTACCCGTATTGGGAAAATTATTTTTGGAAGGTAATATTAATTCTGTGTGAATTAAATGCAGTATTCTCTTAAAATTCTTTAGCTGAAATTTTCATAAGTAACAATTATATGAATTTTATTCGGTTGCATTGTGAGTTACGAAATGTGTGAAGGATTTTCTAAAAAATTTTTTTTTTCATTTTTATTTGGTGTTTATGGCAACTGCGCAATGCAGTTGAAACAAGACGAAATACCATCGAACGTTCAAAGATAGGAAATATAGGGAAAATATATACGTTCTCTCTCTCTCCCACCTTATATGCACAGATTCTGTTCTGATAAAAAGAAACAAAATCGTAATATCTGCAACGAAAGGGAGCGAAATAAAAATATACATTGTTTAGTAGAAATAGGAAAGTATTGCTTTCACAGAAAGACGCAAAACACCTAAGGATATGTGAAATGCGTGTGGTGTTTTCTTTGGCAAATGGTTTTAAAGAAGGTGAAAAAACCTTTACGATTGTGATATTCTCTTCAATTCTGTCTAAATATCTTCGAAAAAATACAACTGATCTCAAAATGCTATATGAAATCAACTCTGTTAGGCTTTGCTAAAGTACAATGTGTCTGTATTATCCAGATTTATAACCAATGTCTTTATGTTTAATAATCATTTCATTTACCATTTAATATTAATAAACATTGCTATATCCGCCAATATAAAATTCATCTTGTAAGACATTTTTCAAATAATTATAATAGTTCGTTCCTAAGATAATGCTAAATGCTTTTTTGCTCGTAATTTTACTTAGCTTATTTTAGAGTTAAACTTTTTTCTTAGGAAATATAATTTTATTCTACTTTTTGTATTTTATAAAATTGCAAAATTCTCTTTATTGTAAGTAAAACATGTCAGATAACACAATTCATTTTCTTAATTATATTGAAATTTCTTACATTTTTAAAAATAAGCGTTGCATTATATATATATACTTTTTTCCAATTAAAAAATTTCTTCGACTACCTTCGAAGAGTTTTCGAGTGGTAAAAAATTGCAATGGCACACACTTTAAAGATGCAAATAACATTTTTCATTATCTATTACATAGTAAATGTAATACGTTATATGTAATTTGTTTTTAAAAAATGGTCTGCAATGTAGCAATTTAGTTTTAGCTTAAACAAAAATTAACAAAACTGTTGAGGTCAGCAATTGTACAAGAATCCAGTATTAAATCCTGTTAGCAAATTACAACAATTAAAAGGAATAAGAAAAATTCGGGGGAAAAAGCTCTAAGAACTTTCAGACCACTTAACTTAATGGTAGTATGGGCTTGATTACATTCCCTGTCTTAACGTTACAATTAGCATCGAATTAAGATTAAGTTTAAGTGGTACAGTGGTATTCGTTTGTTTCGTATATAATAGAATAGTGTAGATGCAAATGCAAGACATTTGTAAGCTTTCATGAAGGTTAGTCTAAAACAAGCTTACTGGTACATGACTCAGACATACAATTAAAATATGATGATCGCTTACGTACACATATATGTGTGTTTGTGTTTCCAAAATTTAAATTTTTCATTTACCTATTTTAATGATGATTACATGATTATTGCATGTAGCTAAACATTAAATTGATGAAAGTAGATCCTATATTATTGTACCTAAACGTATGTAATAAAAAGTTGGCTTGTTTCTTTAGCAATATATTTGCTTTTTTTCTGAGAGGCATCACTTACAATATAGTGTTTGTAATTTCACTTATTCTAAATATTAAATAAATGTTTAAATTCTTGATGGGTAATGTAGCAGATTATTAGTAAATATTTCCATCTCTTTTGAATTATAAAGAAATATTTTTTTTCCAATGCGGCTGCATTTTTAGCAACTTAGCCTTTACAGACACGACAAGTACACAAATATGGGAGCCATTTTATAGTGGCACTATCCAGTGGCGGTCTCGTTATCAAATTTTGACGCTTGAATCAGTTATTGCTTCAGAAATTTAATTTCATTCTGTTCTTATTTTTCTGTATAATCACTCTTCATTTAATAACTAAAAATCACAATGTTCCCTAATGAGAGCTTTTTTTTAACTTTAAGGGAGAAAAATAAATATTTATTAAATGTTAAGAATAGTGTTCACTTTTTAATCCATATTACTCATGTTTAAATGAATTATGAGACTTTCTTTTAAAGTAAAGGATTTCAAAGCCATGTATTTAAATATTTATGCAATGTTTGTTGATAGTTTTTTAAATTAGCAACTGAACTTTATTTAAGGTATTTTTTAATAACTATATCTATTTTAAAATAAAATCATGTTTTGATCACATGTATATATTAGACATAGTTCGATTTTTATTTGATTTTTTGGTCTGATAAAGTATTATTGTATAGCTTGAAGTAATTTTTTGTGTTAATTAATTTGAAGCAACAAATTTTAAACCTTTCTGCTTCCTTCCTCACATCTATTTTGATTACCTGTATCTTTCTTCTTCCCATCGTTTGTTTAAATAAATGGTATTAAGTTATTAAAAGCTTACTCACATAATTTTTATTTAAAATATATTATGTTTTATTTTTATTATTTTTGATACGTTTGTAAAATATAAGATTTACAGTATACATTTGCATGCTATTGACAAAGGAAAACTTAAGCTTAAGCACACCTGGTTGATGTTTTTAAATCTTTCTTTTGCCCGCCTTCCCCACACATTCCTCTTTTAGATATTCTGATAAATTGTGGCTTTTCTACTGTTTTATGTGTCAAGCCTATCGATATGGTTGCAGGGACATTTTTTTTAAAAAAATGCTGTTTCTGTGGTATTTGTTAAAATATTTCATAGTTCAAGCTCATTTAGAATAATGAGGGTTTTGCCTAAATTCTTTGGTCGTAAGAAAGACTAAAAGGCATGAAAGTAGCTAACACATTTAACGAAGCCAAGTGAATTATATTGTAGAATAAACATAAAGACCATTTCCTAGTTATTCTTCTGCACGAATACAATGCAGTTATTTTATTAGTGATGCATCTACTTAAAATTTAATAACAGGTATTTAGTTCTTTTTTTCTATGTGAAACTTCAGAACCAGGATGCACAAATCAAAGTCTTATGATTTATTATTTTTTTGCATGTATATATAAATAAAAAAAATGTCATATGAGCAAAAATTAGCTGTTAAGCACCATTCAAATTAAAAACCATCCCAAATACTGGGATTAAAAATTATTTTTAAATATTTCTATGTATGGGTTAATGATATGGGTTTATTATATCCAGTCGGCAAAGATGTTAGGTTTTTAGGGTTTCTGCAAGTAAAACCTTTTTATGAGCTTTAAATAGGTATAAATGAAATAATTATGTCTTTTTGCGAAATGACTAATATAAAATGAATCATAGTTAATACGTGCAGAAACTAACATGAAGTAAAATATTGATATGGGTCAATAAGACTCATTCATAGTGTTATATATATATATATATATATATATATATATATATATATATATATATATATATATATATATATATATATATATAAGTTAATTTTTGTTTTCGTTCATGTATCACATAATCCCCTTTTTAAGTATATATAGCAAAAAAATCCTTTTAATAAATATGCATGCATTAAAAAATGTCTAATACATTAATGTGGAAATTAATTAAATCACTTAATGAAAAAAAACATTGATTGTATTTTTAAAAATTTCACTTATTTGAAAACAGTGAAATTCATACATGTTTTGTCCACTGTGTATGGTACGTCCTGATGGTTATTTTATATCACACCCATTTCAACACCTTATTAAGATGATACAAAATTACTAATTAATAATTTCTTAACTCTTACTATTGTTTGAATTCATTCAAAATTATAATAACTTTATAATTTTGATCATAATTGCATAAATTTGCTTAGAAATATTTCTATGTATCAACTAGAAACATTGAAAACTTAACAAATGGATATGTATCACCAGATCTGATTTATGTTAAGGAACTGATAACATATCTGAAAATATTGCATTGATCATACATGCAAATAAGTAAATAATTTATCAGGGTTAATTTATTTCAAGTATTTATTCATCCCTAAGTATTGGTATATTCCTATCGCAAAATCAATCTTTAACCATAGATTAAATCTTGTTAAATAGCAATCCGATGCCCAAGTAAACATCTGGAGTATTCATGTATTTCAGATTACCATATAAGCAAGGATATACATAATGCCCTCCCATTAACTGTAAATATCATCCTGGTACAATGTAATTTAGAGGCGGTGATTCGAAATTCCTATCATACTTAAACGCCAAATGCTAACTACGCTATAAAGTAATTATTAGTTTAAAATTACAGAGATATATATTGAGGATTCATAACCCAAATGCTTCGAATTATCCATACATCCAAGAGTTTGACTTGTTTACAATTTTCAGCTCTATATGAAGGAAAATGATTATTCAGCTTTTCATAGCAATGTGTGAGGACATATGTTATAAAATGGCATGGGAGTGTTTTTAGAATGCAATTCGGTTTATTTGTATAAAAAAGCGTTTTAGTTTTTTTTTATCTAAAATTAATTGAAAGTATGAATAAGAATGAAAATAAAAATAATTAATAAACAAATATTCTATTATTTTAACTGGTATTAATTCCAGTCAGTTAAAATGTTTGTTGAATAATGTATAAAATATCGTACATTTGTCCATATCTCTAACACAATATTTTCATAAATATTAAAACACACACCTAACATATTAGGAAATTGTTTTTCTTAAAATCTTTTGATTAAAAACTCAGAGCGTGAAAGAATAGTAATCCTATGGTATTCCATTTAAAAGAGCGCAACATATATATATAAAGAAAAATAGAATCTGATTTAGCATCGGATTAAAAAAAAACGTGTAAAAATAATTTCCAAATACTGTTCGAGTACATTACCTAGAATTTCAGGGCTCAAAATTTTGTGTATCTAGGCCATTTCTAAACTGCCTTTTCTTCATGCCACCCATAAGCACAGACTTGTGAAATTTAAGAAACCGAAAATACAATAAGGAGTGAAAAGAAATAGAAATAATAATAAAGGAAATATATTTTATATGAGGAATAAATGTATTGTTATATATACATTCACGCTTTTTCTCTCTTTTTGTCAAACATACACACAATTCGACATATTAATACAGATTCGTAGTCTTTTTGATTAGATTAGAGTTAGACATTACAGCATTTTCCATTTCAAAATTCCAATGTTCCCTTTTTCCAACTATTTTGAGGAATGTAAAAACGCTGGTATTTTCAAAACATTCTTACTTTATATTTTTCCTCATCTTAGGCTTGATTTGTTCTTTCAATTTATCCTTATTATGCGCTTTACTTAATAACTATTTATATCACGTGTTTTTAAATGAGCTTGCAGTTTAAAGGGGAATAGGGACTAATTTTAAAAAGAAATTCTTTTTCCGGCGTGCTCCCCCTCCCTACCGTTTTATGTCACTGATTGTCATAACATATATTCTCAACATACTAGCAATAAGAAAACTGACAATGATGGCACTTAAGCTGCCATTCTCCTGGCGAGGCTAAGGTCTTGTTGAAATATAAATTTACCCTACATTTCTCAAGAGTTATTTTTTTCCACTTGAGATTTCGAATACCTGTTTTGTAAAAGTTAATACTGAACAACTGCAAAGTCATTTGCGGAGAAATTTCACGGTTTGACAATTACTCACAAAACTCCTTGACTTATATCTAACCATTTGCAAATACAGCTTTCCCTTTATTTGTATTTATAAAATATTACAGCTGGACCTCTATTTAACGAAGTCACTAAATACCGAAAAAAATGTCATTCTATGGAAAATTCATTATACAGAGGGGTTCCTCTTTCAATTTTCTTTAAAATCAGCATAAAGAATTAAACTCATAAGGACTATGTATTAAAAAAAGTAACTTTTCACACCTTTTTGTAAATTACTATGTATTTATTTTATTATCTTATCAGAATAAAGAAAAAAAATGCAAGTATAGTTTCTTGACGCCTTTATCAACTTCCTGGAGAAATAACTTTCTTTCTTTGATGCTTAAGCACTTAGGTTTGACATTTTTAAGCCACAAGAAACGAAGTTAGCAGTACGACTCATCAACATTTACAAATGAACACTATTCAAGGACATGGGGATAGGAGATAATTTCACTGATGATGCAAGGAGATATCGAAGATGTTTCTAATGAACTGAACATCGGGGGTTATAGATTGCACTTTTTGGATGAAACCCTCAGCATACTACTGTTTTCGGGAAGTTAGGTACCTAATAAAACCAGTTGAAGATTTAAGACCATCATAAAAAGTGCTAAAAGAGAGAATAACTCGAAATGTCCAGAAACACTTCAAAAATATAAAAAAAAATTGAGTCACTAGAGAAAAAGTTCGTTATATAGAAAATGCACTTTGCTTTTTAGGGAGGTTAATTTACAAAGAAAATCGTCAAATGTTCTTTGTTCCAGGACAAAGTTCGCTATATAGAAAAATTCGCAATATAGAGGTTCGTAAGATGGAGGTTCGGCTGTATTTGCTAATAAAATGTGCACTTTTTACCCGAAGTCTTTGACATGCCATTATATTCAATAAATTATTTGTATTTTAATCTAACTGCGAGTTTTATCAGTGTCTAAAATTATGAAATACATGGATTGTATAAAAATATTTATACTTTGCTAAATTTTATTTCTCTATAGATATACGTATTTCATAATTCTTAAATATTACTCTGTTCTTTTTATAACCAGTTTATGTATTTCTTTTCTAATGCTATAAAATAACCAATTCCAAATCATTATTTTAGGTGTGATACCCGACGTAGCAACGCCATCCATTTCTCCCAAAGACAGACAAAATAAATTCCATGCATTGAAGAATTGGTGGATTCCAGCAGCAGTTGGATTGATAGTGATTTTACTTTTATGCTGCATTCTCTTCATATGTTGCATTAGGAAACGTTCAAACAGAACTACTCCAGAAAGTAAGTACTAAGTTGCTGCTTATAAATAGTTTATAAAAAAATATAAACTAATTGTGTATTCTTGCGTAATGATACATCTTATATTATTTGTTATAGTCTCGAGTTAAAAAGAATGGGAAAAGCTTATTATAATCAGTAGGGATTAAATTATTCCGATGCAATAAATAATATCCAGATAAATGAAGGAAAAAAAACAGATTAGGCACAAAAAATTATGATTATAATTTATTATCGATGTTCAGTAGAGGGGAAAAAAGTTTTATTCATTTATCTATTTTATTATTTGATATAATTAAATAGTAGCGATATAAAGGAAAACAGATTATTTTTTTCTGTAAATGTGGTAAATAGTTCTTCATTGCGTAGTACTAATGCAGTTATTTATTTATGTAGAAAGTATAATTGTATACAAATTCTAATGCAAAAATAGCCTAAAGACTTCTGTGATAATCACAAAGATCATCTTTGGCTTCTAACATGTACAAGATTACATTACGTCTTTCTCAGCAAATCACATTTTTAGTATCTTTCTTTCTTATAAATAAATGAGTTTTGTATTCTTATCTTTTGTATAAATATTGTCATTTGATACAAATTTGTACACACTTTCCCTAATAAGTTATATATTATTTTTATTATTTTTTTGTTTGTATCTGGAAGTTACATATAAAGAATACTTATACCTTACATATAAAGAAAGTGACTGCCGATTAAAAGTTACGCGATTCTCCTCTCAATGCCACCGCTTTTTATATAGGGGCAAGTATGTGGTGTATTGGGAGAATAGAAAAGGCATAAATAAGCAAATTTTCTATCAAATAAGTAAATCCTTCACAAACACTTTCAAGGTCATTTTATAGCATTCCGCACCCTTCGGAAAAGTTTTACTGACAGCAGCACAGAAAAAGGATCGTATTTTAAGAGGGCGTATATATACGTCTTAGGCACTCAATGCCTCATTTGAGTAAAATGGATACACACGCCGGTGAATAGTTAAAGGGTTAATTACACATTCAGTAAACTAAATCTATAAAATGAGAAAAGAATAATGCAATCTAAGGAAACTTCGAAAATTCAAAAATAAGCCGTGGTTGTCCAGTGGCCATGAGCTCATGACTGGTGTGTCTCATGACCCTTCATGTAGGGGGGGTTGGCGTACGTTAAATCTGTCATGATTTCAAGTATCTTTGTTTGCATGTTGTGGCAGTTTGAAAAAAGGTGTTCTAGTTCAGGTATTGTCCTAATCACTTGACCATGGTTCGAAATTGCGTGGTCTGTTGCCAATAACCTCGTGTTGATTAAAGTGCGACATCGATAAACACTGAAAAAATATCTCATATTAAAAAGCTATTACT